>CAUOFW020000808.1:0-189964 GCA_963454935.2 Ilex paraguariensis | reverse complement strand
AATTTCTCTTTTATTTATGTCAGGCATTTTGACAACCCCTAGTCTGCATTATAAATGTTTCACTAGTTTTTCTAAAAACTAGGTCCCTTATGAATCATAATTCACCAATTACAATTATGAATGGTTTCATATGCATAAAATCTAGTTCCATATCACTTACATGAGATTGGTCGAATTTACGCTAATATAGTCTGGTCCTCGTCGCCTGTGTGACCCCTTGCTTCATAGATAGACGAGAGAGAGGCAGAAAGTGAATGGTAAGGGATGAGGAGAGGGGTGGAGTGCCATGGGCATTATTTAGGAAGAAGAGTGAGCAAAGCAAGATGTGAGAAGCGAGAGCCATAATCGAGAAGGGAAAGAATCCATCGGTTTTTCTTTTTCTTTTTTGGCAAAAGGATTTGGCGTACCTGGGGCGAGAATGGAATGGAAAATACCACTGTAACCGGTCTTTTGCTCAATTTTCCCCTACCTTATCAAGATTTTACCTTTAAAAAAAATAAAAAAAAAAATACCACTGTAACTTTGGTAATGCCTAATCTCATGATCTGTGGGATTCACTATTCCTTCCTTGGGAATAGCAATGAATTTTAATTCTTGCCAACCAAACATAGGAATGAACATTTTCTAAGAATATTTCATTCCAAGGTTTAATTTCACATATCAAACACATCTTACAAGTAAACACTATAACGATGTAAAAAATTAACCTAATTTGTTAATTTAATGATGTGACAGTTATGTGGTCTAATAATGCTGTTGTGGCCGTAATTTTTAGATTTTATCACTTATCACATTATTATATCAATAAATTAAGTTATTTTTTACTTACAAGAAAAAAAATTAAGTTATTTTTAAGTCTCAATAACATTATTGTATAACTAATTCAATAATTATATCTTTGATTAAGTCCTTAAATTAAATCATTATAGCATTGCTCATATGTTTGTGGTGAAAATATAGCAAAGTGACACTGCAAAATAAGAATTTAGACACATCAACCAAATTTTGAAGATACTATATGATAATTAATTCAAGCCAAACTCAACAACCAGCATATCATAACTCAACATCAAATTTCTTTCCAGTTTGTCCCGACATAGATGCTCCGGTCGTATAAACAGAACTTGTGGTTTGCTAAAAGCCAACAAAATTTAGTTCCACCGGCGGAAAAAAAAAAAACATAACCAAATGGAGTTCCGCCCGAGAAATTTTTTTCATGGGTACTGAACACCACGCCGGCGGCTTGGCACACATGGTGTGTGCATCCAATTAAATGATGACCCTTCACTATATTGTCAGGTAAAAAGTTTAAAAGTCCAGCACATAGAATCAGTTGCCCCTTGACTGAACGTCCAAAAATTGCATCCAAAAATTGACTAAGTGTATTTTCGGGATAAGATTCCAACTGGACTGGAGACTCAACCTGAAATTTACCTGTAAAAAATTCAAAATTCAAAAATATTATAATATTTGAAGTTTTATAGTACCAATAAAAAAAATTCAAAATTATTGTTATATAATATTAGTAGGTCAAATCAACTTCTATATCTCAACAAAATTAATTTAATTTAATTTAATTTTTTAGTCCCAATGATATTATTTTTTATTAAAAAGACAAATAAAATTCGTACGTTACATCTTAATAAAATTACTCACCTAATGGGTTCAGTGAGTACGTTACATCTTAATAAAATTCGTAAGAAAAATTTCACCCACACCTTGACATATCTTCAAGAGAAGCTCATTTATTTTTTGAAACTTCAATCACACCCCATGTTAGATTAAAGGTATTAATTAAAATACATTTTTATTAAATTGTCCATAATATATTTTATAAAAAATTTCATCCGTACCTTTTTTAGATAGACATATCTTCAATAAATCTTTTTTATTTTTTAATTTTTTTACGTATTAAAATTCGAATCGAATAAAATTCAATTCAATCTAATTAAAATTTGAGTCGATTACAAAATTATATTTTTTTACGAATTAAAATTTGAACCGATTAAAATTCTATTCGAGGCTCAACTCAAATTTTAATCAACTCGCATTAAATTTTAATCGACCTTATTTTTTATACATAAAAAAAATATAAATTTTAATTGACTCAAATTTTAATACATAAAAATTATATTTTAATAAACTTGAATAGAATTTTAATAAATAAAAAAAATATAAATCTTAATCAATTCGAAGCGAATTTTAATCAGGATTAACAGTTCGAGTAGAGTTCAAATTGACTCGAATTTTAATATGTAAAAAAGACTTTTAATAGACTCAAATTTTAATACGTAAAAAAAATTAAAATTTAATCAATTCGAATCGAATCGAATTTTAATCGATTCAAATTTTAAAATATATAAAAAAATTTAATCAATTCGATTCTTAATATGTAAAAATATTTTAATCGAGTCAAATTTTAATCAAATTTTATGTAAACAAAATTGTTTAAGATTTATGTAAGGGCAACTTTAATATTTGAAATAGTTTAATTTTGTTATAAATGATGGTTTAATGGCAGTAAGAATTTAGTGATGTTTAAATATAAACTAAAAAGATTGTCAGTGATAATTTTAATAATAGAGAGAGTCTCCTTAAAGATATAATAAATTAGAAAAAGTGTGACTGAAATTATTTTAATTTAATATTATTTTTAGACCTCAAAAATTTATCCTGTTAGTTGTCCTATTAACGTCGGTAACGACAATTTTGATATTTGAGATAGTTTAATTTTGTTATAAATGATGGTTTAATTGCAGTAGGTGTCATTGATGTTTGAATATAAACGAAAAAGATTGTCAATGATATTTTTGATAATAGAGAAAGTGTTCTTAAAAACATAATAAATTTAAAAAAATGTTACTGAAATTATTTTAATTTAATATTATTTTTAGACCTCAAAAAACTTATCCTGTTACTTATCCCGTTAACGTCAGTAAAGGGGCCAGTTGATTCTATGTGCTGGCCTTTTAAACTTTTTGCCAGGCAACATATTAAAGAGCCATCAATTGGTGCCGGTGGGTAACATCCATGAAGAAAATCTTGGGGTTTTTGGAAGTTGGTACCAAATTAGACTTATTTGATAAAAAGTACATATTAAAAATATATTAAAAAAAGGTACACTAGTTAGATATAAACACATAAATATCTATTTTAGGAAAAATGGTGCATTAAATATCTCATAATTTTATAAAAGAACTTTAATATTTAATGCACATTGATTCATGTATATTTGTATATATATATATATATATATATATATATATATATATATATATATATATATATATATATATATATATATATATATAAGTGCATATATAAGTATGTATATACGTGTAAAGTGTAACATTAAAAGTAGATAGCGTGTTCTAATAAATATTGAGACTCATAATTAAATTAATTTATGGTGATTGTTGGAGTTAACATTGGGTGTAACGGTTACACAATATCAACAATATTGATATGGTATAATCATTCAAGAATAAAATTATAAAGATAGACATGGTCAAACAATTCACACTCCAAACTGGCACTCTAATTGATTATTACTACAAGGAAGGTTTTTTTTTTTTTTTTTTGACACCTTTGCGATAATATTCATTGTGTAATAAGTAATGGTTCAAAAAGTATTGTGATGACAAATCCTCATCACAAGTACTTTTACGACGGCATTACTTATTTCTTACACTCTCCCATCTAAGTGATACAATTTTCCTAATGAACTCAAGTGTAAGCTTGAAGTTCACTGCTATCTCCCCTTCCAATTATTTGCTGAAAGAACAGGTGAAACAATGGTACAAATTAGGGGGAAAAACATGTAAACTATAAAATTCTTGCACTTAAATAAGAAGAAATCAGGCAAGGGAAAAATAAAAATAAAAGGTGAGTACCAATAGACAAGTTAATGTATGTACAACCACAAGAACTTCCTAAGTTAAATATTTGGTTTACACTACATCAAATACACTTAGAAAAAATTTCATTGTTCTTAATTTTTCAAAACTTTCAAACAAAGGAAAAGAACTGAGTGGACAAAAGAAACAGGGGAAAGGAGGTAAGATAAACACAGCAAAGGGAAACTAACATGGCAGCAGCATGAAAAACAATTGAAGTCGAACAAACTAGTGCACCGGTTTGAGGGCATTCTATCAAAGGGAAACTTACCAGTTTGAGGGCATTCTAACAAAATAGTGCACCAGTTTAAGCATAAGAAAAAATCCATAGCACATGTAAGTCATTTTATCAAACAGTTGGTGGACATTTTATCAAACTGTCCAGTTTTGCTCTAAATTAAATGTGAGAATGAGCAATGAACATTTTATCAAACTGTCCAGTTTTGCTCTAAATTAAATGTGAGAATGAGCAATGAATTATGGAAGTAAAATAATATAGTGATTTCATAATAATCATGGATCAAAAAAAAAAAAAAAAACTATTTCCCCAAAATAATATAGTGATTTTCATAGTGATTTCTGGCACAACTCGAATAATGTCAACCAGCCGTCGAGGAGGCCCCTCATTGTCTTGCACAGCTCAGATACAAAATATTCTGGATGAGGATCTCAAAACAAATGTTTCGTATTTTCCAAGTGAAATCCTGGTTCCAGAACTTGAGGCAAATGAAACCAAACTCAAAGTTTGTGCCATTGATGATTATTATGGTATAGTGGGCATCAATCAGAAGGACTTTCCTACAAAACTGCAATCTCGAGTTGAAAAACCTCCATTTCTGTTCCATTTGATTCCACCGGAACGAGAGGAAACAAGCATGCAAGTCAGAGGGAGACGAAGCGCCCAGCTTAAGAGGGATAGACCAACCAGGCGCTTGTCTACTGTCTCTGCTGAGAGAATAACTTACAGTCGTCGGCGTCGAGATTAAAGAGGCTACATGAAGGGTTTTGGCAGAGAGGTATCGGGGGAGCGGAAAAAAATGAGAAGCTATTTTTACAAGTTAATTATTTTTATTTTATTTTATTAACTTATTTATTTGCTCAAATTATATTTACAGTGTTTTTAATAAGTTAAATCAAACACTACTTTTAAAAAAAATATATTTTTTATAAATTAAAAGTCTCAAAAATACTTATTTTTAAATCATATTAAACACACTCTTAATTATGGATCATAATATTTATTGAGATTTATTTTATTTAATAATTATAAAAATCAAATTAATTTTTTTTAAGTATAATAAACACTTTCTTATGTTTTAGCTGATTATGAATATTTATATCACGTCACACTGATCACGCGGGTTCCCATTACACCCAATAATTTTTCCTAACTTCTGGAGTTGAATTGCATTGCTCTTGTATATAAGCTCAACCAGAGTCATTCCATATCCACGATCATTTGCTCATCTCTCTCTCTCTCAGGTCTCCATGGAAAACTCAAAACTTCATGTAGCAATACTATCAAGCCCAGGTATGGGCCACCTCATACCGGTCCTCAACTTGGGCAACCGACTCCTTAGCCACCACAACGTTGACATCACCATCCTCCTGCCTGCAACTAATTCATCACCAGCAGAATCTAAAGTTCTCAAACCATTAACTGACCGGAATCAACTCAACATAATCGAAATCCCTCCGGTAGACATCTCTAGCCTAGTGAACCCCAAGACCACAATTGTCACACAGCTCTGCATCATGATGCGAGCGGTTCTTCCTGGCCTCCGGTCCACAATCGCCGCCATGAATCCTCGCCCCGATGTCCTCATCGTCGATCTGTTTGGAACTGAGGCGTTGCCGGTCGCCGACGAGTTTGACATGCCCAAGTACGTATATATTGCTTCAACTGCATGGTTTACAGCTCTAACTACGTACTGTCCAGTTCTTGATGAGAAGATAGAAGGTCAGTACGTTGATCAAAGAACGCCGCTGAAAATTCCGGGTTGCAAGCCGGTTCGACCGGAAGATGTGGTTGATCCCATGCTGGATCGGAACGACGAACAGTACCGTGAGTACCTACGGCTAGGGATCGAGTTCAGGCTGTCTGATGGGATTTTGTTGAACACGTGGGAAGATCTGGAGCCTATATCACTCAAAGCTCTGAGAGAAAATGGAATCTTGCGGGCAGTAGTGAAGGTACCGGTTTACGACATCGGTCCTCTAAGAAGACCGGCTGAACCTGCCGGTTCAAAGAGTCGGCTGATTGAGTGGCTTGACGTGCAACCAAGTGAGTCAGTGATCTACATATCCTTTGGGAGTGGAGGGACATTGTCCGCTCAGCAGATCAATGAGTTGGCTTGGGGGTTGGAAATGAGCCAGCAGAGGTTTGTTTGGGTGGTGCGTCCACCCACCGAGGGTGGTGCCGATGGGTCATTTTTCACCGTAGGGAACGGTTCTGATGGCACCCTGGACTACTTACCAGATGGGTTCTTGACTAGGACCCACAGCGTTGGACTGTTGATCCCACAGTGGGGCCCACAGGTGGAAATCTTGAGTCATCAATCAATTGGAGGATTTTTATCACACTGTGGCTGGAACTCCACCTTGGAGAGCATAGCTAGTGGCATCCCAATGATTGCATGGCCGCTCTACGCTGAGCAAAGATTGAACGCCACCATGCTGACGGAGGAGCTGGGCGTCGCCGTCCGGCCAGAAGTGTTGCCAACGAAGAAAGTAGTGGGAAGGGAAGAGATAGAGAAGATGGTGAGGACCTTAATGCAGTACACAGAAGGGAAGGCAATGAGGGATAGAGTCAAAGAACTGAAACACAGTGCAGAGAAGGCTTTGAGCAATGAAGGTTCTTCTTACAAATCAATGGCCGTGGTCCTTGAGGATTGCCAGAGGAGAGTACAATCTCATAAAAAAGAGTGAAAAAAATATTAGAAGAGATTTGGATATCAAATTGCATCAGAAAGACATGCATTATGTAAAAGAGTAATCGATTTCGAATTAATTTATCCATCTAATTTGTAGTTTTTTTTTTATCATTGCATTTATAGTAGCCCATAATATTAGTTAGGATCTATTAATGGTCCAAAGAATGAATTAGGTTAATAAAATAAATAAAAATATGTAGCATTATTGTTTGTCAAATCGTGTGCTTTAGCTTAAAAAAAAAGGTTGTGCAAAAGATATTCATAATACTATTCGTACTTAATTTATATGCCTAATGTATTATAATTATTAAAATTTTAGTATACCCGTTCTGATGATGCACAAATTGGTCTCGCACAAGATCAACAGTTGAGTATGTGATGTAGTATAACAAATAAAACAATTAATAAAGTAATCAATGACAAAACAGTAAATATCGGGTTAACACACAGATATATAGTAATTCAGTCCGAGTAATCTACTGCACTCTGGGAAACAATAACGGTGGCCAGGAGGTTTTTATTGATGAAATAGGGTGTACAGGGAGAGAGAAATGGTTAGTTCCGGAAGAGATACAATAACTAAGAGATAGAAGCTATATGTGTGTAAGGATTTGTAGAGAGCCGTTGTGAGATACCAAAATGTGTCCTTTCATATGGAGAGGACTTACAATTTATAAGCATGATAAGGTGGTGATGTGAGTGTGAGCATATTAATTCTTTGAAGATGATAGTTATAAAAGATAAGTACAATTAAGATAGTCTCGGTCCTCGATGGTATGTATCCCAATGATTCCTCCCCACATGCTGTAATTCTTTTTGGATTCTTCAGATCTTAGATTAAGTAGAATTCACAAATTGAGTTTGACCTGTCTTTTAGTTGACTTGGACTTATTTATTTTATTGGGCTTGACCCAATTAAATTTTGACTAGTCAATTTCAAAAAGCTCAGATCCACTATTAATTAACGATAACAATTTATTAATTTTTTAAATTAAATCCTTGAATTATAGGGATAACATTGCACAGGAGATATAATCAGCCGTCAAGATGGAACAGCATTGTCAAATGTGACCGGTGGAAAAAAAAAAATATTCGTCCGGTTTCAGTGAAAATCATTTTCTTAGGAATCGGACAAAAGAAAAGAAAAATCATGTTCGCCCGCAAGTTCTAACATGCTCATTGACTTTTTGGTTGTGTGGAAAATGAAACAAAACGGCGTTTCTATTATATGATTTCAAATTCCTACGGCGTTCAAATAGGGTACGCATTTGACTAATTCAATTTATTGTGTTTCCGGTCTAGTTAAATTAATGTTGGCTAATTTTTTTTCGGTCCAGTTAAAGGTAATTTCATAAACATCGAATTATCAAAATTCAAATTTAAAGAGTCTGAGTTTGCAAATAACCTCTTTTATCACTTGGGTTTACAACTAAGGATGCACCCAACCCTTGTGATAATATCCTCACCCATGAAGTCAAGGAAATGATAAGATATTAATCTAACAATAATGTTTTGAGATTGTTAATTTAGGGACCTAAAAAGTTATAATCATTGACTTGATAATGAATTTCGTTTGATGTTGAGATTCATTTTTAATTCAATGATAACAATTAATTAAAGAATTTAAAAAAATTATTTCTTCAAAATTTTGGCTTTTTTACAAGAGAACTTTGAGTCTAATGAGTCAAGATCCAACTGAGTCAAGTCCAATTAATGAGATAAGCCCAAGTCAGCTAAAAGGCAGGTCAAACCCATCTCATGGAGTTCGGTCTAGTCCAAAGTTCAAAGGATCCAGGAGTATTAGCACACATTGGAAATAATTACCAGGATAACCACTCATGAAGATCAAGACTATCTCTAATCGTACTTATCCTCTCCGAAGGATTAGTGACCTATCCATCACGTCACCGCCTCAACTAAGGTTCTATGCCTATAAATTATAAGCTCTCTCCATGAGAAGAATATCTCTTTACACACCCTTTACATGACTATCTCTCTTATAACTACTCAACCTCACCTAGAGCTTACCCTTACTATCTCTCCCACCATCTACTTAATTAATAAAGTTCTCTGCCCACTGTTGTCGCCTTGGAAAGTGGAGTAGGTCACCACAACTGAACTACTATACATTTGTGTGTTGCTTGTGTTGACTCAATCTTTATCTCCTGCATTAATTGCTTCATTGATTATTCTGTATTTTACACTCGACTGTTGATTGTGCATAAATCTATTTTTGTACATCATCAGTTTGGTGTTGTCTGTGAAAAATGACTGAGGTTTCTACCACCTTGCTACTTTCTTTCGAATCAATGGCAATTACAACCAGATTGATGAACCAACAACCCAAAGACAACGACCCAACTTGTCGGGAGGAGGCCTCGTCTCCGCCTTCACCAGCTAAACCATTCATTGCAGCGAATCTTATGGTCGAGCAACAGTTGTTGGAGATTATGCAGTTACTGGTGAGTCAAAACCAGCAAATTCTCCAAATGATGCTCGCCTCAGGAGGCATCCTCCCTCAACTCATAGGGGGAACACCACACCCTCTAATAGGAGAGGTACCACAACCTCCCTACTTTGGGTGCCAAGAAGGCCCTCTAGCATGGCACCCAGTGCCAGGGCGCCCCCTCGTCAGGGAGTCCCCCTATAGCACACAAAGTGCCTCACATGTTCCCCTTCCTCATGTACCTGCTCCACACTCTACTGACCATCCTAGGCAAGAGGATAAGGGGAGAACTAATATGTAGATCATGAAAAGCTACTACAATGATCCAATAGAGGATGCCTCTAACTAATGAGACGAAAAGCTTAAGGAGGTACAAAACCAGCTTGGTGATACCCTCAACACCATCAAAGCACAGACGCCAGAGACGGTGGATTATCTGGTAAGGCGTATTGACACTATGTTTGTGGCAGATGTTGTCAACTACCCTTTACCCACGAAGTTCAAGATGTTTTTCATTGAGATCTTTGATGGCACCAAAGATCCACTTGTCCATCTTGACACGTACAAGTATCTCATGTAGCTCCACAACGTGCCTGAAAAGATCATGTGCAGAGCCTTCCCTACCACCCTAAAGGGATTTGCACAAAAATGATTTGCAAAGCTCAAACCCTTTTCTATCTACCCCCTTGCAAAGCTAAGAAAATCCTTCGTCTCCCACTTCATTGGGGGATGCTACCATCAGAAGTCAGTTACTCACCTGCTCACCATCAAGTAAGATCGAGATGAAAGCCTTACGAGTTACTTCACTCATTTTAAAGAGAAAGCCCTCTAGATTGAGGAGCCAGATGATAAGGTAATCATGACTGCCTTTATTGCAAGTATGTGCTCCTCCATTTTCATATTCTCTATCTTGAAGAAGCCACCCTCCAACATGCCTGAGCTGCTGTCAAGGGCACAAAAGTACATGAATTTCGTGGATGTCACTAAGGCCAGATGAGGTGAGTCCTCTTGAGGAGGTGAGAAAAGAAAATGACACCCGCGAGAACAAAGGAGAAGTAGAAAACAAGAGGAAGAAGACAGAAATGATCTCTGTTAAGGACCGCCTCGATCCTGCACCTCAGATGGAGCGACCAGCCTTTACACCACTCAATAACTTAGTAGAGCACATCCTATTCCACATACAGGATGATCCTACACTATGATGTCCAAGAAAGATGAAGTCCGATCCAAATCGTAGGAATCCCAACAAATACTACTACTTCCATCGCGACATGGCCACAACACTGACAACTATTTCGAGCTAAAGAAGTAGATCAAGGACTTTATTCAGCGTGGTCAGTTACGACAGTATGTTGCTGGCAAAGGATAGGCCTCGTCGCCTGATAGGAATTAGGAGGACAGAGAGCGCTAATAACCCCTTAGAGAAATTCAGATGATCTCAGGAGGGTTAGGAGGAGGGGGTGACTCCAAATCCACCAAGAAAGCCCACACCAGGAAATCTAGATAGGCAGAGTCGCATGACTCTCACTCGACGAAGACACCTCGACATGAAAAAGAAGAGGTCATCACCTTTTTGAATAGAGACCTTGAGGGAAACCAAGTCCCTCATGATGATCCTCTAGTCTTAACCATAATGGTAGCCAACTACCAGGTTAAGAGAATTCTGGTCCACAACGGAAGTTCAGTCAATATTCTATTCGCACTAGCCTTTGATAGCCTCTACCTTGGCAGGGAGAGATTACAATTCGTCAGGACGCCCCTTGTTGCATTCTCGAGCGACAAGGGGCAACACCAAGAAGCTCTACCGTCATGGTGAACTTCATTGTACTAGATTGTCCCTCCACCTACAACATCATTCTTGGACGCCTTGCACTCAACACCCTAAGGGTAGTGCCGTCCACCTACCACATATTCCTTTGTTTCTCGACCCCTAGTGGAATCAGAGAAGTCAAAGGAGATCGGGTCTCTATCCGAGAAAGTTGTGTGACCTCTATGAAGGCCAGAAGGCCACAAGAGACACTCCAAGTCGAAGTACTTGACACTCAGGATGATAGAACCATAGAAAGAGGTGAACCAATAGAAGAGCTTCAGCCAGTTAGGCTGGACGAGAGCCTTCCAGATAGGAGAATTTATGTTGGCTCCTCACTTTCTCAGAAACAATCATCCCACTTGGTAAACTTTCTTAGGTGGAACACGGATGTTTTCGCTTGGTCCCACAAAGACCTGGAGGGCATCGATCTTGAAGTGGCCACCCACCGACTTAATGTGGATCCTAAGTACAAACTGATATGCCAAAAACTGAGGAATATAAGTGTCGAGAAAGGCCAGGCCATGGAAAAAGAAGTGAAAAAGTTGCTGGCAAACGGGTCAGTAAGGGAGGTAGTCTATCTGAACTGGCTATCAAATGTGGTGATGGTGACAAAAGCCAATGAGAAGTGGTGCCTCTACGTGGACTTCCACAAAGCCTATTTCAAAGATAGCTATCCCTTGCCACGCATCGACATCCTTATTGATGCCACTGTAGGACATGAGCTCCTAAGCTTTCTGGATGCTTACTCTGGGTACAACTAGATTAGCATGTTCCCTTTAGACCAGGAGAAAACCTCCTTCATCACCTTGAAGGACACCTACTGCTATAGGGTGATGCCTTTCAGACTCAAGAGCGTCGGAGCTACATACCAATGCCTCGCGAACAAAATGTTCGGGACTCAGATCGAAAAGACCGTGGAAGTGTATGTGGACGACATGTTGGTGAAGATCATGGCCGCGACAAACCACGTGACACATTTCCAGGAGACCTTTGATATCCTGAGAGCTAGGGGTGCAACTTGGGCAATTTGGGTAGGCTGAGGGGTCAACCCTAGTCCAATCCTAGGTATATAATCTTTAACCCTAACTCTAACCATAACCCTACCTCAGCCCGAGTACTGCTTAAGTTAAATTCAGGCGGGTTCGGGTTGAATTCGGGTTAGGCCCAAACTATTAAATCGGGTTCACTTTTTGGGTTGAATTCGGGTTAATTTTGGCTTAAATTTGGGTTCAATATGGTAGAAAATCATTCAATTAATACAGAGAAATTGAACTAGAGAAAGAAGTAGAAATCCAAACAAAAAAAAATGCAAATCCAGAAAAAGAAACAGAGATCTAAATATAGTGTTTAATGTAATAGCATAAATTTATTCAATTAACACAAAAAATTGAACAAGAAAAATAAATAGAGATCCAGTACAAGGGATTCAATGTGTAAATGGTTTAATGTGAACCAACTTCATATGTAATGATATCAGATTTTAGAAAGAAACAAGGGTATTTTGATCTTCTGTAAGACGAAGAGGAAGAACCAGAGAGGACCTACGTGGATCTTCTCAAAGACGAATGACAGAAGTAGCTTGGATCTTCTCCAACACGAGGATGAGAATCAGGCAATGTCTTCTGGTTTTCTCAGATACGAAGAATGGAGGTCTTCTTCACTAGATTTGCGGTAGATTTCTTCAAATCTACTACGGTAGACTTCTTCAAATTTGTGGTAGACTTATCTATATCTACTTGAACTAGTGGAGAGGAGATGGAGAAGAATTAGAAACCCTAGTTTTAAGAGACTGAGAGGCTAAGCGGGAGAATGAGAGAGACTGAGTGAGAGAAAGAGAGAGAGGGAGGCGCCTTCTGTGAAGTAAACAGTGAACCCTAGAACTTGTTATGCTTATATATTTATAATCGGGTTGGGGTTGAACTTGGTAACCTGAGCCCTTAACCCTAGTACTGCCTGAATTTAATTCGGGTTGATATTTTTTAACCCAGGCCCAACCCAAGTATTAAAAACCTAAACCTAAGCCCTATTTTTTTTGGATTGGGTTTGGGTTGAATTCGGGTTAGTTGGCCCAAGTTGCACCCATACTGAGAGCTTACATGATGAAGCTGAACCTTGAGAAGTGCACTTTCGACATTAGTTCAGAAAAATTATTAGGCTTCATGATCAATAAAAGGGGCATTGAAGCCAACCGGACAAGATCAGAGTTATCCTGGAGATGAAGTCTGCATCTTCTATGGAGGAGGTCCAACACCTTAATCGGAGGATAGTAGCTCTCAATAGGTTTGTCTCAAAATCAGCAGACAAATGTCTGACTTTCTTTAAAATCCTCCACAAAGCTTTTTAGTGGGGACCAGACATAGTGGAGGCCTTCCAAAAGTTAAAGTCCTACCTTGTTACGGCCCCCTTGCTCTCCCATGCCGTACCAAGAGAGACCCTATATATTTACCTCTCTTCTTTAGCCTCTATTGTGAGCTCTGTCCTTGTTAGAGAGGATGTAGGAGTCTAGAGGGCAGTATATGTAAGTAGGGCATACCGAGGAGTAGAGGTGAGATAATTCGAGCTAAAAAAGTTGGCTCTCGCACTTGTCACTGCTGCCAAGATCCTACGCTACTACTTTTAGAGCCATACAATCGTGGTTGTTACAGATCAACCACTTAAAATAATCTTGAGAAAGCCTGACGTGTTCGGTTGACTACTCAAATAGGCTATCAAGTTGAGTAAGTTCAAAGAGAATTACTAGTCGAGGGTAGCCATAAAAGCGCAAGTGATTGCAGACTTTGTGGCCAAGTCTACACTGCCACAAGATTCTCAAGAAAAAGTATCAAGCGCCCTTGTGCTCACCTGCCCAATACATAGCACCTCCACTCACCATGAGGCAAGCCCAGACACTATCTCTAGAAAGTTTGACATCTTGGAGACAGCCTCTCAGGCCTTTAGAGACCATAATCTAAGGCTGAAGGTGCCTAGCTCCATTATACCTACTTTTCCAGAGCCCTCAACGCCCTCGCTACCATACCTCAACTTGCTGCTTCACCATCGCTACCCATACACATATCTTTTGTCGTATATCACCCAACACCAAAAATTCGAATGTAGTGTGGGCTGCAAGGACCTCCAAATTTTTGCTCTCTCTTAGCACCTATAAAAAATGTGAGTGTAATGAATTGATGATGGTTTAGAGAGCCTAGATGTCTATATATAGGCTACGATAGAAACCCTAAGGAGAAATAAGGATCGGGCTTCCAATTGGCCTAGGATTCTTATGTTCAAACCCAGAACAAACATCCTATAGCCCACTAATAATAAGTTAGTCCACTAAAAACGTATTATTGATCTCCTAAGCCTTATTTCAAAATTATATTCAAACTCCTTATTATTATATGCTTAATAATATCCTTACGTTTAAGATTACAGATGTCTATCAATTAAATAAATTATTGACAATTATATTTAATTAACTTCTTTTATTCATTAAGACCTTATCACTCAACTTATTTTTCATGTCGGATAATTAAATCCACTTGCAAGGTTTGACATGGACAAAAATTTTGAGCTTCCTCAAGAGAACATCATCAATCCATTTAAATATTAGGATTTGGTTTCCTTTAATAATTAATTTCTACCTTATAAATAACATTGTCTCCCAATTCACCGAGCTTGTTGACTCAATATGAATCTCACTCTTTGATGAATTAAAGTGACAATCATTATATGTACGTAGTGATTAAATAGCTCGGGATTAAGCGCATAAGAATCATAATAATCATGAGGTATTCATTATCTTATTGAATCAATAAAATACAATAACCTTAACATGGGTCTATTCAATGCACAAAGTATACTAGCGCAATAATCCGATACATCAAACAGTCTCCTACAGTCATGATAGATTATTCCAGAATATTACAGTACAATCATATTAATGGTGTGTCCAATTCTATCTAGGATTGTAAACATATATTTATATTATACAAGAATATGATAATCGGTCTTCTGTGCATAAGTCGAACTCTACACACTAGATTATTTATAGTATAAATATAAGACGCACATGTATACTATAGATCAAATATAATACAAATATTTTGCCCACATAGATTTTCAATAAAATAGAAAGTACAAACTTGTATTACCTAATAAAATGATTTTCATTACAAAAAATAAGTTTTTAGTGTACAACTCTATCACATCGGACACTGTCAAAGGGTCCTGCCCCAACCCCTAAGAGGGGAAGTACCCTAGGTAATTCACCTAGGGCTCCAAGGTGCCCCCCAACAGAGCGTTCCCTTGCAGCACCAGGGCATCTCTCCTCAACGCCCAGATGCCCCAACTCCCCATCATCACGTGTTGGCTCTGTCCTTACGTGCTGGCTTAGATGGAGGGTGAAAACCAATAAGTGGACTACGAAAGACACTACAACGACCCTTCAGAGGGCATCTCTAACCAATGGGACAAAAAAATCATGGAGGTACACGTCTTCAACGTTATCAATGCACGAGTGTCGAGAACAATCGACTACCTTCTGAAGGGTACTGACCCTCCATTCATGATTGAAGTGGCCAATTATCCCCTCCCCTCAAAGTTCAGGGTGCCAATTGTGAAATCTTTTAATGACTCAAAAGATCTACTAGACCACCTTGACACTTATAAATCCCTCATGCAGTTGTATTAACTTACCAAACAAAATAATATGCAGAGTCTTTCCAACCATCCTCAAGTGATTTGCATGTTAGTGGTTCACTAAACTAAAACCAGCTTCCATTAATTCTTTTCCTGAACTAAGCAAATCATTTGTCTCCACTTTATAGGGGGATGCCGACATTAGAAGCCTGTTACTCATTTGCTCAACATCAAGCAAGGTCGGGACGAAATCTTAAGGAGCTATCTCACTCGTTTTAACAGGGAGACTCTCCAAATTGAATAGCTAAATGACAAAGTCACCATGGCTACCATTATCGTAGGCTTAAGTTCATCCAATTTTATGTTCTCGATCTTAAAGAAATTGCCAACGAGCATGTTGGAATTATTATCGAAAGCCCAGAAATATATGATCATTGAGGACATCACCAAGGCTAGCCGAGGTGTGTTTTCCTATCAAGGGGAGAAGAGGAAGGAGCTCTGTGAAGACAGAAGAGAAACAAAGAATAAGAGGAGGATAAAGATAGTGTCAGCTAAGGACAACATTGGCCCTACACCTCAAAGGGAGCAGCAGGCCTCACGTCGCTCAACGCTTCAGTTGAGCATATTTTGCTCCAAATTTAGGATGACCTTGTGGTACGTTAGCCAGGAAAGATGAAATCTGCCCCAAATTATAGAAACCCAAACAAATACTGTCACTTCTACCATGATCATGGCCATGACACTGACGTTTGCTTTGAACTAAAGAGACAGATTGATGACATCATACAATATGACCAGTTACGACAATACATGGCAGGTAGAGGCCAAGCCCCACCACCATGTCGCAAGCAGGATGAGAGAGAAAACACCAATAGTCCCTAGGAGAAATTTAGACGATTTTCGGAGGGTTAAGAGGAGGAGGTAACTCTAACTTAGCTAGGAAGGAACACACTAGAAAGGCTAGGCACATGGATGGACTGTGGCCGTTAGAAATTTTTTTTTTTGGTAACTTTCCTTTCCTTCAAACAATGGAATGAAATTGTTTTAAAATTTTCTTAGAAGTTTTTCATGCTAACCAAATGCATACATGAAAATATATTTTTGTTTACTTTCTTATCTTTTTCTTCACTTTCTATCTCTTTCAATTTCTATCATATTTTTCTTGCTAACAAAACGGATCCTTTGATGTCCTCGTAGCCACTAATAAAGGCGCTCATAGTGCCATTCTATAGATCATCCTCTATCTTACCCTCTATTTATTAGGAAGTGAGCCTCTACTTAGGTAGCCCTCTCATGTACTGACTGTAGATCTACCTTAAATCTGGAAGCCCTCTTACTTGCTGATTACAACTCTACCTCGGATTTGGAAGCCCTCTCATGAGCTGCCCCACAGCTCTACCTCAACTCAAGTGTTCCTCTCATGGGTTACCCATAACTCTTCCTTTATTCTTGTAAGGGTAGCCTCACTGTCAACCTCCAGCTTAGCGACTCTCTCACAAGTTGCCAAACACGCTTGGCCTCAAGAGGTACATCTCTCTCGTGAGCTGCCCTTAACTACTTCTCAATATCCTGCAACGTCTGTCTCCCCTTTATCAAAATCCTTGATATGTGCTCATGATAGGTAACCCTTGCAAAGAGACATGTAGTGGCTGTGGACACCTACAAACATGCAAAAAGAGGAAAAGGTTAGTGTCATCAGAGGGATACAATTTTATAGAACTACAGATGATTATCCTAACCAAGCCCACCAAGGCTAACTTTTCTAATCTCCAAGTGTGACACGAACCTCATCCTGAAGCATGGGCACAAAAGGAACACTGACACCTCATTCTGTACAAAAGAGTGAATGCCTACCTCCGGAGATGTCTCGACTAGATAGGTGGCTAGAAAAGGTGACTAAACAATTGGAACAGACAAAGGAGTCACGTATTGGAAACCCGTAGGAGCACCATCTATTCTCATCCTCTTAGGTGGCTGAGTCACTTGCGTAACCCTAGTGGAGTAGAGAACTTCCACCTTGGACCTATTTACTATGACAATAAAATAAAGGGAGTTAGCTTCAGAAGTTGAAAATATTGTCAAAAGGACTCGATAAAAGATGACATACCTCTCCCCTTTGAGGAAGAGCTGTAGGCATAGGAAGAAGGTAAATCACCTTCAGATAGAGAGCCCCCAACTTGACCTTCTCTAGGCATAAGGCTCCCATAGTCCTTTACAGGATGATCCCTTGTGGCCTAAAGCCTTCCTTCTTGGTTTGCTATCAACTCTGGCAAGCTTGAAAAGGAGTTGAAAATATGGCAAAGGCAAAAGGGACACATAAAAAAATGGGGGTAGAATTTATACATATCCTCTTGGGTACACCTCATCCCATGGGAACCAAAGCCCGATCCTTTGCAGTAGCTCACTTTCCTCCTACAAATAAGAATCGAGTCTTCCAATTGTGATAGTTAGAGTGTAGTCTAGTGATCAACTTCCTTTCCCTTGGAGAAAAGTAATATCACCCTCGATTAGGAGTAGGGTTCTCAACTAATGTATAAGAAGCAAAAAAATCCTCACATGAGGGAGAGGGACCTTCATTGTGTACACGTCTCCACAATGAGAGGAACCCCAACATCACTCTCCAGCCATTAGGGGTCGTCCTGGCATGGATGACCAGTGTGCCAGATCCTGGCACACGGGTGTAGGCATCGGGAACCTTAGACCTACTTCTAGCACCTCCTCATAGATAGTAAGGTCCCTGGAGGATTCATCAAAGGCAGGCTCACCCATCTCAGCTCAATAGCACAACACCAAAGGTGAATACAAAAATTGGATATAATCTTAACAAGCTTAGCTTCAGTATTGATAGAGCTAGAAATAGAGCTCACCTTAGAACCATCTGCATCAATTGCCACCTTACCACGATACTTATGTTGATGTGGATATGGGGGAACACTACCACCATAACCTCTCATCGTTTGCCCAGCGTCTAGCTCCGTGTGCAGTTATGCTCTAGCACCCAGCTTGCTTGTCTACTTGTTGGCACCCGTGCTTGCCTCCACACCCACACCTACCTATGTGCCCATACCTATCACCACAGTGTCCTTTCCTCAGCTTGTGCCTATCACCATGCTCACGATGCCCCTACCCTGAGCTACGCTTGCATTCGCGCCTACGCCTCGACCAACAATTATCTCCACACTTGCACTTGTGCCTGCGCCCTTCCCTATGACTTCGGCACCCCTGTCTACTGTGCCACCTACCCCTCTTGGGGCCTCAGTGCCTTTTGGTGCCGCATTATCTAAAGCCTTCTCCTTGAGTCTCGATTCACTCAACATCTCACCTATCTCTTTCTAAGACTAATTTGGGAGAATTGATGTGAATGATGCTTATTTATAGCCCAACTTTTAGATTTGGCAAAGTCCAAATCAAGTTGAGAGTGTTAATGAGATTGGGATGAAGTCTCCTAATCAGGGTGGAAAGAGATATCTAAAACAGTTTGGAATGAGAAGTCCTAATCAAAGTGGATAGGGATTCTATATGAAGCCTTAGGGCAAGAGAAAAGCTCCCCAGAAGAAAGTCAAAACAATGAAAGTCTTCACCAATAGAGTGCCCACCAACCCAATTGAGTGAAAGGAATTCAAATCTCAAAGCAATAGTTGTCACAACAATGTTCATGGAAACCAAATAAGAGGCGTAAACATTATAAGAAGAAGGCTAGGATCACACACAAAATCATGCAAGGCCACTGAATACTATAAATAAGAGGCATTTCTCTCACAACAAGACACAAGCACCTATCCTAAGAAAATATCCTGTGTAATCTTCCCCCTTCACTTCATAAAATCGCCCTAGAAGCAAGAGACTCCCTTTAGAGTAGATTAGTTGAGCTCCCGAGCTGGTGAACCACTATAAATATTTTATGATTCCCTATCCCCCTTATTCAAATCTTAAGAGCCTAGAAGCTCTGAATAAGTTATTTAATGACCACTAATCCTTCAACACCGTAAGCTCTACTCAATTATGTTACGTACTCCATTAGTTGGCACCGTCTGTGGGAATAACTTTTTCTGTAAAATTTTTACTGATATCTTCAGTAATTGATGGTTTCTACGCACAATATAAGCAGAAATTAGATTAACCCTCTACATCTACAAAACCAAAAGAAAGTCACCACTAGAAGACAATAGGAGAACCCCCTGCCTAATCCTAAAGCTAATCCTCCAATGGAGAACACTCTTCCAAATAACAAATTCGAGGCCCTAACCAAGCCAACCAACGTCTCCTCTAGCAAAATGAGGAATTGATAAAACTTGATGATGCACAAATTGGATTTGCACACCACCTATCAAATAATCAATAATAAATGCAGTAATAAAGTGGAGAGAGATAATAAGATAAACGAGACAAGAATTTATAGTGGTTCAGTCACTGTGACCTACGTCCATTTTAAAGGACTAGGGTTGCCTGAGTATTTTATTACTTTAAGGTGTATAGTGAGAATAGGGAGATACAAGCTGTGAGTGATAGGAGAGAGTATTAGATGTGCTCGATTGAGTGCGATGATCCCCAAATGTTGGCGGGGTTTACAAATTATATGTGCCTCATAACAGATTGATGCGGCTTATTAGTAACTAAAATGCTAAGTTGGTGGAGCGGGTGCCATCTTCTCAACAAATGAGGCAGATACAGTGCTCCCCATAAGATCTGATCAAAGGATGGCGTGGTGGTTGACTTCTTCCAAGGCGGCATGGATGAGGTTCTTGGATGACCTTGTTGACTCCTTAGTGATGTAGCTCCTTGAACCCTGATGACTTTAACCTGGCATGGATCCCTTTGGGCTAGACTTACTGGATCTCTTTAATTTGGGCTCTTAATTTAAACTGGGCTCACAATCGTGGGTTGGGCCCTTGATCCTGACCCATCATTTGCCCCCCAATGCCCTATGTCCAATGAAACTTGGAGAGGAGGGCAATCATTTGAGTTTGGATTTTGGCTAAATGTAAAACTAGAAAAAATTTGGAAGCCCTAAATATATGAATTTCTTCTTGTAGGGCTCATTGAGAGTTTCGATTTGATATATTATGGACCCCGTTTGGAGAAACAGATCAAAAATTACGATCAAAATAGTGTCAACCCTTCTTTGACTTGAATTTTCTAGAGACTCCTTTTGACTGATGACTCTTCCCCTTCGTGATATATCTCACCTCTGTAGAATATTTCAAGACCTTCCCCATTTTTAGTTGGATTTTAAAAGAACCTTTGGTTTCAAATAGGGATTTTTCCCTTTTTAACCATTCCATTAGTTAATAGGATTTAAAAAACCCTAGGCTATAAATAGGGAGTTTCTTCTCCATTTCACTCATTTTGAGAAAGTGTTCCTACTTGAGATACTTGAGAACCAAAGGCCAGAGATTTTGTTTCTGAGATGAATTCTCAAAAATCAACATTGAGCGAAGGAGGAAAACCCATCAATATCCATGGTGATAACAGTGAGATAGGTGATGAGGGGCTTGCTGGTATCGATAGCCATGGCAAAGGAGAAGTTGACACTGGTTTGATTCATGTGGCGCGCCTAAGCTACGAGGAGGAGTGAAGGCTCCATGGGCGAGCCCCTAGGATTGTTGCTGATTATAGGGTGCCGTCAAGAGGGCGCCAAGGATGAGGCGTGGGTCAGGGAGGTAGAGACACCATTGGGCACCGTTGGCCAGGTGACCTAGGTGCTGGGCGAGCCTGTGGTTCTCGCAAAGGAGGCGTTGGGGCTGTCTGCTGTTCGTGCAAGGGGTTTCCCGAGGGAAACGCTAGAGCTGGGCGCTACTGGCAAAGCGACCAAGTTGCTGGGTGCCACTAGCTAGGCATCCTAGGCGTTGGGGGCCGAGGCCAGGGCGACCCACGTGCTAGAAGTTGTGGTCGGGGCCACCAAGGTGCTCGACAAGGAACTGCTGGCGGTGGGTGGGACGTAGCTGGTGATGGGAACTTTTGATGGGGACAATTCTAGTAATATGGCAGATGATCTGGCTCATTCAAGTAGAACTTCTCAAAGTCAAATTCCTCAAGACTTCCTTGGCTCGGGCAACGTTTCACGCCCTCATAACAAAAAGCACCAAGGGAAGGTAGCTCTTGACAACGATAGATCCAGAGTAAGTACCATTTCTAGTATGCTTAATACCAACGATGTTATTTTGCAGATTGTCTCTGCTTAACATTCTTCCAACAATATTGTGCCGTCGAGCTGAGATGGGTGAGCCTGCTTGTAATGACTCCTCTGGTGACATTACTATCTCTAAGGAGAGGCTTGAAGCTGGGCTTAGGCTTCCAATGCCTTCTTCTATTTGTTATATTTTGTATTGCTTTTCACTGGCACCAGGATGGTTGATGCCTAATGGTTAGAGAGTTTTGCTGAATTTTCTAGCTTTGTGGAGGAAGGTGCATCATGAGGATGCCTCTACTGTTAAGTTTTGTGCAGCCACTACTTGAGTGAGACTCCTGCTCCTAATCGAGGCTGGTACTACTTTACTACGAGGGGAGGTAAATTGATTACTGAATTGCGCTCCAATTGTCATAGTTGGAAGTCTCACTTCCTGTTCGTTGGCGGAGAGTGGGCTTCAGAGGCGGATAGAGCTTTGGTACCAATGAGATGGATGACTCCTCCTTCTAAGGTGGCAAGGATGAGCGACGCTTTGGGGGGCTCCTCTCAAGTGACCCCTCAAGTGGTGTCTCCTCGGTCGGTGACTCCTTCAGACGTGACTACTACTCTGGAGACTCTCCTGTTGACCACACCTATTGCCCCCCGTTCATCGACTCCTCCTATGGGAACTTCTACATGAGCACCCACTCAGATTGGCTCCATGTTGGGTGACTTGCGAGTCATCAAGGATCGACTTGTGAGGTTTGTGTTTTCAAAATATGTAAATGAGATTAGTGCTTGAGGCACTGAGGGTATTATTAACACTTTTTTGGAAGGTCTGGCTTAGGTAAGGGTCTACTGTCTCCCTTTCTCCAGTCCCTCCTTAGGCATTGACATTCTTTTTCCTTTTGCCTTTCTCAGGTTTCAACTGCATCTGTGCGTTTATTTTCAAGAGCTTTTTATTATAGCCAGTTGAAGCATAGTCATGAGGGTGCAAAAGGAACTTCTTACTACTCAGGGAGGGTTGTTAAGCTTGAAACGGATGGTCAGACTTTCCAGGATAAGCTTGTGGCAACCCATAAGAAGGCCATGCTTAGAGACGTTGTTTGCACGAGGGTTAAAGTAGAGCTTTTGGCGACTTGCGAGAGGGCGACTAAGCTTGAGGCTGAGATTTTGGTGACCCGTTAGAGGGATGTGCTCAAGGAGGTTGAGCTTTTGGCGACCTACGAGAGGGCTGTGCTTAGAGAAGTTGCCTGGTTGAGAGCGAAGGCAGAGGCAGATCTGTTATTGACTCGTGAAAGGGTCGTCAAGGCTGAGAGTGATTTGGAGAATGGCCTTGTAGATGCCTTCATTGATGGTTACAGGGAGCTTTGGGGAAAGATTTCTACTGCTTTCCCTGATATTGATCTTTCAAGCTTCGTGTCATATGAGACACTTGATGATAATGATGAAGGCTCTAATGATACTAATGCCGAGGGTGAGGAGAAGGAGGACGACCACGAGAGCAGTTAGAATGCTGGAGATTTTTTTTTAGAAAGGCAGTTTGTAGCGTTACTTTTGTAAAAATGGTTTTTTTCCACTGAAGTTCTTTTTGAAATAGAACGCAAGAATGCAAAGAAATTTTGAAGTCAATTTAGAAAATTTTATTCATTCAGTGACTGCTTATGCTAAGCAATAGTGAATAATAACCCAAAAAAGTACAAGAAGTAAAATCATGTTCCCCAACTTTACTACTACTCTCCTAGGGTGTCATTGGTAGTACCTCTTAAGATGCTTAGCATTCCACGGATGGGGTAAGACCTTCCCCTCAGAATTTTGGATCTTATAGGTGCCTTGCCTCACCATTTTTGTTATGAGGTAGTGTCCTTCCCAATTTGGTCCCAGCTTTTCCTTCTCGTTAATCCTTTGTGGCAAAGATGACTTTCTTGAGGACCAAGTCTCCTGGTTAGAGGGAACGAGGTTTCATCCTCGAGTTGTAGTATCTTGCCATGCGACGCTTGTACTCTGCATTGCGGACAACAGCCATCGTCCTTGCCTCTTCTACAAAGTCGAGGTTGATGCGGAGTCCTTCCTCGTTGGTGACGGGATTGTGGTGTTGGGACCTTAGAGAATGTACCCTGATCTCCACAGGTATGACTATCTCAGTTCCAAAGATGAGGAAAAATGGGGTTTCTCTAGTTGGGGTTATCGGCGTCGCTCGGTAGGCCCATGATACACCTGAGATTTCGTCAACCCAGAGACCCTTTGTTCTTTTGAGCCTTGTCTTTAAGTTGCGTAATATTGTTCTGACTATGATTTTTGCCTGTACGTTTACCTATGGGTGCACTGGACTAGAATGAGGCTGCTTTATCTAGAGGTCGGAGCAGAATAAGTTCAGGAGCTTGTTGTCGAATTGGTTGACATTGTCGCTTACCATGGCGTGGGATATTCTGAATTGGCAGACTAGGTTCTTCCCGATGAAATCCTTGACCTTTGTGTCTGTTATCTTCGGTAAGGGCTCGGCCTCCATCTATTTAGTGAAGTAGTCAATGACTACCACCATGAACTTGCACTACCCTTTACTCAGAGTCAGGGGGCCCAAGGTGTCCATTTGGAAAAAGGGCTATGGACTTGTGATGGTTGTCAACTCTTCTGGTGGCTGTCTGGGCACTTTTCACATTTTCTGGTGTACTCATGGGCATCTTTGACTATGATAGGCTACAAGTAGCCCTACCTGAGTGCCTTGTGGGATAGGGAGCGACCTTTGGAGTGGTTTTTGTAAACTCCTTCATGGATTTCTTGTAAGGTGTAATCAGCTTCTCCTGGGGAGAGGCATTATAATAGTGGCAAGGAATAACCTTTCTTGTACAAGACGCCCTGTAAGATGGTAATTTTGGAGGCTCTTATCCTGAGTTTCTTGGCTTCCAGCGCGTCATCTAGCAACATGCCCTCCTGGATGTATGCCCTTATTAGGGTCATCTAGTTTGATTCGACAGATGCACAGTTGACGTTTGTGGCTTCCACGTTTAGCTTGCTTGGTTTGAATTGGTGACTGATGAATGCTAGTCCTGGCAAGGCTTCCGAGGATGAGGCGAGCCTAACCAATGCATCTGTAGCCATATTGTCTTCTCTAGGGATGTGACAGATCTGGAAGTGGTGGAACTTAGTAAGCATGGCTCGCACCATAGCAAGGTACTCCTACATTCTGGCTCCTTTTGCTGCAAACTCACCCTTCAATTAGTTGACTATCAATTGAGAATCACTATAAGTGATGAGGTGTTGGGCTTCCATTTCGATAGCCAACCTTAGGTAAGAGAGGAGGGCTTCATATTCTACCTCATTGTTGGAGGCGGTGAAGTGGAGCTTTACAGTATACTTGATGGGAATGTCGTCGGGGCTGACCAAGATTAGGCCGACTCCACCTCTTTCGTTGGTCGAGAAGCCATTCACGTAAAGCTCCTAGGGAGGTGGTAGAGAAGAGACCTTGGAGGCCGTTGTGGGCATCTAGGCTCCTAGCCTGGGTGCCAAGTTGTTTTGCATGTTTGGGCTCGGCGCTTGAGTGTTTGGGTAAGTTTGTGATGAGGCTTCCTGAAGTGTTGAGGGCCTACTGCTCTCCTTCTATACCGGTGTGAGCTCTACAATAAAGTCTATCAAGACTTGTGCTTTGATGGTTGCCCTCGGTTGGTACTGGTTATCAAACTCGCCCAGCTCTACTACTTACTTGAGGAGTCTCCCAAAGACGTTTGATGCTGGGCCATGATAACGACAATGGTGTGACTCTGAAAATAATGTTGGAGATGCCTTGCTGTTGAGATTAGGGCGAGCGCCAACTTTTCTAGCCCTAAATAGCTTATTTCTACTTCTCGGTATACCTTGCTCACGTAATAGATAGGATTTTGCACTCCATCGTTGTTTTTGATGAAGACAGAGCTTACTACTGATAGGGAAGCAGAAAGGTACAAATATAGAGTTTCACCTGGTGTAGCATGTGAAAGGAGGGGAGGCGTAGCCAAGTAAGCTTTGAGTTTTTGAAAAGCTCCCTCTACCTCAGGTCCCCACTCAAAGGCTTTTCGGAGAATCTTGAAAAAGGGTAAGTATTTATCTACAGACTTGGAAACAAACCTGTTGAGTACTGCAATTCTTCCGTTGAGGCGCTAGAGCTCCTTGGCTGAGGGGGTGATTTCATGTCCAAGATGGCTTTAATATTTTAGGGGTTCGCCTCGAGTCCCCTCTGGTTGACCATGAAGCCTAAGAACTTTCCTGACCTGACGCCAAAAACACACTTCTCAGGGTTCAGCTTCATGTGGTACGACCTGAGAACATCGAAGGTTTGTTGAAGGTGGTCTACGTGGTTTACTACGACGAGGCTTTTTACCAGCATATCGTTATCGTATACCTCCATTGTTCTTCTGATATGAGATTGGAACATCTTGTTCACTAGCCGTTGGTAAGTTGCTCCTGCATTTTTTAGTCCTAAAGGCATAATCCTGTGATAGTAGGTTACTTTCGGAGTGATGAATGACGTCTTCTCCTAGTATGGGGGGTGCATGCTGATCTACTTATATCCACAGTATGCATCTAGGAAGGTGAACAATTCATGTCTTGCAGTGGCGTTGATGAGGAGGTCGATTTGTGGCAACGGGTAGCTGCCTTTAGGGCACGCCTTGTTGAGTTTGGTAAAGTCGATGTAGAGGCACCACTTCCCATTAGCTTTGGTCACCATCACTACATTTGATAGCCACACAGGATATGCTACTTCTCTGACTACTCCGTTTTCTATCAATTTCCCCACCTCCTTGTCCATTGCTTGCGCCCTTTCAGTGGAGGCGCACTGATTAACCCTAATTATGGCATAATTTAATTAAGTTAATAGGTCAATTGTGTTAGTTAAATAAATTTAAACTAGTCAAAATAAGTCAAATTAGGGTTAGTGTGTGAATTAGGGATAATGAATTAATTGTTGTTCTTTTTAGGGTTTTGTGCATCAAAGCTACCAACTACTGGGGAGCCAATTGCGTCAAAGCTACAAACTACTGAGAAGTCAATTATCAAAGTTACAAACTATAGGGTGCCAATTATTAAAGCTACAAACTATAATGTGCCAATTATCAAAAGCTCAAAAGGGAGGGGGATCAAAGTGTAATTCAAGCTCTCCCTTTTTGCCTATAAATAGTACCCCTTGGGTCTTGTACAGATCATCTTTTTTTCCTTGTATTGTC
The DNA here is from genome assembly GCA_963454935.2 of Ilex paraguariensis. Taxonomy (NCBI): domain Eukaryota; kingdom Viridiplantae; phylum Streptophyta; class Magnoliopsida; order Aquifoliales; family Aquifoliaceae; genus Ilex; species Ilex paraguariensis. The sequence continues at coordinate 162,955 of CAUOFW020000808.1, read as the reverse complement.
TTTCTTGTAAGGAGCATCTTTTGGTAGTGAAAAATCCTCCAAAAGTTATTATTATTTTCCTGTATCATCTTTCTTGTAAAGAGTATCTTTTGGTAGTGGAATACCCTCCAAAAGTCATTATGGCTTTCTTGTATCATTACTTTCTTGAAAAGAGCACCTTTTGGTAGTGGAAAACCCTCCAAAAGTTATTATTATTTTCTTATTATTGCTTTCTTTTATTGTATTATGCTTTCTTTTAATTTATTGCTTTCATTTATTGTATTATTGCTTTCTTTTAATTTATTGCTTTCATTTATTTCCATTGTCTTGAGCTTCCTTCTTCCCTTAGAGGAGTGAAACTCTTCCACTTTTCTAGAGCTTTACCAAAGCCATGAAGGGTGGAACGTGATTCACTCATTCTTTGTCTAAGATTGGTTCCGTATGTAATATGTTTTACCTTGCAACTCCTTTACTTGGAGGGATGAGCATCACTCACTTTTCTAGCTTTACCAAAGCTATGAAGAGTGAGTAATTTCTCATTCAATCTTTAGTAAGAGGTGATGGACATATATAATTATCCGGAAGTTATAATTGTGCATTTTGTTTATGCTTAGCTCCAATCTTCATTTCTTCATAATGTCTTCTCATTACATTGTTGTCTTTACGTTAAGCATGAGTAGCTAAGCCTTTAATTTGGCTAATCCAAGGGAGACCTCCTCTTGGGTATGCCATTTTAAACTTATTTTCCCTTCTCCTCTCAGAGTACGATGGTTCAGTTTGACTAGGTAGAGGGTGGACGAGATTGTGAGTCTTTGATATCCCGTAGACTTATCAGGGGTTATGCTTGGATCCTCACTTTCATCTCGTCCTTAACTTTCCACGAATCAATCGTACATCTATGCTCTATCGGAGGAAGGATTTAAGTTGACTTGGTAATCCCATTGGAGTGAACCCTTTGGATTAGCGAACATTTTTCCCATTCCAATTTCGTTAAGACAAAATCACAAACCAAACTTCAAAAACAAAAGATTTTACACCTTTCTTCATCAAAAATCAGTTTCAAAATGATTCACAACCTTCCTCGAGGAAACGATCTTGGAATACCTCCAAGTAAAACACGACATGCAAAAGTCTTATTGCGCTTGGGAAACATTTTTGCTCACTTGCACATTTCATTATCACCATTCCCTTGCCCTTTCTTTTGACATCATCCCAACGGAGAGTGACACTCCCCTTCACACACACATCATACATACACATTGAGGGAAGATGTTCGGAGACTAGGAAATACAACGAAAAACATCAAGCATTTTTGACGCCATTGTTGGGGAAGGCAAAGTGTCGAATTGAGAAGGTGATTTCCGTACAATAGAGGTAAGTCCCATGATCTTCATCATGGGCTAAGGTACGTTATTCCGTGTACATATTCTTGTTTGTGTATAATTTCATTTGTAGATAGTTTGTTGCATGTGGGAGTGAGACGAACAAAATCGATTGGTTAAACAACCCTTAGGCCCTAACATGAATATTGACCAAGACCTACCCGAGGATGCGGGTGATAATTTTGAAAATGTTGGTGCCAATCCAAACATTCAAAGGGATGGGGGAGTGCCCAAACCTAGAATACCTAATCCACAAATGCAATTTTCCCCTCCCGTGAATGAAGGGAATAACATCCCAATGGATCCTTCGGCGAGGTCTATAAGGGATTTCCTTCAACCAACCCATAGCACCACACCCTCATGCATCCTCTTACTAGTCCAAGCTCAGCTCTTCCAAGTTAAGCTGGGGATGTTGCAACTACTTCCTACATTCCATGGAATTAAAAAGGAAAATCCCTACTTGCATATAAAGGAGTTTGAGGATATAGTTGCAACCTTCAATGCTAACTATGCTATGGAGGACATAGCTCGATTGAAATTGTTTCTTTTCTCCCTCAGCGATAAAGCCAAATCATGGTTGAATGCCTTGCGACCTCGATCCATTACCTCTTGGGCTCAAATGCTTTCTGAATTTTTGAATAAATTTTTTCTAGTTCATAGAACCACTGTTTTATAAAAGGAAATTAAAAATTTTTGAGAAGCCCAATGAACAATTCTATCAATGCTGGGATCGTTACAAGGAGTTGCTACAATCCATACCACATCATGGATTTGAATCATGGAAACTGGTAAGTTTCTTTTATGAAGAAATCACACAAACCCATAGACAATTCATTGACATGATGTGTAAAGGCGAGTTCTTGAACAAAGACCCCGATGAGGCCCTTGACTACTTTAGTAAATTGACCCAAAATGCACAATTTTGGGACATTAGGGATCCCAACAACGTACCTAGACGTCCTTGGGTAGTAGTCAACTACAAAGGGGAGGGATATATGACTTGAAAGACCGGGAAGACTTGCTTTCAAAAATTACTAAATTATCAAGGAAAGTTGAGAGTCTTGAAGTCAAGAGGAGAGACGAGGTGTCTAATATGTCACGGACCGAGGAGGCTTGCTCAATTTGTGAGAGTGTGGAGCATTCCATATTGGAGTGCCCCAAAATTTCGGCACTTAAGGAAGTGTATCATGAGGAAGTAAATGCCTTTAACCAAACGAGGTAATCATTCTCTCCACATTTGAATACTTACAATCCGGGTTGGAGCAATCACCCTAATTTTAGTTGGAGAAATGAGAACCCCACTCCTCATGGTTCAAATACATACACACCTCATGTGCCTCCTAAGCAAGGTCAATACCAAAATCAATACCAAGGGAAAGGGCAAGTATCTAGCTCCCAATATCCCTAAACTAATCCGCAAAGGTACTCGTCAAACCCACCACCACAGAATTTTTCACCAAGTCCACCTCCACAAAGCCTTTCTCATCAAGGACTATCCAATCCTCCCACCTACCAACCTCCCAATAAGAGGAACTTGGAGAATGTGCTCTACAATTTCATCCAAAACCAAACCACCTTTAACAACAACATTTCGGCTCAACTCACGAAAATTACCAATGCCATATGGTTGTCACAACAAGAGAAGGGAAAATTTTCCGCTCAACCCCAAGAGAACCCTAAGAGCCAACATGTGATTGATTTGTCCGAGCCCACCAAAGAGAGTTGTGAGCAACTCAAATCGGTCACCACTCTACGGAGTGGCAAACAAATCAAAAAGACTGTTGTGCCAAAGGTCTCACCCAAAACCACATTGCCAAATGAAGAAGAGACCAAATGTGGCACTGAGGAGGGTGAGGTGAGTGATGAGTTAGGTGAGCAAGAAAAATTGATTGATAATAGTTTGCTTATTTCCCTCATGCCTCTTCCCTTTCCTAGTCGTTTGAAGCCACCCGTCAAGGTGGTTAATTATTCTGATATAATTGAAATGTTCAAGCAGGTGAAAATCAACATTCCACTTCTTGATGCCATTAAGCAAATTCTCTCTTGTGCAAAGATCTTGAAGGATTTGTGCACAGTGAAAAGGAAACTCAATGTCCACAAGAAGGCATTCCTCATCGGGCAAGTGAGCTCAATCTTGAAGACAAACACCCCACGAAAGTTTAAAGACCCCGGTTGCCCTACCATTGCCATCACAGTAGGAAATTATCGGGTGGAGCAAGCATTGCTTGACTTGGGGGCTAGTGTCAATCTCCTACCTTACTCGATGTATAAACAACTCCAAATTGAAGAGTTAAAGTCAACCTCAATCACTCTTCAGTTGGCTAATCGAAGCATTTGAACACCGAAGGGAGTGGTTGAGAATGTTTTGGTTCAAGTGGATAAATTTTATTTTCCTGTTAATTTCATTATGCTTGAAACTCATCCTGTTGCTAACCCTTGCTCCTAAATCCCTGTTATACTTGGTAGACCTTTTCTTTCTACATCTAATGTTATTATTAATTGTAGGAATGGTCTCATGAAGCTTACTTTTGGGAGCATGACTATGGATTTCAACGTGTTCAATCTGAACAAACAACCGGGTGATGATGAAGAGGTACATGAGGTTAACCAGATTGATACTTTGGTAGAGGAACACTTGGAGTTAATGAGCACTTTCAAGTTGGAAGAGGAGGGATTTGTTGGGCCAAAGGAATTGGAAAGTGTGAAAGGGGTAGATAGATGGACTCCTACATTTGAAAAGCTCCCAATATATGACAAGAAGATTTTTCTGTCAAAAGAGAAGAAGCCCGTTTTGGAATTGAAGCCACTGCCAACCTATTTGAAGTATGCATATCTGGGAGAGGACGAAACTTTTCCTGTAGTGATTAGCTCAACCTTGGAGATCAAACAAGAAGAAGACCTGTTGGAAGTGGTAAGAAAACACATGGGGGCTATTGGCTGCACAATTGTAGACATAAAAGGAATAAGCCCCCTCATTTGCACACATCGCATTTATCTTGAGGAGGACGCCAAAACATCTGAACAACCACAAAGAAGGTTGAACCCCATCATAAAAGAGGTGGCGCGGGACTAAGTGTTGAAACTACTTGACGTGGGCATCATTTTTTTGATTGCCGATAGTAAGTGGGTTAACCCCAAGCAAGTAGTACCCAAGAAGTCGGAGGTCACGGTGGTTGCAAATGAGGAGAATGAGCTTATTCCAACATGAGTAATCACTAGATGGAGAGTGTGCATCGATTATTGCAAGCTCCATTTATGCACAAGGAAAGACCACTTCCCAATGTCATTCCTTGACCAAATGTTAGAACGAGTAGTGGGGCATATATTCTATTGCTTCTTAGATGGATATTTTGGCTACAATCAAATTGAGATTGCATTGGAAGACCAAGAGAAGACCACCTTCACTTGTCCTTACGGTACCTTTGCTTACCGTCGCATGCCTTTTGGGCTGTAATGCCCCTAAAACCTTTCAACGTTGCATGATGGGGATATTTAGTGATATGGTGGAGAAGATTGTTGAGGTGTTTATGGATGAATTTTCGGTCATTGGGGATTCCTTCAGTGGCTGCTTAGAAAATTTGGAGAAAGTGTTGGAGAGATGTGCAGAGAAAAGTTTAGTCTTGAATTGGGAGAAGTGTCACTTTATGGTGACACAAGGGATTGTTCTTGTGCACGTTGTTTTGGTGAAGGGAATAGAAGTGGACAAATCAAAGGTGGAGGCCATCTCCAACCTTCCTATGCCAAGAGTCGTCAAGGATATCAGGTCGTTTCTAGGACATGTAGGTTTTTACAGTCGATTCATAAAAAATTTTAGCGCATTGGCCTGGCCTTTGACAACTTTATTATCTAAAGATATCCCATTTGTGTGGTCGGATGATTGTGAGGCATCTTTTACAAAACTCAAAAGTATACTTGTCACACCTCCGATTATGCGACCACCCAAGTGGGATTTACCTTTTGAGCTTATGTGCGACGCGAGTGATTACGTTGTCGGTGCAGTGCTCGGTCAAAATGAGGATAATAGGCCTTATGTAATTGATTAGCACAAACCATTGCATATTTCTAAGTGCTAACCATAATATTTTAACTGCTTTTGAAGATTAAATGTTTGGAGTTATATTTGTTGAGTTATTAACGATGATATTTGGTGTTTGCAGTTAAAAGGTGCTACATAAGGCTCCTTAAGGCCTTCCTAGATGTTTTGAGATGATTGGAGGTGAAAGAATGGCCAGATGAAAGCTTTGGAGTAATAAAATCAGAAAATCCAGACAAGGATGCAGAAGTGTACTAGTACTCAGTACCGGTACGGTCTAGCTACTGGAACATAGCGTACCGGTACGGTAAAGACTTTGGAGTTCGACATACTGGTACACTCTACTGTTCTACCCAACTACTCTACAACTTAGACCTGTACTTCATGGGACCCTCCATGACATTCTCCTACAACTCCATGATACACTCCCAGCATACAGAACACCCCCTCATGCACCTCCTCTTGGACTTTTGGAGCATAGGTCATAAATGTGGAGAGAAGAGAGAGAAGCTGCTGGGTGAGGAGACACAGCCTGCACTGCCCATCCATTCAGCCCCCTATTGATGGAAGGCCTTTCACACAGACCCTGAGGACTACTATGGACAAAATTTGAAGGCTAACACTCCATATATTCAGCATACACACAAGTTCTTAGAGGATGGCTACCTAAGCTTAGAAAACTCCAAGGAGGAAGATGATGAATAGTAGATAGAAAACTTGGATTTTTGCATTTTCTTCCATCGTTTCACTTGTATTTTATTGTAAGACTCTTGTAAACTTCATTATTTACTTTTAAGGTCATTTATTTGAAGTGCTTTGCAAGTTTAATTGAGTATCTTAGTTTCTACCATTGTTGTCTTAAGTTTTCTTCATTTCCTATATTTAAAATGGGTATTGCATATTTTTCTTCATAGTTTAAGATTTCTTGCATTAAGTTAAGTTCCATGTTTCCTTTCTTTATTATGTCTCTTTACATTATGCATTTCCCTCTTGCTTTCATGACTAGCTAGATTTTTAGTTGGCTAATCCAAGGGAGACCTCCTATTGGGTTTGCCATTTCAACTCATTTTCTTTCCTCCTCTCGGTGTATGTTGGTTCAGTTTGACTGGGTTGAGGGTGGATGAGATGGTGAGCCTTTGATATTCCGTAGGCTTGGTCATGGTTTATGCTTACATACTCATTACATCTCGTCCCTAGCTTTCCACAAATCAATCGTTCATCTATGCACCATTGGAGGAAGATTTCGAGTTGAATTGGCCCTCCCATTGAAATGACCTCTTTGGATTAGCCAACACTTGTTTTCCATTGCATTTTCATTTACAAAAACTCCAATCACCAAAACACAAACAAAAGATTTTTACATTTTCCCTTTTTTTCACAAAATCACCTTCACCACACTTGAGCTTTCCTTCCCTGAGGAGACGACCTTGGAATACTTTTTCAAGTAAAACAACGACACACAAAAGACTCCTTGCGCTTGGGGAGCATTTTTGTACACGCACACATTTCATATATTTTGTATATTTCATTCCACACCATTATTCCATTTTCCCATTCCTTGCCCTTTCTTTTGACATCACCCATAGGAGAGTGACACCCCCGTTCATCCATATACTATACATGCTAAAAGATGATGTTTAGAGGTTAGGAAACTACAAGGAATTTTGTCAAGCAGTAATATACTACGCTAGTAAAATGCTCAATGAGACTTAAATGAATTACACTACCACAAAAAAAGAGCTGCTAGCGATAATATTTGCATTAGACAAATTCCGTTCTTACATCATTGGTTCACCGATAGTGGTTTACAATGATCACTCTGCTTTGAAGTATCTGTTGTCTAAGCAGGATGCCAAACCAAGACTTATCAGGTGGATCCTTTTACTCCAAGAGTTCAATCTTATCTTTAAAGACAAGAAGGGAGTGGAGAATATGGTGGCGGACCATTTGTCTCGACTGGTGGTGCAAGAGACTGATGAGAACATTCTTATCCTTGATTCCTTCCTCGATGAGCATTTGTTTTCAATTCATTCTATTTGTCCTTGGTATGCTGATATATGTAATTATCTTGCAATAGGACAAATACCATCGCATTGGAACCTAGAAGATCAAAGGAGATTTATGGCAGATGTAAAGTACTTTTACTTCAACAACCCATACTTGTTCAAGTACTGCCCCGACCAAGTCATGAGGAGATGCGTGCCAGACAATGAATAGCATGAAATCCTTTCATTCTGCCATTCACAAGCATGCGGTGGTCACTTCTCAGCAAAGAAAACTTCGGCGAAAATTCTTGAATCAGGTTTTTACTGGCCCTCACTTAACAAAGATTGTGTTTCATTTTGTAAAGAATGTGATAGATTCCAGCGTTTTGGTAGTGTGACCTGAAGGAACATGATGCCCCTCTCCTCTGTACTCGTTATAGAAATATTTAATTATTGGGGCATCGACTTTATGGGTCCCTTCCCTATGTCATTTAGCTATGTATACATCCTATTGGCAGTGGACTATGTGTCCAAGTGGGTGGAGGCGATCCCAACCAAGACCAATAACCACCAGGTCGTGGTCAAGTTTCTCAAGGAGAACATTTTTTTGAGGTTTGGGATGCCTCGTGCAACGATAAGTGATGGTGGATCACATTTCTGCAATAGGTCATTCGCATCTTTAATGTTCAAATATAGCGTCACTCATAAAGTATCCACCGCATACCACCCACAAACCAATGGCCAAGCCTAGTTGGCCAATAGGGAGAACAAAACTATTTTAGAGAAAACGGTGAACCCCAATAGGAAAGATTGGTCAAATAGATTGACCGATACCCTATGGGCTTACCGCATCGCCTATAAGACTATTTTAGGCATGTCTCCCTATCGGCTCATCTACAAAAAGGCTTGCAATTTGCCGGTCGAAATGGAATATAAGGTCTATTGGGCTATTAAGACTTTGAACTTCAATCTAAGAATGGTCGGAGAGCAAAGAAAGTTAGAGCTAAATGAGTTGGAAGAGATTAGAAGAGATGCGTATGAAAGCTCTGAAATTTCAAAGGAGCGGGCTAAAATCTTTCATGATAAATCCATTGTGAGGAAGTCATTTGAGCCCAGGCAAAAAATGCTTTTATACAACTCTCAGCTCTCTATTTTCCAAGGCAAACTCCGACCCCGTTGAGATGACCCCTATCTTGTCGAGGTGGCCTACCCCAACGGAGCTGTTGATATCCAAAAGTCCGAAAATGACCAGACATTCAAGGTCAATGACCAAAGATTTAAGCCATTTTTTGGGAATTTTGAAGAACAAGTGGTGGAAGAGAATTTAATGGATCCGGTATACTCGAAAATTGTGGAGGAATAACTAGTTTTTTATACTTTTCAATGTACATGCTTTTATTTACTTACTTTATTTTTATTCCATGTTAATTATGTTCTTTTGTTGTATAATTTTGTTCTTCTTAGTCGCAAATATTGGTATTTTTGTCAAAACTCAAATGCGAGTTGTTCTCTAACCCTAGTAATCTTTTTACTGTTCGTCATTGAATATCATATATTTTTGTTTCATTGAGGACAATGTATGAATCAAGTTGGGGGGTTGAGGTTGCACTATTTGCATCTTAAACAAATGTTTGTGGGAATATTCGCGCCGGCTAACACTCGTGCTTGCCGACGCTCAAACGGATCAGGTAAAAAAAAAAAAACCGACCCACTAGGATGCCTTTATAAGGCCTTCCACCTTTTTTTTCTTTTTCCCCCATCTACCGGTGTTGGTCCCCATACTTCTTCTTTTATCCTTCTTTTCTTCTTCTTCTTCATTGTTCTCTCTGTTCTTTGTAAAAACAACCCAACCCCTTGCAAATCCATGACCATATAGGCAGATGACCCAATCCTTTGTTGAATAATTTGTCTTATATGTTTGTATTTGTACATGGGTGCTCTTCTTCTGCTCACACGTAGGGTGAGAGGTTTCCAGCCTTAACCAAATCTCCCTGAAGTTGATTAATTGTTGTGTTATGTTTGTAAGTTTCAGGAGCTGAACAGATCTCTACCCTACAACCTCATTTTTAAACTCCAAAACTCTGGTAAATTCAAAACATTAGGGACAATGTTCGATTTAGGTTGGGGGGGGGGGTGTGATATACAGTTCTAGTTTAGTAAAAAAAAAATTATTTTTGCTTATATTTCATGATCATATCCAATGCAGTTTCAATCGTCTTTGTGACTAGCAGACGTTAAAGAACCAAATATGGTGTCTTCAGTTTAGCACGCATGGATAGTAGACTTTTTTGGTTCAACTTAGGCGTTTTACGAACTTTTTCACTTGATGTGCATGCTGTGATAATGAGAAAGGCAAAAGTTATGAGAAAAATTGAAATCTGAGAAGCACAAGCAAAACTATTGTGTGGCAGAAACACTTTTACTAAACGTCGTCATGCCAAACGATTGAGTGCTTGTAAACAATATGACAGGTGTTTTCACATGAAAAAATACAATAAGTGTTCTGAACCAATTTTGGGTCATGCAACCGATCGATTAAACTGGATAGTGTATTGGTAGAGTAAAGATTTTCCTAAAACGCCATCTTATACCAGTCCAGGACTTACACGTTATGTGCAACAAGTTGGAAGGGTCACTAATAATGACATAGACACAAGTGATGACTCGGATTAGATTTTGACTAATAATGACAAAGCTGTGGAAAAACGTTTTTTTTTATGAAGGTAAATGGTTCGAACTTTTTTTGTGTAAATATTTTTTTTATTTACCAAGTTTTTTTTGTTGAAATAAAGATGTGGGCCGAGTAAGGAATGTCCTAAAATGCCAACCTGTATCGTGGCTAGAGACTTATCCTGAGACGCCATAGTTTTCCAAGTTCAATGTGTGTATTTAGTTTTTTTTTTTTTTCAATTTTCATAGATAAATGTGTATATAAATAACTTTGATTTTTATTTGAGTTCGAATGCCAGTTAAAAAAAAACAAAAAAAAAGCCTCATTTACTTGAAAAATAGTATTTTCTCTATGCTTAAATGTCAAATGTACATTGTTATTTGTTATTTTTAAGGTACAGAATGATCAGACTCGAAAATAGAATTGATATATAACCGACATTCTTTGAAAACCTGACATAATCAATGGAGATAATGAAGAATACTATGGTAAGTTTTGAGCCTTGCGATGCTTTTTGAGAGACAATCAACATTTACTCAAGTAAGCTCTTTCACTTTCAATTTTTGAATAATCTCATTAAACTTGCTTTGATTAATGCAACTAAATTGATCTATTGACATATCTCACAGGGAACCTTTGCATGCAACACATACATGGGCACATACTTGAGAAAGGATTTTAGGCCATATTTGATTTGATTTTGAGCATTAGTCATTTCTTCTACGAAATTATATCTCTAGTTAGCCATGTTTGAGTTTTCAATGAATGATTTCTTCTTCAAGAAACTCAAATGATAACCGAGCCATAGGAGAATATACTTGACATACCTTACTATCTAATTTTCTTGCACCCTCTCATAAATCAGTATGTTACAGAAAAGCCAGAGAAATAGAAAATATGATGGTGGCTATTGTTCAATGAAAGAAAAGTCAGTGTAAACAACCGAGAAAGAAAAGAAACAGGAAAATAGGGAATTGTCAAAAAAGTGAAAAATGAGAAAATGAAAGAAAGAAATACCCTTTCTAGGCAAAAGATCAAAAAAATAAGAGAGAGGTGTGCTACACTACATTAAAAAGAGGATAGTTTTTGAATACCATTGACGTCATTTCATTAGCCACTGACCTCTGGCCACATTACAACCTATACAAAGCCCTAATTGATCTCAAGTTTGATGCATGTGTGTGTTGTCGACCGAAAATTGGGGTATATTAAATAATATTTTTTTAATTGTATTGATATTCTTCCATGAGATTATGCCACGAACATGATTAGTCTACTTTCTTAAGACTTTCACTCCCTTTCTAATTATGCATGTGATTTTTCGATTAACCATCCTTTGATCACATGTCGTTTGAGAGACAAGTCACTATAATCAGAGGGAATTTTTGCTGAGGGATTTCTAAGAGAGGTTTGTAAAATCAAAGCTATCCATGAAGGGTAGTAAAGTGGAATGTCTGTTATGTAACAATTCTTGTTTCTAAAAGACCATTCCTACTACACAGGAAATTCTAAATGTCAATGTGACTGATGCTAATTTTTTCATAGAATAAATACCTATGAAAGAAGAGCTTGCAGGATGTAAGTCAAAATTGAGGATTGGGTATCCCAACGACCATGCCACTAATTTACTTTTACCCACATACACATCTGTTCGATTGTAGTTTGTAGGTAGCTCACTGAAAACCTTCACGAGACAAAACTCATCCACTAGGGATCACCTAGGGGTTTAATGGCTTGTTGCATATGCTAAATGCAATCGTGTTATCTATGAAAGTGATTTTATTTTGTTATTTATTACTAGGGACTAGTAATGTTTAGATTGGGGGTGTGATTAACCCTAATTAAGGCATAATTTAATTAAGTTAATATGTCAATTGTGTTAGTTAAATAAAGTTAAACTAGTCAAAATAAGCCAAATTAGGGTTAGTGTGTGAATCAGGGATAATGCATTGATTATTGTTCTTTTCAGGATTTGTGCGTCAAAACTACCAACTACTAGGGAGCCAATTGCGTCAAAGCTACAAACTACTGAGAAGCCAATTATCAAAGTTACAAACTATAGGGTGCCAATTATTAAAGCTACAAACTATAAGGTGTCAATTATCAAAAGCTCAAAAGGGAGGGGGATCAAAGTGTAATTCAAGCTCTCCTTTTTTGCCTATAAATAGCACCCCTTGGGTCTTGTAAAGATCATCTTTTTTTTTTTTTTCTTGTATCATCTTTCTTGTAAGGAGCATCTTTTGGTAATGAAAAATCCTCCAAAAGTCATTATTGCTTTCTTGTAAAGAGCATCTTTTGGTAGTGGAATACTCTCCAAAAGTCATTATAGCTTTCTTGAATCATTGTTTTCTTGAAAAGAACACCTTTTGGTAGTGGATAACCCTCCAAAAGTTATTATTGCTTTCTTTTATTGTATTATTGCCTTCTTTTAATTTATTGCTTTCATTTATTGTATTATTGCTTTCTTTTAATTTATTACTTTCATTTATTTCCATTGTCTTGAGCTTCCTTCTTCCCTTAGAGGAGTGAAACTCTTTCACTTTTCTAGAGCTTTACCAAAGCCATGAATGGTGGAACGTGATTCACTCATTCTTTGTTTAAGATTGGCTCCGTGTGTAATATGTTTTACCTTGCAACTTCTTTACTTGGAGGGATGAGCATCACTTACTTTTCTAGCTTTACCAAAGCCATGAAGAGTGAGTATTTTCTCATCCAATCTTTAGTAAGAGGTGATGAACATGTATAATTGTCCGGAAGTTATAATTGTGCATTTTGTTTATGCTTAGCTCCAATAATCATTTCTTCATAATGTTCTCTCATTACATTGTTGTCTTTACCTTAAGCATGAGTAGCTAAGCCTTTAATTTGGCTAATCCAAGGGAGACATCCTCTTGGGTATGCCATTTCAACTCATTTTTCATTCTCCTCTCAGAGTACAATGGTTCGGTTTGACTGGGTAGAGGGTCGACGGGATTGTGAGTCTTTGATATCCCGTAGACTTGTCACGAGTTATACTTGGATTCTCACTTCCATCTCGTCTCTAGCTTCCCACAAATCAATCGTACATGTATGCTCTATTGGAGGAAGGATTTAAGTTGACTTGGTAATCCCATTGGAGTGAACCCTTTGGATTAGCCAATATTTTTTCCATTCCAATTTCGTTAAGACAAAATCACAAACCAAACTTCAAAAACAAAAGATTTTACACCTTTCTTCATCAAAAATCACTTTCAAAATGATTCACAACCTTCCTCGAAGAAACGACCTTGGAATACCTTCAAGTAAAACACGACACGCAAAAGTTTTCTTGCGCTTGGGAAGCATTTTTGCTCACTTGCACATTTCATTATCACCATTCCTTTGCCCTTTCTTTTGACATCATCCCAATGGAGAGTGACACTCCCCTTCACACACACATCATACATACACATTGAAGGAAGATGTTTGGAGACTAGGAAATACAACGGAAAACATCAAGCACGCTCTTTAGCCATTGGCGAATAGGCTTGCAATGAGGGTCGACGTTGAGGCGGTAGGTCCCTCTGTTGCACCTTGGCCCTTTCCTCCTTATCCTCCTTCAGAAGGACGGAGTTGACCACAGCGAGCTCCTTTCAGTCACTCTTCATAGCCTGTATAGCATCGCGAGCCTCAAATACATCCTTCCAAGCTTAGAATAGGCCATCTGTCTTCAACTTGATCTCATCATCCTTCCTCTTGACCTCGACCTTCAGGTTCTTGTTGGCCGAGGATAGGCTTTGCACTTGATACTTCAGGTCGTGAACCTTAGCCCGTAGTTCATCATTAGAGAAAGATAGCTCAGAGACCTTAAGGTCGATGGCTTTTGAGGACTTTTGATCCATCTCAGCATCCTTCTCAAAAGCTCGAACCCTTTCCACCAAGGCTCCCACATAGATGGCCATCTGCAAGAACAAGGGAGAACTTAAGTCAGAAATTTTAAAAAAGAGTCAGACCCAAGCTAAAAAGCATACCAAATAGAAATTTACTACAGCTACCCCAAATAGAGTAATAGTTGCTGAGAGAGACAAAGACATCGAGGCGGCCTATTGGATTTCAGACTCTAGAATGATAGACAAAAGAGCACTGGGAGCAAGGTTCATATCGCTGATGAGTGAACCATTGCCTTGAGCAGCTCGGCTAGAAGAGCTCTCAACTTTGCCAGAAACCAGTAGAGCGAATGCCTCCTCGGTTGACTTTAAAGTGAGAGGACCCCGTAAAGACGGAGCCAAAGACTCCAGCATCCCAGCCACCTCTTTAATCGAGAATGTAGGCTTCTTAAGCCCAGATTTAGGGGAACCCCCCATGTGTGTCTTGGAGGCAGAAGAAACTTCGAAACAGAAGGAGCCTCCTTAATAAGAAGCAGTAGAGGAGAAGCTGTCTTCTGAAGAGAGGAGGTCATTGAAGAAGGTGGAGGCACTCCAACCTAATAAGTCTTAGATGGAGGACCCAAGTCGCCTCTGGACCCGACCTCAACCCTATGTTTCCCTGCCGCCATGTTTTTCCTCATTTGGTCCAACTTGGCCTTCATTGCTTTGGCATCTAGAGCCATTGAACTCGAACTTGGAAGAGGAAGTCAACTGGTTAAGCAGACTAACTAGAAAAAGGGTAACACTAGGGATAAAGGAAGAAAGACTTACCAACAGAATCTTCCACACCAACCACAGATATTGGGATGAGAGTCTCAACTATCACTTCGGGAGGACTAAACCCAAATTGAGTGAGCACTGCAGGCTTGAGAAGCTCTGAGTACTTCTCTGGCTGACAATCCTCCAAGCCCAGCAAGACTATCATATCCTCTGCGCTAAGGTCAGGACAGATACCTTAAAATGATAAAGGGAAACAAGGTCAGCGAGGGAAATACCAAACCAAGGAAAGAAGTCAAACCAGGCCACCTCAGTAGGAACTTACCCAAATGGTTAGGGGCTGACCAAACCTGAGGTACAAGGAGAGTATTAGTGGCATCCCTCGGGTAAAATTCTCATGCCTTCCCAAACATGAAGAATAAGAGCTTCTTCCAGCCCTTTTGGGAACTTGAGAGGTTGGAGATCAGAATTTGGGCTTTCACCCGTTTGGCAATATAAAAGAAGCCATAAGAGGGAGAGAACTTGACGTTAAAAATTTTTATAAACAAAGGTATCACAGGGACATCGAGCTCATTCTTCTTAAAGAACACCAAAACACACCAAAAGTTGGGAGAAATTTGAGCTGAATAACATGGAGGTGGTGGAGAACAGACTTGAGAAAAGAATCCAAAGAAAACCTAAGGCCATTCTTGAAGGAAGTAGCAAAGAAGCATACCTTCTCGGGCACTAAGGTATTATACCTGATGTCTACATGAGGAGACCAATACTACATGCCTTTAGGGAAACCAAACCTGGCAGAAAGGACGCCTAGATAGGGAAGGGTGACCACGTTGAACCCTACAAGCTCTGAAGCCTGAGGCACGAACTCAACACCACCAGAAGTCCCAACCCCACCTTTCTTAGACTTCCTTTTTTCGAGTTTTCTTCGACCTCTAAGCTAAATTTAACAATACCTAAAGGACCTCCACCTTAGCAACCTGGGCTTTAAGAGCCTTGACATCGAAAAAAGTATCTATCTCGTCGCCTATATCCTACAGGTCGTCCTCCTCGTGTTCAGGAGATTTGTCACCCATGGCTAGAGAGACAGATGATGCAGTGGCTTCGGACGAAGCAGACATGAAGGTATAAGAGAAAGAAAGATTAAAGGAGGCGTAATGAGGAGGGACATTGGTAAAATAGTCTTCGAGATCCCTGGGATCAAGACTCCAATAACCAAAAATGAAGACTCTAATAGTAGAATAAGGATCCAAGAAGAGGAGAAGAGAAGACAAAGAGCTACCTTGACCCTAACATGGCAAAAACGGAAGGTCAAAAAATGGAGTAACCACCCAGGACTAGCAGGATCCAAGATAAGCTAAGAATCTTAGAAAGAAGAGAAGGAAGGAAACAAAGCAAAGGATGTACCTAATCGAAGGTGATCAACAATCGAAGACCCGAGGTGGGTTCAAGGAACAAGCTAAGTTAGCTTCACAGATACTTCAGAGCAAATCTAGGTCCTTACCAGTGAAACCCTAGAGCACTAGTAGATTGGGGAAGACCAAATCGTAGAGAAAAAGAAAAGAAGGAAATCTAAAGGAAGACAAAGGAAATTCGAAATGAAAATAAGGGAAAAATCGACTTCGCCTACAAATTTAGTTAAGGTAGGTGTGCGAACGGACACATGGAGCCAAGGGGAGAAGGATATGCACGAGAAACGAGGAAATTAATTCATTGCACGTTTGCAATGCCATAAAATCTGAGAAACGTCCCATCGTGCGAGTTTTGAGGGAGAACCAAGCTAACCTCGCTCACTAAGGTCTAAGGTCGACCCCAACTCATGTAACTTACTTGACTGGGGACTGGGGGGCAGCTGATGATACCCAAAATATGTCTAAGGTTGAGCTCGAGTATTCAGCTCGGACCTTCCAAGCTCAGGCCACTCAGCTCATCACAGAAGATTAGGGAATTTGAGGTCAGTGCCTCCTCCCCAATAATTGTACCTCCACAAGAATAGCACAGAAGACAGCTGCTGGCTTCCACCCAATCACCACTCATAACGTAACAGTCTTATATTTGGGCAAAGAAGTTTACCCGTCACAATGATGTCTATGGAAACTGCATAAAAGGCGCAACTGTTATGAGAAGAAGGCTAGGATCACGCCTAGGATCATGCAAGGCCACTGAAGACTATAGATAAGAGGCATATCCCTCACAACAGGACACAAGCACCAATCATAAGCAAATATCCTATGTAATCTTTCCCTTCACTTAATAAAATCATCCCAGGAGCAAAAGATTAAATTCAGAGTGGATTAGCCGAACTTCTAAGCTGGTGAGCCACTATAAACATTTTGTGTGTCTTTCCCTATCCCCCTCGTTCAAATCTTGAGAGCCTAGAAGCTCTGACTGAGTCATTTTGTGACCACTAATCCTTCAACACCGTAAGCTCTGCTCAATTGCATTACGTACTCCATCAGTAACCTTATCCCACAATTCTCTCTACCAAACTCAGTAAGTAGCGTGAGTCTGCCCATATCATCCTACTGAGAGGTAGTTAGCCACAAATGAGGTAGTTTCCTCTTAACTAAAAGGAAACTCTCCCGATCCCCACTACTTTATCTTTATTCTATATCTTTCTCTCTCTAATATTCTTCATTTGGTTTAGGTTTGATTGCAAATTGATTGGATTTTTTTACACGACAAGAAATTGAATTGAACGGGAGATGATAAAATGGGATGATAATAAAATTCTGACCATCGCACTAGATTGTCACTATTAATAATATAATTCTAACCCATTGCACATGGTTATCGCTAGTAACAATATAATTCTGACATGATAAGTCATTCACTTGTATAGTTAGAAAAAAATATAAATATCGACCATTACTTAATCTACCTTTTGAAGATTTTTTTGACGTTCATTGTCTTATTAAAATGTGCTTGCTATTATCTTGAATCAATGTTATAATTGAATCCAAGTCAGATTTCTCAATGCCATTTTTATATTCAAATCGATTTCCACAATGGGTTATCTTATATCCATCCCAATCTTCTTCTATATGCCAATTAGAATCTTCGCTTGTATAAGTCTCTGTAAGTTCTATTCAGATCAGTTCATCCAAATGCTCTTAGAAAATGAGTTGTAATATATTTATCTAATTCTACTTGCGACCCTGATCTACCATTATCCCAACTCCTTTTATGTATCTATCCTTTCCTGTGTAATACAGTTTACAAGTTGTATTTATCTAATTAATTATCTTGCTTTGTCCTTACTCAATTTGTTTCCTATATGCACATTATTGACTTCTCTCCAATCATGATTTCACCCAAAGCTGTTATGTTACTTAGAAGTAGTTCTCTTATGTTCTAAGTTATTAACCAAAATCTAGTATTCTAAGCTATCTTCCTCGAGTCTGTCTGAACAAAAATAACACGAAAACACTCGCACATTTTTCAGCACGTCCAAGCAACTAAAATACAGCACACTTGCCTGTTTTTCAATATACTAGATAGAGTACAGGTGCAACATCACTCGACGTTTTTTATTCTGATTTATATTGATAATTTTGTCGTTCAACTTGGGGAATGTACAATTTATTCACAATGCAAAACTGCTCCCTTTTATTTTAGACGAAGCTAACTTAAATTAAATATTCTTACCTTCAATAAAGAAAAAGGTGACTTGAACATCGTAATAACTTTCAGCTATTTTTGGTTGTAAGGCACATTATGCTTTTGATATTCTTAAATTTTACTCTGTCGATTAGATGTTTAATAATGTCACTTGTACACAGTGTGCAGACCCAAGTTGGGAATTTTCAATAATGCTACTTGATTTTCTATTTGATTTCTCTTGGATTTTTGCATTTAAGTCCAGATCATCATTCAACTGTCCCTGAAGGGGGAAAAAAACAAATAAATCGGCCGGCATGTTTGAAATCTAGAGCCACGAGAAAACAGAATCGCAATTGTTGACTCAACCATATAGAACTCTGCAACATAACTCCAAAAATATATAATCAAAGATTCAGCAAGTTCATTAAATCAGACTCGCAATTGCAGCCGACTAGCATTGTTTTGTGTCCACATCCCACGTTAAAATTGAGAAGAAAATAACAGGAAGATAACAAAGAAGAGCATATCAATCACGATATGAATTACAAGAGCAGATTTATAATTATGGTGGAGATAAGGACATACATAAAGAACATCTAGGGAGACTAGATTTCATTAATAAGTCAATCAATCAGAAGAACATTAAACAATGTACCTTTCTCTTTTCTTTTTTTAACAAGGGAAGAGCAACAAATACGCAAAGGAAAATAAAACTTGCACCACAAAAACGGAAGGATCTTCATTGTCTGAATGCAAAAGGTATAATGCCCATACCAATGACAGAACAGCAATTTTTAAATGATATAAACTGTGAAAAAATCATGAATGTGGGTCTGAGTGGGCTGGATACGCCAAAAATACCACCACATTATCAAGCCGGAGCTAGCCTCTTGACCACTGCAGCCATATAATTGCCCTGATGCTCTGCAAGGGCCAGCTCCATTTCTGTCGGTTCTCTTGTGCCATCACCAGCAAAGACTCCAGCACCATATGGAGATCCCCCCCGAATTGAGTCCATTTCAAACATACCGGCTCCAAACGTGTACCCAATGGGGATAAAGAGCATCCCATGATGAGCTAACTGTGTGATTGCTGTCCAACTGCAACGGAATTTCAAGGGATACAGTGAGATGAGAACTACTGAATTCTTCACAAAAAACAAAAGCATTTAATATCACCATCTTATCAGTCTTAAGTCAATCAAACCATTGTCACAGCACCAATAAAGCAATGAAAATATAAATGAATAGAAATTTTACAGAACTCCATCGAATGATAAGATCATGTTCTTATCATGACAGAAAAAAGGGACTCAAATGTGACGGCTGCAGTTTGTATTGCTGGGGTGGCTTCTACAGTTCCCACATCTAAAACAAGATTTCACTCTTGAATGGAACTCTAATATTACCATAAAAAGAGCTCAGTACTACGAGGTACTACGAGGTCCATAAGGTAATGACCAAACCTAACTATATTCCAAAATACAAGTTCATGAAAGACCAATCTCATATAAACCTATGGATTAGGGTGTATCCACCTCATAATATTAAAAATAAATGGTCAGAGATTAAAAATTCCCAACCAATTGGTAGCCAAAATGTCAAATGATTCTTAACAAGGGTAATTTTAGTCAGAAATATTAAACGTATAACCGAAGGCAGGACTTGAAATATTCAATTTTTTAGAACTCAAACAGAATATCAAACGCTTCTCGTTCCTATCAAAAAAACGCTTCTCATATTCACTGATGTGATTTGCAGTTTGGCACAGTATCAAGTGACTGAAACCACCAAGTATCAAAAAAAGATAAAGACGAGAGTAAGGGAATGGGAGAATCAAAGACATTCCAAAAGCGTTCGAATTGTGGAAGACTGGAACTTACAACATTTCAACCTAGTGTCTGAAAAGCATATTTTTTCCCTTACTTTTTTACAACCACACACAGACGGCATATAAAACAGCAGCCAACTAGAAAAAAAAAAAAACAACGTGAATTTTCCCCAAACCTATCTGACTGTTCTGCTGGCACTGCATCCCTCCAACAACTCCAAATCTAAACCAACATGGACCAGTGCAATAATAAATAATTCACATACTAGTTTGCTCCGACTTATCCAAAGGATATTCTTCTGCTACCATGTCAATGCAGCAAAAATTAGGGTTGATTTCATCTCTTCAACCTATTTGTCACTGCTCAATATGTTCTCTATCAGTATTGTCCAACAGAAAATTTCCACTTCATAGTATACATGTAGTACGCCATAATTTTGTTCCTCAAAAAAGCCCCATCACAAAAATCCTCCTGGCTGCCACTATCATTGCCCTCCCCCGCACATATAATCCCTTCATTTCAAAAGCAAAGATTCTTGCACCATGTCCACCACTGTCACAAAGATATTAAATACTGATATTCATCCAATTCACCTTCTCTTTTTACACCCTATAATCAAAGTTCAGACTTCAGACAATATTCTTGTAATTCCTAATGCAGATCAGTAACATTACCTTTATCGAGAAAGTCAAACATCAAACCATCGTTTGCTCAAAAACAATCATTCATAGTCCTCTACATAAAAAATTGCACATGGATCTCAATCCAATCTTCACTGCATCACATTGGAGGATTTGAAGTGGGCCTACCATCCACTCTTTCTGTTTCTCTCTCCCCTCAATCACCACCTCCTCTCTCTCTCGCGCCACCAAATCTATGGACACCATCACCATCCCCTGCCCCCCCCCCGGCGCAACGCATGCACATGATGTGTTCGTCAAAATACCCAAGAAAAAATAATAGAAATTCCTATTTTGTGGATTTGAAATTCCTATTTAGTAGAAATTCCCATTTCATTTGAAATTTTCCGTGTGTGTCTATTCATATATCGAAGCCTGTTTGCCTTTGGTTTTGTGGATTTGAATGTTATTTTTATCGACTTTTACAACTTGAAGACTTGTGTGTGTTGAACTGTATTACAGAGTCAATCAGGTCAAGACTTGTGTGTTGACCTGTATCGACTTTGGTTTCGTGTCTTAAACGTTGAGCAAAATGAATTACGTAGGCTGAGACCTAAAAGGCAAAACTGGAATGTCAAATAATCTGACCACTCTCTTAGAGATAATTTTTTTAAAATGCTTTTGTGCTTTTTTGCTAGAAGTAGTTCTTTAAGCAACATCTTTATTCAGGCTTATTCCCTTCTTTTAGCAGATGTATATCAGTATATATGTTCAAATATAGAAGTGTATCATTTAATTACTAAGATGCATATAGATCTCTTTTGCAAAATAGAATCAAACATGCTTTTACTTTTTTAATGAAATTGTTTTTTTCTTTGCTTAAAAAAATTAGCTAAAATAAGTATGCAAGAGTAAATCAAACATGCTTCTACCTCGCCTAGCACCCTATGCAGAAGTAACTCTGGGTATAGTACTATAGTTTTCCAAAAAATAAGCAGAAAAGCTCTGGGTACTGTCATTGGTACGAGTCTCTGTCCATTATGTGTTTTGGGTTCTTCTCCTCGAGTATATTTTGGGCTGTGGTAAGGAGTGGGGGTGAATGAGAGGGAGAATTATGACACGTATGGTTCTGATTTTGAATTGTTTTCATTTGCTTTGTAGCTTAAAAAATATCTGATTTTGAAACTAAGTTGATGGTGAAATTGAAGCTTAGTTTCTAGTGATGGTGAAATATCTGAAATTGAAGCTTCTGCCATAAATTGGAAGCTAGCATTTTGTATTCTAAGTACTTTTGTATGTTTTCTAAGACATATGACTGTTATGCAATATTACGAAAGTAAGTTGATGGTGATAAGATTGTTAATTTTGATTTCAGTTTCTTACAAAGAATGGGATATATGACTTCTGAAATTGGTTTGATGATCGGACTTGGTAATTGCTATTATTCTCTCCCATTTGATTTTTCTCTTACGAAATCGACCATACTCCTCTCAGCATAGTATCAAGGTAATCGCTATAAGGTGGCCATTGTCCTCATTTCCACTGAGATTATGCATAGTATTTGTGTAAACACTATAAGGTGGCCATGCAATAAATTGTTACCTTTGATGCCTAAAGCAATTGATAAAATAGTCATGTTTAGGCATGACGATGGTTAATATTATAATGTTTTTTTTGATAATCAGCATGCATATGACATGGTTTGGTTATGATTATAAAATATATAAGTTTTGTAAACAGGTTGATATATTTATAGTATCATATTTTCAAAAGATACTCTGTTGAAAAATTAAAAATTTCTTACATTGATTTCAATTTCTCTCATTACATGGTTTTTGAATTAAGTAATTTTTTAGTGATCCAAAATATAATTCAATACATCTTGCTTGGTTTTTGTTCATTCATTGAGATAGCGATTGATTTATAATTAATTTATGTCATTTTGTTTTGTGATTAAAATAGTTTATGATTGAAAAATTTTATGGGTTTATTTCAATTTTTTAAAAATCTTATATTTTGTTGTCACTTTTACAAGTATGTATATAGTTGTTTGTGTAGGAAGAATTGTGCTATGGTAATTGGTACATAGTTGGATTTCAATATGCATATGACATGATTTGATTATGATTAAGAAATATATAAGTTTTGTAGACATGTTGATATATTTGTGGCATCATATTTTCAGAAGATACTCTGCCGAAAAATTAAAAGTTTCTTACAGAGTATCCACATTTTGACCCTTTTTATTTCACTAAAGGCATGACATTAAAAATGACCAAACAATAACTATATGTATGTTTTATATTCATTGTTTGATTATTTCGTGTTTAAGAACTATGTACAATGCCTTCAGACACGTAATATAGGGCGAGTTTAGACTTTCAGTTTAGTACGTGTTCTAGTTCAATGCTTGATTATTTCACATTCAAATTCAATGTTCAATTTTTTTTAGTTGCACCGTGCATTCAAGCACAGGTTATCCATAGTTACTAATATATCTTGTCTAACTAATATTAATTTCTAATTTATCTTGACTATAGAGACCTGATGTTACATAAATGGGTAGAGCAATGGTCAGTCCAAAAGGCCACAATGTGTAGAACAGTGTGTTAGCATTGTTAATATGTTTCAAAGGACGATTCAATTAAAATTATTTAACTATCTAAATCATGCAATTAATTACCTAGGTCAAGATAGAGTCAATAATCTGCATGCAATAAATAACCTTAACCAAGGTCTAATGGTGTAAAAGAGAGATTGAAAAGAAATAACATAGATGTAGTTATAAATACAGATAATTATTGAAGAATACAAAAGTTCAAGATGATTTGGAAGCAAAAAGTCTAGTAAAGTCTAATTTGTATTTGAAACCAAGGTCTAATGGTGTAAAAGAGAGATTGAAAAGGAATAATATAGGTGTAGTTATAAATACAGATAATTATTGAAGAATACAAAAGTTCAAAAGGATTTGGAAGCAAAAAGTCTAGTAAAGTCTAATCTGTATTCGAATAGGATCCTGAAGGAAAATGATAATTAACAAGCTAGTTAAGTATAAATATTTTAATAAAAGGGTAAGATCAAAAGAGATGTTAGGATGTAACTTTATAATATTGATTAGAATTGACATTTATAAGTAATATCAATATAGATAGAGATTAAAAAAAATTATAAGTAATATAGATATATATAAGGATATCCTTGATTCCTGAGTAATCATTTTGTGGAGCATGAATGTGGAAATAATGTAATTCTCACAGCTTCACTCAAGGAAAAATATTACTAGTGGAAACAATAAATCAGAAACTTTAACATATGCGAGTATAGTAAAACGCTATTAAAAACACAAGATAATTCGAAGAAGAGTATAAAATCTTCAACAATAAATCTCTCGATCCGCGTTAATTGTAGCTTCATCGTCAAAGAAAAAACAGCAACAAATTCACTTGTCAGACAAATCATAACCAACAAATCAACGCCATTTCCACAACAAAAACCCTATAAATAATCAGAATTCAGCAGAAGTGAAGCTTACGCAGTGGTCTCTTGGCCGCCTCCTTGCGTCCCAGTACTGACAAAGAACCCCGCAGGCTTCCCAGCAAGCCTCTGCTCCTTCCACAACTGTCCAGTGGAATCGAAAAACGCCTTCATTTGTGCCGCCATACACCCGTACCTCGTCGGAAACCCAAACAAGAACCCATCGGCCTCCGCCAACTCTGTCGCCGAACCAATCTCCGGAATCTCATCATCCTTGGGTGGGGCCCGCATTTGGCTCAGCACCTCCTCCGGCAAAGTCTCCGGTACTCGGAAAAGTACCGCCTCGACTCCGTCAACGCCGTTCACTCCTTTTTTGATTCTACGAGCTAAACATTCGACATGGCCGTACATTGAATAGAACACAACAAAAATTTTGAGTTTTGTAACGGGATGTGAATCGGCGATGGATAAAACATCGACGGCCGCATTAGTTTCGATGGTCGGAGTGGCGTTGTTTTGGAATGAAATTGGGGCGTCGTCGGCCACGATTTTTGGGAGTTTCTTCTTGCTTGGGACACAACCCCCGCCTTTGCCCATTGAAACCAGCCAATTTAGGGAGGTAATGCGTGTTTAAGATCCCTAGTTCAGAGGTTTCAGTAATGTCAGTGTTCAGAATTAATGGATGTAGAGTTGTTTTTAAGGTTTTGCAGCTTTGGATTCGAAATATTTATGGAAATTCCATCTTTGGATGTGTCGGACCATCTTCAATCCCTACTTTTTCTAAATCTTTTTTTTTACTTTTTTTTAAAGTAAAAATTCTTAAAAATCTTCGCTAATTCTAAACTTATACCCGTGCCATATTTTTAACTTATACACATCATATCCCTATCAAACGAAAGAGAACTTTTTTTTAAAACTCAAATAAAAAAAGACTATTTTTTAAACTTAAATATTTAATGGTGAGATTACACTATCTTTTAAAAATTTAATAGTTATATTTTAATTTTTTTAAATTTAAATTTATCCTCGATTAAACTTGAATTTTGCTTCCTTTAAAAAAGTGTGTTGTTGCAGAAGATTATACCAAATCAAACTTTTTATCTTTTTTCTTAATCAAATTTGGGTAAGAATTTGAGTCTCTATCGAAAATGCTCTCAATCGAACAAATTTGTATTAAGCCAAAGTGTAATCTTACTTCAAGAATTTAATTCTACTTTGATTAGATTTTTGACAATTTTTTGTTTGCATATTAGGTATCACAATCCATTTAAAATCAAATATTCAATTTCATTCGATTAACTTAATTAAAGTGTTTTTATTAAAATTTAATTAGAGTTAATTTATTAAAATTTAATTAGAGTTAATTTTAATAAATTATAACTAAATTGTGTATCAACAGTAAAGAATTACTAAATTATATATAACATTCGTCTACATTTTAGTGAAATTCAAATCAATTTTTTTTAAAAAAAATTCAAATACATGAAGTATAATGGAATTGATTGAGATTCGAATTTGAATAATTGATGACAAGTATCAATTTATATTCGGATCCCCTGAGAGACCTATTTTTGACATGATGACCTTCCCGTGAGGCCCAGCCTATCCTAACCCAACCCAGCCTGTAACCAATCGGAATATGCATGGGTCCATCACTACATTAATGGACTTGATCAGCAGCAAGGAGACAACAAAAATACTTGAGGTTAGCTTTACTTCTGCGGAGGGTTTGTAAAGTTTCAAATTCTAACCAACGAGCCCATTGCCCGAGCCAATATCATTTTGACTAATTGAACACACATGTATGCATCATGATGGATTAGTTTTGGAGCAAGCTCAAGGGATCTCACGTGCAGTGGTACATGGACAAAGGTCGTGCGTGGATCTTAAGCGGCTTGCAGGAGTGAGGTGTTCCGGGTTCTATTGAGTTGGGTACATGTACAGGTGAAGTGGCTTTGATTACGTAGTTCATCTGACTCTTTGTGGTCCTATCAAGAGAAGGGCTGACAAAAGTGGTACCTACCGAACCACCTTTGACGCCTAAGTTAATGATGAAATAGGTAAACCAAATAGTAAAATAAGTGTGTGTGGAAATGATTATATTGACTTTACATCCAACATTCTCTCTTTTCCTAATAGTACTTACTCTTTTTCCCTTCATTAATGGTTAGAACTTATAGATTAATTTGAGTGAGAAGGTGGTTTAAGTAGTCATGATTACTGATAGGAATGCAAGTTGAGCGTTGTTTAAATGATGTTTGATAGCACTCAAATGCTCCTCTGCACCAAAAATATGTCAGTGATTCATTAGAAGGTGTTAGGTAGTGTCTCAGGTGGTAGTTTCTTGGGAAATAGTGCCCCTTCCTCGACTCATGTTTTACCTTGTGTTTCGAGTTCCTAATGTCCCTTCATGTGATAGGAAGATGGCGCTATCAAGTGTTGTTTTTTCAGATGACAGTTGTTGGGTTACCTTGCTGCCGCATGTTGGGACTTTTCGACTGCCTCTATAGGGTTGGTTCCCTTATGTTGGATCAAAATGATTATGGTCATTCTTTCTCAATATATTTACAGATTCGTTCTTAGTCCCTTTTTCTTTTTCTTTTTTTAAGAGGTTCTATCTAGGAGGAATATCTTTCCCATTGTCAACTTGTCCCTAATGCTTGGAAGACTCTTACGGATCTCATGGCACTCTGACATCTTAGTAGTAAGAGTCGCTATTGTATTTCCTTGGAGGAGTTTGTGTAGTGTTTTGAGGTAAAAGAGTGTAGTTAGAAGGGTTAATTTTACCTTAGCACCCACAACGGGGTGGCTAAACTTGTCTTGGGGCGTTTGTTTTCTTGGAACCGCGAAGACCAATCTCAATGACAAGTTGTTCAAGCATGTGGAGCAACCTGAGAAGTACTCTTCTAACAATTTTTGGATCCTAATAGTGGAGGTTAAAAGCAAGTCCTTTCTCTTTTTTGGGTTTGTTAAATTTTTTGATTTCGGGATCACTAGCATGTCTCACTCTATCGTTTTGCAGAATCATCTGGTCTCCCATTAGACAAAAAGGCTATGGCCATTTTGAAGGCCAAGTCAATGCTTAGGAATGGCAACCTGCCAGCCCCAAAAAAGTTTAAGCTCTTGAAAGGGTGGTCCATATCTATTCCTGCCAGCGTTTCTTCGAAGTAGTCTTAAGCTAATGCATCGTCTACTGAGGTTGCCCCTCAAGTGGAAGGACAAATGATCCCGATGCCTATTGTGGACCTTTTGTAGAATACTAGTGGGACATTTCTTCTTCCACTAGCTCAGGTGTTCCCCCAAATCATAAGACTTCTTTCAAGATGTGGGTCACTCTTTCTATAGCCCTTGGGCAGTCTTCGGTGGCCAGTGTGCAGGGCAAGGTCAGCAAGGAAATGGTGAAAAAACTTCATAAGTTGGGCTAGATCGAGATTCAGGATTGCGCTTGTGAGAAGATGAGCAAGGTTTAGCATTCTCCCCCTTTTCGTTTTCATTGTTCATATTTCTTTCTAGGTGTAACTCCTTTTTTTTGCAGCTTGTCGAGCTTCTTTCACCCCTTTATGTTGGAGATCATGCAGTTGTGAACTTAGTGACCAGGCTCCTCTAGTTCAAGGCTTGTTTGAAGGAGGACTTGGACAAGAAAGAGGTCTTCCTTAAGCAAGCCATTAAGGAGAGGGATGTTTTTGCAAAGAAGACGGCCAATGCTGAGGCTTGAGCTGCTAAATTGGTTGAGTCCTTGCTAGCGAAGATGGAGCATGCTGCAAAGCTGGAGAGGAAGGTTTTCGAGCTTATTCAGGTCTTGGAGGGGAAAAAGAAGGACATTGCTACTTGTAAGAAGGTGGAGATGAAAAACTTTTAGGACTCTAAAGATTATTAGTAATTGATCGATGGGTATTACCTAGCAAGGTAGAAGCATTTTGGCCCAAGCCAAAGACCAAATTTCTTGACCTTGATTTTAGCTCGCTCCAACTTACCTCTGCTGGTGAAGAGGGGAAGGATGAGGGGCTCTATAAGGGAAAAGAGTAAAGTTCTTTTTGTGAAAAATTTGTAAAAACTCGTACTTATATGTTGTTTTTATTATGTTTATGTTTATGGAGCTACTTTATCAATTTATGATATGATTTATGCTCTATTCTCCTGAAAAGAAGGCAAATTTTTCTTAGGGTAATCACGATTTGGCAAGCTTTTCCTTAGAAAAATTAATAAGCATGGGGCTCAGATGTGAGCTTTGCCCTCTTGTGATTAGGTAGATTTGACTTAAGAAAATTAATACGCATGGGTCGGTTCGTGAACCTTGCGCCTGTGTTCACAGGAAGATTTACCTTAGAAACATTAATGCGCATTGGGGTTGGCTCGTAAGCCTTGCCCCATTGTGACAAAGTTGATTTGCCTTAGAAAAATTGGCCTTTGGAAGGGCATCCTTGACCCATGGTAGATAAAATTTTCCTTTGAAAGAATTTATATGTTTAGGAGATCAACTTGTGAGCCCTAGCAGCCGTGTATGTTGGATTTCTCTGGGAAATAGTCCTCGATGGGTTGGGAAAGTGTGGACCTTGTCAGTCTCCCTAAATCCCTCTCTTCATGGGGAGTGGTCCTCGGTGGGTGGGGAAAGCAGGGACCTTATCGGTCTCCCAAAATCCCTCTCTCCTTGGGGAATTTCGCTCTTTTTTCTTTTTGAGTTGTTCTGACTGATACTGTAATATGAAAGTTTATATTTATATTCAAGTTCTCAAAGTGCACTTTTTCGGACATCATTCCCATTCTACCCTATGGGTCATACTTTTTGAGGTGCTCTATATTCCACAGGTGTGGCAACTAATTCCCTTTGGATGTCTAAAGTTGGTATGTTCCTGGTCGGATTACCTCTATGACCACATACAAGCCTTCCTAATTTGGGACTAGTTTTTCCTTTTCTGTCTTGGGAGAATCTTTCTTCAATGCAGGGTCTTCTACTTACAAGCTTCATTCCCTAGCTTAGTTATTATAGTAGTGGGTGGTTTATTGTTGGTAAGAAGCAACTCAGAGGGTGGCTTGGTCTCTAACTTGTTCGAGGGAGTCAAGGTTTGCCCTGAGCTCCCTCTCTTTGTCTTCGGGGGTTAAAGTGTAGGGTGGAATGTGAGGGTAGCACAACTTCTGTGGGGATCATGCTTCAGTTCCGAAGGCCAACATGAAGGGCGTTCTCCTGTAGCTTTTTGTGGGGTAGTTCGATAAGCCTAAAATACTTCTAGGAAACCCTTCACCCATAAGCTTTTCTATTCCTCAAGCTTGGTTTTGATATTCGGCAGTAAGGTGCGATTCATGACTTTGACCTACCTGTTTGTTTGTGAGTGTGTAGAGGATAAAATAAAATTCTTAATGTTGAGGAGTGAGCAAAACTCATGCAAGCCCTCGAATTGAGTTGATTATCATTGTTGGAGATGATGGCATGTAGTACCCCAAACCGATAGACTATGGACTTCCACACAAAGTCTACGATTCTTTTCTCTATAATGGTGGCTAAGACCTCGACCTTAGTCCACTTGGTAAAGTAATCAATGACTATTATAGAAAAGTGGCACTGATTCTTTTCCCGAGGTAGAGGTCCTACTATGTTGATGTCTTTGTTGAAAAGTCAAGGAGAAATAGAATGGCCCATCAAACAATAACTACAAATTTAATTTGAATTTGAAATGAATGGGATATTTCCTGCCCAAAATAAATTGGCATTTCTTGAAGGCCATTTGAGAGGCTTTCTATTTTGGAGAAGGAAAACTCTATCAAAAAAGGATTAGAAATGTATCAAAGAAGAATTGGGTTCAGGTAGAAGAAGACAAGTGATTAACCATCAAAATTACTATTTTATTATATTTAATTATTGGTTAATTGCATATTATTTGTGATTAAATGTGTTAAATTCCTTCATTTTCTAGTTTGATACTTTTTCTATTTGTTTGGTTTATTTTGCTGGTAAATTAGTTGATTTAAAGTAATAATGGATAATGTAAGTGAATCAATCACTAGAGAAAAAATCACAATTGATAAGGATTGAAGAGTCAATATTGAGATAGAAAGACTTGAAAATATGATAGCAATTTAATCCTTATAAGAGTTCAAGTTGAAAGAAAACTCATGTAGAGTTGGATTAGGAAAATATCCTAGAAGATAAGGAGTTGTCACGTTTTCAGTGTTTTGGTCATAACTTTTGACTCTGATATCTGATTTACTTTATTTTTGGGAATTGGAAAAAAGACTTCAGGGGTTACAAAAGTGTATATCACGAAATTTTCATGATTCAACCTCTAAATATGCAAAATTTAAGTTTGAAGTCTAGACAGATTTTGTACTTGTGCCTCAAAGATTTTATGTATGAGATTTAACCTTACAAGACTTCTTTTTGGAAAGGAATTCCTTCCAAGTCAACCTTATATCTTCTACCTATACTTAAAATTTATTTTTAGTATAAATAAGGGTTCTCATTTAGAGAGAATTATTATTTTTTCCTTCTTTTTATTTTGATTTTAGTTCGTTATGTCTGACTAAAAGGCTTAGCTAGGGCTAGGGGAGAACCTCTCAATGAAGTACGGTAATGTTATTGACTTTTGAGCTTAATGATATGTGATGTTTTGTTAATTCAACTTTTGATTTCTTAACAAAATTTTTGCCTTGTAAAAATTTTTGAGTCATTGTGGTATGTACATTGATTGCTTGAATTTTCCTGTGAATAAATAACTGTTTATTCCATGCTTAAGTTGATTATAATTATTTCACATAATAATATAATTAGATGATTATTCAAGTTCCTAAATAATCCTTTAATTATAAATTGTGATTTTAAAAATTAATTATATGACTTGAATCAACCAACATTTGATTCTTGTCTAAGGATAAGAATTAAGCCTTTAATCATTATTGTATGGAATTGAGAGGGAGTACCTGATGCTCTAGTATTTTTATTTTACTGTTTTAATTTCTTAAATCAATATTCTCAACTCAACAATCTTTTACACAAATTGTCTTCACAAGTTTGTTATAATATTTGTGTGATTGCTGCTATTTTACAATTCCCTAAGGGTTCGACCTCGGTCTTTCGAGAAATATATTACTTCGCTCAGCTCGCGCTTAGGTTTACATAATTAAAGTTGTAGCAACAAGAAATGATGAAGGCAATGGATCTGTTAAGAGATATAAGTAAAACAACTATATAGGAAGCTCAAGCGTTGGTATTGTGTATCTTGCTCGTCGAAAACTTCATGAATACCAATTGCATACTGCCCGTCAAATGATATGTTTAGACAGAATTGTGGTGTCAGCCACATGGATTATATATCTGGTGACCCATCATGCAAATGGTACGCCGTTAGAGTGATTGCGCTTTAGAAAATAAAGGCTCTAAGCTTTGCTCCTTCGACTGATAGTTTGCATCGGATCTTAGGTTCTCTATTGCACTCCCTAAATAGGGTTCTTTTCACCTTTCCTTCACGGTGCTTGTACGCTATTGATCATTGAGGAATACTTAAGCTTAGAGGGTGGTCCCCCTTTCTCGCGTAAAAGCGATTAGAATTCAAACATGCCGCGTTTTACTGGGAAGGATCGAACTATAGGAACTAAGATGGATTATATATCTGCTGGTGTTAGTCAAAATTAAAGTTTTGGCAATTCCTACTACTTGAAGAACATTCGAACAAAGGCAAATTATGGCCGAAGAAGATGTCGACGAATAAAGTCATATGGGTGCTTACATGGATACTGGTTTATATGCGACCACTAGGACAACTCCACCACCCTTTAACAAATATTTGAAGTAAATAATAATGAACCTCGTACAAAATTAATTATAGTATCCTAATTAGCGAGGTTTATATGCATTGTTGAAGAGTCCTTTTAGATAAAAAAATGGAGAGAGTGATCCAGAAGTATGAGTCTAGAGGTGCCTGTGGACATATTTCATAAACTTAAGTTACTAACTAGTATAGGGATGCTACAACTTGGTTGTATCTGAACATGAGTGTAAACACAATTCTTGTTGTCATGCACGTAGTTTACACAAAACCCAAATAAACTTGACATGTAATGTGCGGATTAATTTTTGCACTTGAGATGAATTACAAAATTGTTATAAAGCATTTGGTTGATGTTTTGATGTTTACAATGGATGATGGTTTGATGAACAATGGACACACACTTAGGAACCTAATCCCCTTGTAGGAATAGATTAATAATAACTGTATTAAAAGGATAACAACTTACAAATGATATTTATCAACTAAAATATGCGACAAAATATAAAAGAGTAATATGAATAAGTTGTATATGATGTTTTATTAAAAAACTAAAATAATAATGAACAATAATATAACATTCTTTGAAACAAATCGTCTGTGCTAGCAACACTGTTATCAATAACAAGCAGTTAATTCATGCAATTAATGTGGCCAACAAGGTTCATTATATCAGAGACTTGCGCTACCCGTTGAAAATTCATGAGGTCACCCCTCAAGTGGAAGGACAAATGACCTCGATCTCATTTGTGGACCTTTCATAGAAGACTAGTGGGAAACTTCTTCTTTCGTTGCCTCAAGTGTCCCACACCGTTGGAAGACTTCTATCAAGATACGAGTCATGCTTCCTATAACCCTTGAGGAGTCTACAGTGGCCTGGGTGCAGAGTAAGGTCACCAAGGAAGCAGTGGCAAAAATTCAAGTGTTGGATTTGATAGAGATTGAAGCTCGGGCTTGCAAAATGATTAGTGAGGTTTAGCACTCTCTCACATTTCCTGATATTTGTTCATATTTCTCTCCCTAGTATTACTCCCTCTCTTTTTGTAGCTTCTCAAGCTTCTTTAATCCCTTTATCACAAAGATCATGCGGCCATGAACTTAGTGGCCAAGTCCCTCCAACCGAGGCTTACTTGAAGGAGGACATGGACAAGAAAAAGGCCTTCCTTAAGCAAACCATTAAGGAAAGGGATGATTTTATAAAGAATACGGTTGATGCTGAGGCCCGACCTTCTAATTAGTTGAGTTGCTCCTGATGGAGATGGGGCATGTTTTAGAGCTAGAGGGGAAGGTCTCCAAGCTTACTCAGAATTTGGAGGGGAAAGAAAAGGATGTCGCAGCTCGTGAGAAGGTGACGGTGAAAAATTTCCAGGAATCCGACAATTATCAGGAATTGATTGGTGGGTATTACCTGGCAGGTTATAAAGCTTATAGGGCCGAGACACTGATGAAATTTCTCAACGTTGATTTTAGCCTTCTCCAACTTTCTTCTAGTGGTGAAAAGGGGGAAGGATGAGGGGCTCGATAAGCGAAATGAGTAAGGTACTTCCTTTGTAAAAATTTGTAAAAAACTCCTATTTTTATGTTGTTTTTGTTATGTTTGTTATGTCTATGTTTGCGGTACTACTTTGTCAATTATTATCTAATTATGCTCTATTCCCTTGGAAAAAAGACAAGTTTTCCTTTGGGTAATCATGGTCTAGCAAACTTTGCCTCGATCTCCCCGAATCCCTCTCTCCCTTTGGGAACGTTTCTTTTCTTTTTTCTTAATAAGTCATTCTGACTGCTTCTGCAATATGAGAGCTTATATTTATATCCAAGTTTTCAAAGTACACTTTTTTGAACACCATTCTCATTTGTACCCTAGGGTTAATGCTTTTTGAGGTGCTCTATATTCCATCATTGTGGTAACTCCTTCCCTTGGGATGTTTGAAGTTAGTACATTCATGGCTAGACTTGCTAGGTGGCCACGTATGGGTTTTCCCAATTTGGGGCTTGTTTTCCTTTCTCTTTCCCAACAAAATCTTTCTTCAACATAAGGTCTCCTGCTTGCAAGCTTCGCTTCCTAACCCACTTGTTATAGTAGCAAGCAATTTTTTGTTGGTAAGAGGTGACTTGGAGGGCAGCTTTGTCTCTGACTTCTTCGAGGTAGTCAAGGATTTCCTTGAGCTCCCTCTAATTTTTCTCAGGGTCAAAGTGCAGGGTACGATGTGAAGGTAGCTGACCTCTATGGGGATCATGGCTTCATGAAAGGCATTTTGTTAGTAGACTTTTGTGTGGTGGTTTGATAATCCCAAAGTACTTCTAGAAATTGCTCGACCAACAAGTTTTTCCTTTTCACTAGCTTGATTTGATATTCTTCAATAAGGTGCGATTCGTGATTTCGGCTTGCACGTTTGTTTGCAGGTGTGTAAGGGACAAGAGAAA
This sequence comes from Ilex paraguariensis, assembly GCA_963454935.2. Classification (NCBI taxonomy): domain Eukaryota; kingdom Viridiplantae; phylum Streptophyta; class Magnoliopsida; order Aquifoliales; family Aquifoliaceae; genus Ilex; species Ilex paraguariensis. The sequence goes on along the minus strand of CAUOFW020000808.1, from coordinate 128,598 downwards.
ATTCTTGATGTCGAGGTATGAGGAGAACTCAAGAAAGCCCCCTGAATCGAAATGTTTCATGTTCTTGGAGACTATGGCTTGTGGTACCTTGAATAAGAAGACTTTGGACTTCCACACAAAATCTATGATTCTATTCTATGTAATGATGGCTAAGGCCTTGGCCTCAGTCCACTTGATAAGGTAATTGATGACTATTATAGCAAAGCGTCACTAATTGTTTCCCCGAGGTAGAGGTCATACTATGTTGATATCTTATTAGGCGAAGGGCCATGAGCTACTTGACTGAGCTGAGCTCTTGGAAAGCGTTATGCTTAATGTTGGCGAAACTTTGACATTTATCACAAATTTTTGCAAGGTTTTAGGCTTCATTGCTCATGGTGGGCTTATAATATCCTTATCGTAAAGCCTCGTGGGAGAGTGTTTATCCTCTGGAATGATCTCGCAAATGCCCTCATGAATCCCTCTCAATATGTATCTCATTTCTTTAGGTCGGACACATCAGAGGAAAGGCAATGGTAGAATCCTTTGATAAAGGATACCATTGATGAGGAATTATTTTGCCAATCTGGGGGAAGGTCTCCTTTCTAGAGGTAGGAGTTGTAAGCATCCATCTAGGTGGAGCATGTGGTGGCCTAGAATACTTCAAGTGGGTCCCCTATGATACTTCAAGGGGGATATGCCACTCCTTATTTCTTACCCTTGATGAAGCCAGGCATGTTAGGGAGTCAGCGTGTCTATTATCATCCCGGGAGATTTACTCGATCGAGAAGGCAGCAACATTATAGACTATGCGAGATCAACACCCATTTTATTGTCTTTGGCTTCATACACCATTTCATTTGGTGGACTTTGAGCTGTTAGTCATTATATACCCAAATTTGTTGGACATCAAGGTAATGGGCTAGTCAAAGCTCAACTAGGAGGGCCTCATACTTGACCTTGTTGTTAGAGGCCTTAAAGCCGAACTTGATGGTGTGTTCAACTTTCACAAATTATGGGGAGATAAGGATTAATCCTCCTCCACTGCAGTGCTTAGTCAAGGAGCCATTGATGAACAAGGATCCATCGAGGAATGGCGTTATCTTTGGTGTTTTCTTTATTCAGATATGCCCATGTCTCGTCTTTACTTTCACAGGCTAGTTCTGCAACAAATTTAGTCGTTGTCTGTCTTTTGATCAACCTCCGGGGTTGGTACTCAATACTAAATTTGCCAAACACAACCGACCATTTCATGAGACGCCCCGTTGTCTCTGGTTTGTGCAGTATCTATCGAGAGGCTACTCGTTTAACACGATTATCCGATGTGCTTGAAAGTATGGTCTCAGTTTTTAGTAGCAACTATTAAGGAATTGGCGAGTTGTTCCATCTTTGGGTATCATTCCTTGACTCCTTAAAAGGCTCAACAATTGTAGTATTTTGGTTTTTGAACGTCTCTTTCTTCCTGGACGACTATGGATAAGAGGGTAGTGACCCTAGGTATTTCTTTAGTTGGAGCAAGGCTTCTTCACACTCCTACATCCACTCGAAGCTATTTCTTAGGATTTTAAAGAAGGGAAGACATTTATTAGTAGGTCGAGAGATAAACCTATTGAGCTTGGCAACCCAACCCTTGAGCTACTATCCATTTGTAGAACATGGAGACCTCATTTTGACCAGGGGAGCAATTTTCTCTAGGTTGGGTGCAATTCCTTGCTCGGTGACAATGAACCCAAGGAATTTCCCGAAGGTCACTTCAAAGGTACACTTTGTAGAGTTTAGCTTAATTTTATATTTTTCACAAGAACCCATCTCTTTAAGGTGTTGAATGTGGAGATCAGCTTTGAGACTCTTTACTAGCATGTCATCCATATAAAAACTCTATAGTTTTTCTGATCTTATTCTCAAACATCCGATTCACCAACTGTTGGTAGGTGGATCCTACGTTTTTTAGCCCAATGGGCATTTTTATAGCAGAAAGTTCCCAAATAGGTCATGAATGATATTTTCTCTTGGTTTGAGGGGTCCATTAAGTTTTTATTGTACTTAGGAGCTCATGACCAACTATTGCATCTATTATTGTACACGTGCATTGTACGTGAATTGCATTGAGCTATAGTTAAGCAATATAGATGTAAAACCAAAATGCTTACATCAATCAATAAGATGACCTATTCATCCCATGATCTTAAATAAACCAATCAATTACCTAATATGAGTATAATATTATAAATTATCTCTATAGAATATGATTGTGTTTATAATAGTATTACGAATATAAAATTTTTCAATAAAATGCTTTTGTCTTTAATTGATTAGGTTTGATAATGCTACTGGTTTGCCAATCCGTGTTTAACACAAAGTTCCCAAGATCATCTTAAGAAACCAAAGCAAAACATAAACAGTGAGTCAAAAGAAATTCCAAAAACCTAGTGCAAAGTAATTGTCAGAGCAATAAGGAGAAAAGCAAAATTTCAAAAGAGTTTTTTTTTTTTTTAAATCTTTTCTTTGATATTGTAAGGTGAAATTATTGGGCAGCATGCAATGTCTTAGACTTTCCACTTCCAAATCACATTAAAACATTTGTAAGAACCATCCTAGGGCAAATAGTTACAAGGAACATCCTTTTATCAAAGTAAAACATTGTAACATCCGTCTATGGGAACTGATCACAATAGTGGCATTGACAATGTCTTCATTCAAAACATTAGTAACATAACATAATATTTGTAAGAAAAATATTGATGCAATCAATTTATCAAGTCATTATCAAGTGTTCAATCCAGCAATGATTAAGTAAGTTTCTTTAATCAGAGGAAAGTAGCGCTATAAGCCAATAGGTTGAAATTAGTCCTAACTCTCAGCAATGTACAAGTCATAATGAATTGATATTTATGTCATGTGATGGTGCAGACTAACATGGGTGAACAGAGTGCGTGGGACCACAGGTGAATCTAGGCTGTCAACTTCATAATGACAATGATGAAGTGTTTCTTAGGGGGTAGGAGAATTTGAACAATAGGAATATAGTGGTTCACCGGCTCTGGAGCTCGGCTAATCCACTCTCTAATGGAGATTCTTGCTCCTTTTTTCTCTATTGATTACTCCAATGTATTACCGTACAATGCATGATCTAATTAGGGTTTTTCTAGGGTCCTCCTCTCTCGATGAGACGTTACATAGTATTTATAAGGTTGCTCCATATTCTGTGGGATTTCAGCCGAGATCTTTGCCAATTATTCATGAGATCCTCCTTGATTTTAGGAGAGAATCTTGATTGGTTGAGAGTTTTATGCATTGGGCTCAATTTCCGCAGTCATCTAGCTGTTTCCTGGTTGGTTCTACTACGATCTCCCCAAGGGGAGCTCTACCCCTGGTTCTCTGAGTTCTTCGTGTCTTTCCTGACCTCCTGACCTGACCTCCTTTCCTGAGCTCACAGCTAGGGCTTATTTGAGGTATCATCAGTTGCCCCCCAGCCCCTAGTTCAAGTAGGCTTGGGCAAGGGTTGAGATGTTTTTTTAAACCAAGCTGGATCTGCACATAGCTGACCTTGGCTTGAACGTGAGTGAGGCCTTTTTGACGATTTTCAGCAATCATGGCTTCCTCGTTTCCCACGCATGTTCCAGCTCACGTCTCTCAAGCTTTAAATGCTCAAATGGCTATTTGAATCTCCCTTTTCCACTGTTCAACTTATCTGCTGCTTCTCTCTTCTTGTGATTTCCTGGCTTTTTGGTTTGGAGTTATCTGATTCCTCATTCAAGATCGAGTTTTGTGGGTTCGATTTGAAGATTCGCATTGCCCCTTTCTTCCATTTCACTCTAGGCTGCTATTCATTGCTCTTTCCTAACTAGGTACACCCTTTTGTCCCTTTTTCACCTTTTCTCGTTCTGGATCCCTCGAATTCGAGGTGGCCATTGCATTTCTGGGCTTTTTGGTTCTTTTACTTTTGGAATCAAAACTACTGCTTGTCTCTTCTTCCCCACTTCGTGGACTGGTCTTCTATCATACGAATCCTTGTTGTTGGAAGCTACTGCGTTAACCCTAGGGTTATCAAGGATTGCTTAATTAGTATTCCTCCTCTCTACCGTTCTTTCAATTTACCTTTCTCTTGTCCAGTTATATCTACTCCTTCCAGAGCTACTCGCTCCTCTGCTTCTCTCTTGGGGAAAGGTCTGTCGAAGAGGACACTACTTTAGGGGATGTAGGCGAGGAAATCGACAATTTTCACAGTGTAGATGCTGTCGATGCCAAGGAAAATACTGAGGAATCACCCCCATCGTCTTTTTCTGTGCCCCCTAATCCTAACAAAGGTAAGGGCAAGGTGAATGAGGTAGGAGTCTCTAATAGCCCAGCGGGCACGGGGGCTGCCTTTAGGCATGTTGAGCTCGTAGGACCCAGTTAGATGGACTCTTCTCTTATGAAAATTCTCAGTGCTCGTTACGGTTTTCCTCCTGGTGTCCAGATAAATACACCCTATATGTTGCCCAAGTTCATAAGAAAAGTCAGTTTCTTTGTGGCCGCTTTTGAGAATGGCCTTCGATTCCCTATGCATCCCTTCATCAAGAATGTTTTGTAACACTTTAATGTCTACCCTGCTCAGCTCTCCCTTAATTTCTGGGGTGTACTGGTGGGTCTTCTAGTTTTATTTAAGAAACATGAGCTCGGGGTACCTAGCCTTTCCTTGCTTGTGGATCTTTTTAATGTCAAGCTCTTATATATCTCCAAGTGAACCATGGCTAGGCAGATCATTACTCACCTCTCGAGCTCCCATAAGGGTTGGAAAAACCAATTATTTTTCGTTAGGGGCACCAATTGGGAGTACAACCCTGCTGACAGGACTGATACTCTGGGTATCCCTAGAAATTGGTCCGCCCCTGATAACTTAGGTGAGTCCTTGCTCGAACTGATTGAGCTCTGATTTAAAAATTATTGAGTTGCCTTTTTGACCTTTGTTCTCCTTGTGTTGTTTTTCAGGCATTCGACCTGAGCTTAGTGCTGAGGACGAGAGGATGAAGCGAAAGTTGGAGAAGTGTAGTCCAGAGAAGTACTCCGAGCTCATTAAGCCCTAGGTCTTAGTAACACAGAGATTTAGTCCTCTTGGGGTATCGATAGAAGCTCTGTTCCCCATCTCAGTTGTTAGACCTAAAAACATAGAAGGTAACACTTTCTGAGTTGGTTCCCACACTTTCTGAGTTGGTTCCCTTGCCTTCCCTTCTTTTTCCTTTCTCCTATTTAATTTGCTTAGTTCAGATCTCCCAGGCTCCTCCATAATGAAATCTACCCTTGAGGAACTCCAGGTTAAGGTTGACCTATTGAAGAAGAGTAGGAAAAGTGGCAAACGGAAGGCTGAGACCAGCTCTGAAAGCAGCCTCGTTGATAGGGCTAAAGTGCAAAAACTGGGAGTGCCCTCTTCTCCTGCCTTGAGCAAAGAAGAATAAACTCCCTCATCTCAATCCTCGGCTCCTTCTCCTCTTCAAAGAGCCCAGTTTGCCCACAAAAAGGCTTCTGAGCCAAGGTTGGCTTCCCCCCACCTTTTCTGAGGTTGAGGGAGCCTTGCTGCTGATTATTGGAATTCAGCCAGACTCTGCACCCCCTGGACCATCTGAGCAACCATCCCAGCTGCTTCTCCGGAGTCCCAAAGTCAAAAAGAGGGAGGACCAGAAGACTGATGAAGACTCCTTCTTCGACAACACTGAATTGGCTGCTAGGGCCATTTCATCCATTCTCTCTAAATCCGATATTCAGATGGCCTCTACCATGCCCCCTGAGGTTTTTTTCTGCTCAGCTCTCCAAGGAGCATCCACTGTAAGTATTTTTACACTTGCTCTTAGCTCGGCGTGGTTGAATTGTACTGATCTATACCTGTTTTCTTTTTTGTCCACATATGGCTCTCCATTTGAAGAACTTGATGGGTAGGGTCCGATCTTCGGAGGACTCTACCAAAGCTTTGAAGATATATGAGTTTAAGGTCGCTGAGTTGACCTTTGACAATGAGAGCCTCAAAGCTCAAGTGCAAAAGCTCGAGGAGCAAATGGAGAAGCAAGCCTTTGACTATGAAGGCCTTCAAGCTGTTAAGGATAGGGCTGGGGAAAGAGAGAAGAAGGTCAGGGATGAGCTAAGGATGACCAGGGAAGAACTGCTACTGAAAACTAATGTCTGGACCAAAGCTAACCAGGAAGCCTTCGATGCTCGGAGCTCCCTTGAGAGCCATAGAAAGGAGTATGTTACCCTGACTGAGGCGAATGAGTGCTTATGTGGTGAGCTCGAGGTGCTTAAGACAACTATCAGAGAGAGGGATGACATAATAGCTGAGTTGAAGGATGATGTCACCATCAAGTGGGCCTCAGGATGGCTGGCCTTTCTGCGCAAAGTGGAGAAGGCCTATCCAGACCTCGACTTTAACTTTACTATCCCCACCAAGGAGTAGTTGGAGGAGACTGACTCAGAGGGTGATGATAACCCCTTGGCTCCTGCCGCTTATGTTAGGGCTCTAGAAGGCACTGAAATGTCCTCTCCTGTAATTGCTCTTATTAATACTTCCCTTTCTGCTGACCTCATGACTAAGGCCCTTGCCCAAGATTCGCCAATAGCTAGAGTGGAGGCACTTGGGACTAGCACCCTTGAGAATTCTACTCCTCTGCCATCTGGGCCCTTATCTTCTGAGCTGCCGAGCTCCGTTCTTGTTACTGAAACTTCATCTGCTGATCCGCAAGACCATTCACTTACTCTATCTTCAGAAACTTAGGATCTTAGGCTATAATTTCTGGTTTTTTTTTTAACAACTCGAATTCTTGGATAGTAACTTCTGTTTTTGCACATCTGATTCATGATCTTTTCTGAACTGTTGTTGTGATGCTGGTGCCAATGTCTAGTATTTTTGAATGTAAGCTCCGATTTCGTGCTCTGAAATATAATCCTTGTTTTGAAAAGCTGCACACCATTCTTTCAGCCTGTCTGAGTTATAATTGTGATACGGGCACACATTTAGAACTCAAAGATCAGAAAACTTATGCAGAGATACAGGTAAACCTCAACCCCAAATGAAGCATTGGATGGTGGACTTGACATTCCTCACAGTGACAAGAGGTTTGCTAGATTTGGGAAAGAGAATAAGCAACTTGATGCTGAGGTCCATCACAAGTACATCTATGGAGGCCATGTTGCTGCATACATGAGAACTTTGTTGGAAGATGAGCCTTTCTAGAAGTCTAACCCGAGGTCCACATAAGGCTTTTTCGAGGAGATGTATCAGAAGGTCCATACAACCATACGAGCTGACCTCTCTAGAAAGGCATCTTACCTCCCCAATCAAGGGTTGAGTTCTGCCTTATTTCTCAAATTATGTTGCACCTCATGTTGTGTTTTTTTTTTTTGGGGGGCTCACCGAGTGCTGAAAATGCTTGAGGTGGATGAGGAGTATCGGGAAAATGTTTAGGCTATTATTTCCTTCTGGTAATCTAACCTCACCACAAGAAGTTTCTTTCTCTTAGCGCTCCTAGATGCTGGCCCTGTACGAACCTCTACCAAGAAGCCTCTGTTTCCTTAGGGCTTGTCTATTGTCTTATTTTTGCTAAGTTACATAACTGTGGTCCCTAACGTTCCCTCTTCTTTTTGGGGATTGCTCTTTATCTCTTCTCGGAGATCTATCTCTCTTTGGAGATTTGTTTCTTTCCCTCTCTCTCCTGGGACTTATGTTTCTCTTTCCCCTTCTTTTCCCCTGCCCCCTTGCTTCGAGGAGTTGTTTAGATCTGCCATGTATACCCCTGACTGAGCTTTTACTTCCCTGGAGCTTGAAAACCCTTGGTGCAGACCTCCTAGAACTCCATTAGGGTCTGTAGAGGTTATTGACCCCTGGAAATTTGGTTTCATTCTTGGAAGGTTTCTCCTTGTTGCTGGGTGTAAAGACTAGGGTATGGTTGCTTCTAGTGCATTTGCTAGCTTTGCTGGGGATATGGTTCTAGCAATTGCTTATACTCACGAAGCCTTGTTGTGCCTCATGAATAAAGTTTCCCTTTTAGTCAGCCCAAAGAAATCTGAAAAGTCTCTTTTGGGATGTGATCCAACTATTTAAATTATTGAACCCCGTCATACCTGAGGAAAGAATCTGACCTCCTGGGCTTGTCCATGGCTGTATCAAGACTTTCTTGGCTATTTAATGGCTTATGATTGGTAGAATTTGTCATTAACTCCTCTTGTATTGTTCACATTTTATTGCCTTCTTTAAACATATCCGCTGCCTTAATCTGGAAACCCAAAGGTCCGCCACCTTTGGGTTCAGCGTGTTTCTTGATTCTTTAATATCTTGACTTCTTGATTTCGTGGACTTTCATTCCCTCCAAAAGCTTTTCATCTTTTTTATCTTCTTCCTACCTCTCCTCTTTGCCTTCCTGCAACTCCAATGGCTGTCTCAATCTTCCCCTTGTTCAGGGAACGAAGCTCCTGCGGAATTGAGTGGGAGTGGCAGTCCCGTTACTTAGTGCCTTCATCATTATCATCCTCAGACTTAGTCGGGATAAAGAAGAAGTTCTTTCTTGACATGGAACTAGCTTTGCGAGCCTCATCTTTTGACGAGCCCTGTAATTATCTCCCTCGAGGGGAGACTTGCTTCTTTGAGGGGGCTTTAGACATGGGACTGTGTCTCCCCATTCATCCCGCTGCTGGTTACATCTTAGCTTATTATAGGTTATGCCCTTGTCGTCTCTCTCCCAAGGGGTGGGCCATCATGATCAGTTTCTTTCTATTTTGGCGCTTGCATGGTGATGGCAAGTTTCCCATTGTAGGAGAATTCTTCTACTTTTTCGACGTCGAGGAAGATGAGGTCCCGTGTGCTTTGTCTATTTTTGGTGGAGGCACTTCAAGCTGCGGCGTTTGGTGTTTGACCTTCCTTCTTCTCTTGAGGGATGAGTCAATCACTTCTTTTATGTTACTGGGGATTCTTGGAGGTCCATAGAGCTGCACTATAGAGAATGCAGAGTTCCCAGATCCTAGAGGAGCTATTCTTATTCAGGTAAGTATCTCGGTAACCTATATTTGTTTAGGTCTTTTGATGTAGTCACCTAATCGTAGGATTTAATTTGGTTGGTAGGTCCTCCTGAATTGGATCTGTTAGAGGATATGCGAATTGATCAGATGATTGAAGTTGAGCCTGTGCCTTACTCTGAGTTGGTGATGCCAGATAACTTGTTTCTGTTCAGTGTTGCCGGTGCCGCTATGGACTATGTTTCTTACCCAGATTCTTCTGATTCCTGTCTTTCTGAATCTGATAAGGTTGAGGTCGTTGGTACTTTCTCTGGGAAACGTAAAAGTGGCCATGCCAGTGACTCCTCTTCTTCATCTGGATCTTTTCTGGCTACAACATTGTTCTCCACGTCTAGGCAGAAACTTGTAAATCTTCTGACAGAAGCCCATAAGGAAAGGGATGAGCTAAAAGAAGAAAATACCTACCTGAAGGAGGAAGTTACTGAGCTCCGGAGACGCTTAAAAGGCGAATAAGGACTGAGAATATCTCTTGTAATCTTTTTTGCCTTTGTACTGTTGTTGGATATATGAACCTTTGTTCTTATTTGATGGTTACTGATTCTTCTGTGGACTCTTGAACTTTTAATTTTGAATCTAGTTATATGTCTCTATTCTCGGGCTTTTGGACCCTTTTGAGTGAACTCGTAGAGTAAGCTGTGAGCTATAGAGCTCTTTTTATGAACCGAAGAGTTCATCCTGAGCTATAGAGCTTTTTTTATCAACTGAACTGTTCATAGTGAGCTATAGAGCTCTGTTTATGAACTGAACTGTTCATAGTGAGCTATGGAGCTCTGTTTATGAACTAAAGAGTTCATCATGTGTTACAAGGCTCTTTTTATGAACTGAAGAGTTCATCATAAGCTATAGAGCTCTTTTTAAGAACTGAAGTGTTCATCATGAGCTACGAAGCTCTTTTTATAAACTGAAATGTTCACCGTGAGCTACAAAGCTCTTTTTATGAACTAAAGAGTTTGTCGTGAGCTATAGAGCTCTTTTTATGAACTGAGAAGCTCATTTTTATTTTATGAGCTATGTGGCTCATCTTTATTCTATGAGCTGAAAAGCTCACCTTTGTTTTATGAGCTGAAGAACTCATCTTGGTTTTATGAGCTGGACAACTCATCTTAATTTTATGAGCTGGAGAATTCATCTTTGTTTTATGAGCTGGAGAGCTCATCTTGGTTTTATGGGCTGGAAAGCTCATCTTATTTTTTTGAGCTGACGAGTTCATCTTAGTTTTATGAGCTAGAGAGCTCATCTTTGAGTTGGATGCGTTTTTTGCAGGCACATACAAGGGAGGGTCAAAAGTTCTCAGTTTGATTAAAAGAATAATTCTATTACAGAAAAACTTATTGAAAAAACCTCTTATGGTGTTCTGCATTCTAAGAATGAGGCAGGATTTTTCCTTCCTCAGTTTGCAGCTCATAGTTCTCGGGGCTGATAACCTTGATATGATATAAGGACCTTTCCAGTTTGGACCTAATTTCCCATGGAAAGGGTTCTTCCTCGCAAGTAGTAGCTTTCTAAGCACTAGATCCCCTACCTTGTAACTCCTGTGCTTTACTTTCTTGTCGTAGTGCCTGGTTGTCTTCCTCTGATAATACTTTATGTGCTGTAAGACCTCGTCTCTCTTCTCATCCAATAGATCGAGGTTGAGTAGCAGCGCCTCATCATTATGCCTTGCGTCGCTAAACTCAATTCTGGGGGATGGGAGCCCTATCTCCACGGGAGTCGCTGCTTCAGTTCCGAAAGCCAAAGCAAATCGAGTTTCCCGAGTGACGGTCCTGGCTGTGGTTTTGTAAGCCCATAACACCTTAGGGAGTTGCTCCACCCATTTTCCTTTCAGTGCTTTCAGCTTAATTTTCAGGGCGATCTTTATTGTTCGAATGGTGACCTCTGCCTGCTTGTTGGATTGGGGATGAGCTGGGGCCGAAAAGAAATTTTGTATCCCCAGCTTGGTACAAAACTTCTTGAACTTAGGGTTATCAAACTACTTTCCATTGTCTGAAACAACTGCCCTTGGAATCCCAAACCTGCAGATTATCGACTTCCAGACAAAGTTTTGGACTTTTTGTTCCGTGATTGTTGCCAAAGGCTCTGCCTCTGCCCATTTGGTGAACTAGTCCACCCCAATAATTGCGAACTTGCATTGTCCAACCCCCGTAGGGAGGGGGCCAATCTAAACCCCATTGTTGAAAATGCCAGGGGCTCACCGCCGATGTTAGGAGCTCTGGTGGGCAGTGGGGAATGTTGGCATGTACTTGGCAAGATTTACATCTCTTGACCAGATCTGTATCATCTTTGAGCATAGTGGGCCAGTAGTACCCCTACCTCAATGCTTTTCCTATTAGGGCCCGAGCTCTGATGTGATTGTCGCAGACTCCTTTATGGATCTCTCTGAGTATGTAATTAGCATCTTCATCTCCCACACATTTGAGTAGAGGTGTCGAAAATCCCCGTTTGTACAGGTTTTCCTGCAAAATAGAAAATCTGGCTTACCTGACCCTTAGTTTTGCAGCTACTTTGGAATCTTCTGGCAAAGTCCCATTTTGAAGATACCCTCTGATGGGGTCCATCCAGCTCGGTGGTGCTTGCACAGGCAGAACTTCTTCATCTTCAATGTATACAGATGGTTCTGCTAAATGCTCCACTGGAATTAACCTATCCAAATTCTCCTGCGAAACTGTTGCCAACCTTGCCAAGGCGTCTGCTCTCGAATTTTTGACTCTAGGAACGTGCTTGAACTTAACTTGCACAAACTTCTTGATCAATTCCTATACTTTTCTGAGGTAGAGAACCATTTTCTCACTCTTAGCCTCGTATGATTCCTCTATTTGTTTCACGACAAGCTGGGAATCTTTACTGATCTCCAGCTGCTCTACCTCCATTGAATGAGTAAGGTTGAGCCCAGTAATGACAACTTCATATTCTGCCTCGTTGTTTGAAGCCTTAAACCCAAATCTGAGGGCGTATTCCACGTCTACTCCATCTGGAGAGATCAGGATCAATCCTACGTCACTTCCTTAGGCATTGACAGCTCTGTCTACTGAAAGTTTCCATACAGGAAGGTCAGGTATTAGTAGTGTGGCTTCCGCGGGTGTTACTGCGGTGAATTCTGCGATGAAATCTGTCAAGATTTTCCCTTTGATTGCAGTCCTTGACTTATACCTAATATCAAATTCGCTAAGCTCTATTGCCCACTTAACTAGCCTTCCTAAAGACTCTGGTTTATGCAACACTTGCTTCATTGGTTGATCTGTTGGAACCTCGATAGTATGAGCCTGGAAATATGATCTAAGTCTCCTAGCCATAGTCACTAGGGCCAAAACTAGCTTTTCCATCTTTGGATATCTCTCCTCTGCCCCCCTCAAAGCTCTACTACAGTAGTAAACTGGTTGCTAAGCTCTGTCTCGCTCCCTAACTAGTGCTGCGCTGGTTGAGAAATTCGAGACAACTAAATAAAGAGTAAGCACTTTCCCTTCTAAGGGGCTTACCAGAACAGGGGGAGAGCTTAGGTACTCCTTCAGTGCTTTGAACGCTTCCTCACACCGGATGTCCCACTAAAATGCCTTCTTTAAGACCTGAAAGAAAGGTTGGCACTTGTCACTTGATTTGGATACAAAACGACTCAAGGCGGCTATCCTTCCTGTCAGGCGTTGGATCTCCCTGATGTTGGACTGTGGTCGCATATCCAGAACTGCCTTAACCTTTTCTGGGTTTGGCTCGATTCCTCTGTTATTGACTATGAATCCCAAAAACTTCCCTGCTGATACCCCAAAGGCGTACTTTGCAGGGTTGAGTTTCATTTTGTACTCCTTGAGGATTTGGAACGATTCTGCTAGGTGCTTGATGTGCAGCTCTACCTTCAGTGATTTTACCAACATGTCATCAACATAGACCTCCATGGATGCCCCAATTTACTTCTAGAACATTCTATTCACTAGGCACTGATAGGGGGCTCCAGCATTCTTCAATCCAAAAGGCATGACCCGGTAGCAGTAAGTTCCCTGTTCAATCAAAAATGATGTCTTCTCCTGGTCCGCTGGGTCTATCCTGATCTGATTATAACCTAAGAAAGCATCCATGAAGCTGAGGAGTTCATGCCTAGCAGTGGCATCCACGATCAAGTCGATTCGAGGTAAGGGAAAGCTGTCCTTGGGGCATGCTTGTTTGAGATCGGTGAAATCAATGCATAGTTGCCATTTCCCATTGGTCTTATGGACCAGCACCTTATTCGTCAACCAGGTAGGGTAGTCCACCTCTCTGATGGCTTTGGCATGGAGGAGTTTACTGACCTCCTCGTTAATTGCCTTCTGGCGTTCTGGAGCAAAACTTCTCCGCTTCTGTTTAACAGGTTTGCAAATGGGATTCACGCTTAGCTTGTATGTGATGACTGAGGGGTCAATGCCTTCCATGTCCTCTTGCTTCCAAGCGAACACCCCTAAGTTCTTCCTCAAGAACTGGGTGAGTAGGTCTTTCATTTCTCTGCTCAACTTAGATCCCATGTAAACAATATATTCAGGCTCTTCATCGAGCTGGACTGGCCCTAGCTCTTCTGACGGCATGGGCCTAGTGTCCAGCTCGTCCCTCATGTCAAACTCATCTAGCTGGATATTTTTAACCTCTTTCTACTTTACCGAGGCCATGTAGCACTCCCTGGCTATTCGCTGGTCTCCTCGGACCATTCAAACTCCATTTTCTGTAGGAAATTTTATGACCAAGTGATATGCTGAGGGGATAGCCTTCATTGCGCTGAGGGATGGTCTCCCCCCAAGTAGCATATTATACACAGAAGGGGCGTCAACCACCAGGAATTTCACAGTGGTGGTGGCTTGGCAAGGAGGGTCCCCCATAGCGAGCACGAGTTGGATGGATCCCAGGGGTAGCACCCTCTCCCCTGAGAATCCTATTAAGTGAGCACTTACTGGCTCAAGCTTCTCCCTTCCTATGCCCATTTTGTCAAGGCAGAGGCAAAAATGATGTCGGCCGAGCTCCCATTGTCAATTAGAACTCGATGAATCGTTTAATTTGGCACAATGACCCTTACCACCAACGGGTCATCATGGGGATATTGGCAGCCTTCCAAGTCTGAATCCAAAAAAGTAATGGTTATGCTCAGGCGAGGTATTTTGGACACGGTGTGCACTTCCAGCGCTTCACTAGCTCTGATCCTGCGCAGGTATGCTTTCCTGGCTGCACTGGATTCTCCACCGCCAGCAAATCCTCCAGATATCACTCTGATCTCCCCTAAGGGGTACTGGTGCTGTGCAGAGGCTTGTTGCTGAGGTGCTGGTGGTGGTGGAACCCTGTTTTGGTTGTCATAGGCGACAAATCGTCATAACTACCCCCATTGGATCAAGAACTCGATCTCCTTCTTTAGCTGAATACAATCGTCGGTGTGATGGTCATGATCCCTATGATACTCGTAATACTTCGTAGGGTCTCTTTTAGCTGGATCTGCCTTCATTCGTGGAGGCCACCTTAGGAATTTCTCGTTCTGCACCTCGTATAGGATCTGCGACACTGTTGCAGTGAGAGGGGTATATTGCTGAGGTGCATATCTCGGCTGTAGTTCAGGTTGCGGGGGTCCTAAGCGGTCCCTAACGTTCCCCCTTCTTTTTGGGGATCACTCTTTATTTCTTCTGGGAGATCTATCTTTCTTTGGAGATCTGTTTCTTTCCCTCTCTCTCCTGGGACTTCGGTTCCTCTTTTTCTCTTCCTTTCCCTTATCTCTATGTGCGAAAGAGCTCCCTACCTTAGAAGAAAAGTTTTTTCGCCGTTTATATATTTCTCTGCTTTGGCAAGCACCTCGGTCATGCTTGCTTGGAGATTTTTTAATATGGAGAACATCAAATCTTTAGATTGCACTCATAGACCAACTATGAAGGTAGTGATGGCAAACTTTTTGTCTGGGACATCCACCTTTAACGACTCCGAATTAAATTTTTGGACGTAAGACCTGAGATTTTCTTGAGGTCCCTATTTCACATTCAAAAGGTGATAGCTTGACTTTCTATAGGTCCGAGTCCCTATGAAGTGGGATACGAAGGAAATGGAAAGTTCTTTGAATGAAGAGATTGAGGCTAGGGGGAGCCTGTTAAACCACGCCAAGGTTGAACCCTTCAAAGTGATGGCAAAGGCTTGACAGCGTACGGGGTCCTGGTACCCGTGCAACTCCATCTGGTTCTTATAAGTGTTGAGGTGCTCCATGGGTTCTTTGGTTCCATCAAAGGACTCTATCTGTGGCATCCTGAACTTTGGGGGGAGGGGAAAATGCAACACCCCAGGCATGAATGGAGATTCAGTCTGCTACACCAAGGCATCCATTGTAACTGGAGCTTTACTTCTAACCGCTTCCTTCATGTGGCTGAGCTCCTGTTGGATGCCCTTGAAGCGTTGCTCCCAATATTGTTCCCTTCTCTCCTGCTGATAAGGGAAGACATCATTCTTTTCACCTTCATAGTTTTGACTTTGTACTTCTTTATTGTGGCCATTCCTAGGGGGTAGTTCGGGAACCTGCCCCAAGGTCTGGCTGTTCTCCTCTCCTTCGTTGTTTTCTCTGAGTAGATCAAGGTGTTGTTGATCCTTGTGACAGGGACTGTTCTGACCTTCTTGGGTCGGACGTGCCTCCTATGGGCGCTGTAAGAGCTTCAAGAGCTCTTCATTTTGCTTTAACAACCGTTGATTGACGAGGCGAAGGGCATCCATCTCGTTATTCATGGGGGGATTCCCCATGGGAGGATCAGTCTCTGGGACGTTCTCGGGCTGTCTGCCATTGGTGGCTCCTTGTTGATCCTGCATCCGAGGTGGGTTTGTTTGACTTTTGCTCATGTTTCGTGTTGATACCATCAGTCACTGAGAGATCAGTTTATTTGTAACAAGAATAATTGTTCCCACAAACGGTGCCATATTGATGGTGCAGACTAACATGGGTGAACAGAGTGCGTAGGACCATAGGTGAATCTAGGCTGCCAACTTCATAATGACAGTGATGAAGTATTTCTTAGGGGGTAGGGGAATTTGAACAGTAGGAATATAGTGGTTCACCGGCTCTGGAGCTCAGCTAATCCACTTTCTAATGGAGGCTCTTGCTCCTTTTTTTCTATTGATTACTCTAATGTATTACCGTACAATGCATGATCTAATTAGGGTTTTTCTAGGGTCCTCCTATCTCAATGAGGTGTTACATAGTATTTATAAGGCTGCTCCCTATTCTGTGGGATTTCAGCCGAGATCTTTGCCAATTATTCATGGGATCCTCCTTGATTTTAGGAGAGAATCTTGGTTGGTTGAGAGTTTCATGCATTGGGCTCAATTTTCGCAGTCATCCAGCTGTTTTCTGGTTGGTTCTGCTACGATCTCCCTAAGGGGAGCTCTACCCCTGGTTCTCTGAGTTCTCCGTATCTTTCCTGACCTCCTGACCTGACCATCTTTCTTGAGCTCACAGCTAGGGCTTGTTTGAGGTATCATCATCATGAATCTATATTAGGCTCATAAAGAATTGGACATTAATACTGTGATTTTCTATTAATTTAAATTAATCAAAAGATTCTTACCAAAAGAATATATGGAGATGGTATAAATGAGCACACTAACTCAACAAAATTACTCACACAAACAACAAAAACAACTGAATTATTGGGATAGAATCAATTGTACCCGAGAATACATGAAAGGTAGCACCGACTTTGATTTAGAGATCTCTCTTTCATAATTGAAGTGACGAAATTAGGGCTAGAGTTCAATTGAAGACCTCTTAATTATGCTTCAATTAAAATCCCTAATTGCTCACTTACCTATGTACATCACAAGTTTTATCATCCACTCCTCTTTCATCGTATTGTTCACCATCGGCCCCATTTTTGTTACTACAATTACCCAGCCATTGGGTTCTCAACTTCGAGGGCTTTGAAGCATTGTTCATTCCCATCCATGGCCAATTCCAACACAGAGGGATTACGTGTGTCTGTGGGCATGTGTGTGGTTTTTCAAGTTTAGAGAGAGAGAGAGAGAGAGAGAGCGGGGCAGACAAGCTAAAATGTTTTGGAGTTTGGTTTGTGCGGTGGTCAGATTTTCCATGCCATTTTCTAAGCAGTGCTAAACTGTCCAAATTTTGGGACCAAATCAAGAGCCCAAATGACATGTCAGCTGGCTTGGGCTTCTTTATTTAGTGTCATGTCATTTGAGTCTCAATAAAGACTTCAAATAATATGTTGTCATGTCATTTGAGCTCTTGCTTTGGTCCCAAAATTTGATCAACATAACATTACTGTTTTCTAAGAGGGGGGAATTTTCTCAAACAATGTTAAATGAAAAAAATAACTATTGAAAGCCCAAAATATGGTGATGTATTAACTTTACTGAGGTAAATACACTGTTACATGTTGACGTGTTCAAGTTTTTTTTTTAACATGGCCGGTTCAAGTGAAAAGGTTCTAATTAACTATATAAGATTAGTTGAGGATAAATTATAAATTTAAACATTGTGCATGTTAGCTAAGATGTATAAGTAGTGTATATATAGATATAAATAATGATTTTATTACAATAATAATTACAAGATTTAAAAATTTCATTAAATATAGAAAATAGTATGCGGATTAGTTATTTTACAATGGCTATTTCGATCAATCTAAAGTTTTTTACTTTTGTTGACATTTTAAAGTAGTATAGATCTATCCAAGGTATGGGGTAACTGTCATTGGGACATGCTTTATTGAGATTTGTAAAATATATATAGAGTCTCCACTTTCCACTTGTCTTTTTTACAAGTACTACATTAACTAACCATTAAGGGTGTTACAATTCTCGGACAAAGTCCGCCTCGAAGAGTTTGGTCACCTTTTTGTTGATTGATTGGTTTTTCTCTAGAGCGAAAGCTCATTTCTTCTATTGAACTGGCTTGCAGTTGGGGTCTATATTAAGTCAGTGTATCATGATCCTGGTTCAATTCCAGACATGTCTTTGTGATCCCACACGAACACATATTGAGCTTCTTGTAGGCACTCCAAAAGTTACACTTTGAGTTTGGGAATGAGCAGGGTGCCAATCTTCACGGTCTTTTCCAGGTGCTTCGAGTCGACAACCACTTCCTTGAGGTCTTCCACTAGGGTTCCCCTATTTTCATCTTCTAGTACATCAAGCACTTCAATTTATAGGGCTTCGTTTGGCACCTTTTCACACATAGAGGCGTCATAGCATTCTTTGGCCATGAGTTGATCTCACTTGACCTACGCCCTCCGAGTTTGGAAAAATGTTGCATTAGGTGATAAATGTAGGATCAGGAATTTGACCATGATGGTGGACTATCTTGGAGGGTCCACAACTATTACTCGAAGGAGAATAGATTCCAATGGAAAGGTTTTTTCTTCGGAGAAACCAATGAGAGGCGAATGACTGGTTGACCTTTCCTAGCCTAGACCTAGATGGTTGAAGGTTGAGCTATAGAATACCTATTGAACTTCTACTATCGGAGAAATTTTTGCATGGGTTATACACACCACGTGGTAGGCTGATGTGGTGTGTACACCCAATCACAAATTACCAAGTGGACAGGCTGTCAGACACAATACAGCTCAACATTTAAACAATGTTTCCATTAACTCCCGTTAACCCACCGTTATCAAGTACAAGTCCCAATAAATTTTTGTAGACAATTTCAGCTGTCTTGGAGCTTGTATCCACTCTACTGTACACAACCCAAGACAGAAATTCAAAATTTTAACCAAGTAAAAATTCAAAATTCACAGCCTATCTATGCCATTTCTCTCCCCCCCTCTCTCTCTTTACTCGTACAGCCCATCTTCATTAATGGTTTCTCTCTTTCTCCACATCGCTTCTCTCTCTTTGTAAATTATCAGTCACAGCGGAGACCGGACCTTACCCAGATTGTAATGGTGAGTGAGAAATCTTGTCTCTCTAAAATAATTCTCTATTGGTAAGTCTCAATGAGTGCCTTGAATTGATTTCTTTCACACTCACTAGAATTTTTATTATGAGATTTGGGTGGTGTGTGTGAATATGGTTAAGTCTTTTGGAAGTAACGATAATGATCTTAAGGCATTTTGAAGAATTAAAGTCATTAAGTGTAATTGTGGTTTTCTTTTCATCGTTGTTTTTTTGTGAAATGTTGTTGCTTCTTGTAATTTTTGGCTTCAATCTATAAAATTTTTCTTCTTTT
Organism: Ilex paraguariensis; assembly: GCA_963454935.2. Taxonomy (NCBI): domain Eukaryota; kingdom Viridiplantae; phylum Streptophyta; class Magnoliopsida; order Aquifoliales; family Aquifoliaceae; genus Ilex; species Ilex paraguariensis. The sequence goes on along the minus strand of CAUOFW020000808.1, from coordinate 109,424 downwards.
AAAAAAAAATAATTTACATTATACGTCACTTCAGGTGCCTATTGAGTAAGCTAACTGTGCAGCATGCTACTCCACATCTATAGAGATGCAAATACACCAATAGGGACATTAGTTCGAGAGGGAAGTATTTTGGTTTAGATTTTCTTTCTTATGATTTTGGATTGGATGTGGTTAAAATTCAGAAGAGGTTACTGGGTTGCTGAAGCCTAGGAGCTTTAGAGTAACCTCCGTTAGGATGACTACTGTAAAGGAAGTTGTAGAGGTCAACTCAACTGCATATTTTATACAAGTGATTGACTAGATACTGTTGCATTAATTACCCATTAATAAAAAATTCATAATTGTTTTAACTATTACTCATTCACCAACCACTTGTTTATTACCATCTTTCACCCACTGTAGAACTCTCATTCCCACTTCAAAGTAACATCTCTCCTTCAATCTCTCTTTCTTTTTCTCCATAGTCACATTTTCTTTTAACATTTCAAAAGTCTCACTTGAGGATTGGTAAGAAATTAGTTTCTTTTCTCATTGTCCATTATTGTGGGTATAATGTTTTTTACTTTGTATTTCTCACATGTTGAGGTTTATTGTATACAGAGTCAACGTGAAGAGTGAGGACATAGATTGAACAATGGCTTCAAATCGTGGCAAAGAAATTGCACAAATTGGTATTTATTTTCACCTTTTAGATACAAATTAATTATGTATGTTTGATTTAGTTACACATGGATGAAATTTTAACTATATGTCATTACGTAATTTTAGACTATAGAAATCTATGACGATGACAACGAAGAAGTTAGAGCTGACTACTTTGAGATTAATGCACCTGATCAATTTTTAACTGCCAATAACGATGATTATGAGTTGAAAGTTGGTATGTTAGCATTTAACATGTACAAAAAATATGCATACAGTAAAGGTTTTAGCATTTGACAAGGGCATAAGAGCTTTTCAAGAGACACAGGTGAAGTTAGCAGACGCATATTTTTATGTTCAAAAGAGGGATTTAGAGAATTTACAGACCCAAGTGAAGAGAAAAAATCTTATAAATTAGACACTAGATGTGGTTGTCAGGCTCATGTTATTTTTACGGTAAAAATGGCGTGTATGAAATTTCACAGTGTTTCTCTAAGCATAATCACCCTTTTGTTGAATATGAACAACGACACTTGATGAGATCCTCCCGAAAGATACAAAATACTAGTAAAGCTATTATTAAATCTATGGTTGATGCTGGTATACGAGCTACAAAAACATTTTCTTATCTGGTAAATGAAGCTGGTGGATATCAAAATGTTGGATTTACTTAGAGTGATTGTCATAATTTTATAGAAGCTGAAAGGTCAAAAAACATTTCAACTGGTGATGGTCAAAGTTTGATTAATTATTTCAAGCACTAGAAAGCAGAAAATCTCATGTTTTTTATACTGTGCAAGTTCATGAGGAAAACCAAATGACCAATTTTTTTTGGAGAGATGGAATATCAAAATTAGATTATGAGATTTTCGGAGATGTTGTTATCATTGACACCACTTACCGTATGAAATAAATACAATATGATATGTGCTCCATTTGTGAGAGTAAATCATCATTGGAAAAATATGTTGTTTGGTTGTGCGTTTTTATGCGATGAGACAACTACTTCATTTGTTTGGTTGTTTGATGCTTTTTTAGAGTCCATGGATCATAAGGTGCCAAAAACCATTTTTACAAATCAAGATCATGTGATGACATATGCCATTGCAAGGGTGTTTCCTAATACTCGTCACCACTTGTGTTAGTGGCATATATCAAAAAATGCCACTACAAATATTTCTTCTCATTATTGTGAACCTGGTTTTAGGGATATGTTTTCTTATCTTTTGTATAACTGTGACTGTGAGAATGATTTTGAAGAAAAGTGGACTGAGATGATGGTGACTTGGGATTGTTTGAATGTGTCATGGCTTCAAAAATTGTATAACCTTCGTGAAAAATGGGCTCCTGCATTTAGTCGTGATACATTTTCTTGTAACATTAGCTCAAGTCAAAGGAGTGCGAGCACAAATAATGTTTTTTAACATATGGCTTGTAAGACAATGATTTTGACAGAATTTGTGCATCATTTTGAACAAAATGCTCAAAAAATGCGTGAAATTGAGGTGATTGATGATTATAATTGTGCTCATGGTAAACCTCGAGTTTTAGTTCGCGATTCTGGAATTTTAAAGCATGCATGCAAGGTGTACACACACAAGATTTTTGGATTGTTTCAATATGAGTTTTTACAATGTGTTTCTCAAAAGGAGATTCAGTTCAATTATGACAACACAACTCATATGTATAAGATAAGAAAGGAAGGAGATCATCGAGACTATATTGTGCAGTTTGACAGCTCGAATTATTCAATAATGTGTAGTTGTAAACAATTTGAGTCACTGGGCTGGTTATGTCGTCATGCATTAAGGGTATTCAATTTGAATTGTGTGAACAAAATTCCCGAACAGTATATCTTGAAAAGATGGACCAAAAATGCAAAACAAGGGTGGAACTTGGTATGACTAGTACTTTGTTGTTAGACAACAGTGAAAATTCATCTAGGACATTGTGCCTCAAGAAATTAATGTAGAAGGCGTTTAGTGTTATGAATCTTAGTGTGGATGAAGATATAACTGTTGAGATTGCAGAAAATAACATGGATAACATTGTACATCAAGTGAGGAGATACAAATCAACTTTATTAGGAAAAAATACAATTGATGATGATGATGATGAGAACACTCTTTTAGAAATTTCTAGTACGCCAGTGTTGGATCCTCCATGATTGAGACAAAAAGGAAAAACATATGGTAGGCTAAAAGGTTTCTTGGAAAAGAAGAAGAAAAAATCATCAAAGGCAGATGCATGTACATCCCGAATGCCAAAACCTAGGACAACCATGTCAGGTAGCAACCTATTGTCCTTCATAAATTATGAAATTAATTTTATCGTATGAATTTGTTATAATGTGTTTACAAGCAGGTAGTGGGATGCAATCATCAGTTCTAGGAATGGAAGATAACACAAATTTTCAAAATCAGGTATAATTACATTTTAAATTTAAAAATAATTACCCAATCATTAATTGTATTTTAATTATGTGATTTGCGCGTGTATGTAGTTTGTACCACTGTCTGGCATGCATACTGCCAATGTATACACAGATATGTCTCATTTCAACTCAGCAATTGTAACGCCCCAAAAACCCCCTTGGGTGACATTACATTCTAAAAACCATTCACCCCATGAGAGCATTACATAAATTCATCACGATGAAAGTTCATTCATCAACCATTCATATTTTAACAAAATTTGGGCAGAGTCTCCTTTGTACGGGGAGCTTTACCCAAAACACAACCTGTACAATTATATTACAATTGACCACACCGGGTCCACATATGCATAACTATTGATCACACCGGGTCTATTTATCCATCATAAAATAAACTTTCATTAATCATATGTCATATCCACAATGCCATCCCAAAAGAATAGGCCAAGTATGACAAATATATTCCCAAAAGAATTAAATTACACTTGCAGTGAAATAACAAAATACTAGACTTTACATGATTTCAAAATAAACTCTCTAGTCTAGTACAAAAGAAATATAACTCTAGGCATCCAGTTCAGGACCCCCGTTCCCCTCTAGGGGAGCTTCCCCATACACTGGTTCATCTATTTGTAACTCCTCATAGACGAAATCTGAAAAGATATTATTTGTAGGGGATGAGCACTAAGCTCTGTAGCAACATTCCTTCCATACTCATACAAGGTTTAGAAAACAAGTAAAACAGTTCGGTCTTATTTTCCAAAATATCATATAACATTTGAAGTAAAACTGTGACATTTGAAACAGATCTCAAGTTTAAACATTCGCAATAATTTAAATGAACAGTAAACCCAAGTCACAATGAGCAACCATAACCATTTCCAACAAGTTCTTGTAGAGTCCCATACCTCCACAAGCTCTTGTGGGAAATGCAATAGTAACACCATAATACAAAAAGGAACGCTTATTCCACCATCGATTATTATATTTCCTTTGGCAGGTGGCATACTTAAAAGTAAACTCCACTCCCTTCAAGTCTTTGTTTTCCATAACCGCATACTTACAAGTAACCACGGTCGTTAGATTCTTTTTAGGTAGGTAGCATACTTACAAGTAACCTCTACCCCCCTTGAAGTCTCCCACACATAACCGCATACTTACAAGTAACCTCGGTTCATAAATATCCTCTTTTGGTAGGTAGCATACTTACAAGTAACCTCTACCCCCCTTCAAGTATTCCACACTTAACCGCATACTTACGAGTAACCTCGGTTCATAATTATCCTCTTTTCATACCAACAATCACATACAAGATAAAATCCACAAATTTCCCTCAACAAGCAACCATTATCAAAATCCCCAAATTTTATCATGCGACAATCCAAATAACCAATTAAGAAAAATACAAGAGATCACCACCACATCATTTTCATTACTCCCACAAAGCACTAAAGTTCTCAAAACCAAGCTTGAGCAAATGTAGAAAGAGAATTCCATATTTCCCCAAAAACTAGGGTTTTAAAGCTATAAAAGAAGTTTCATGGGTAATCAATCCTAACTTTGTTTAAGACATGTCATAATTGCAAGAAAACCAAGAAACAAGGAATTCCTAGCAAATACATACAAGTATGAGTCAAAACACATATATATATATTTTAGCCTTAGCCTCAATGGACAAGTATGGAAGAAAAACCCCTACCTTGAATCAAAGTTTCAAACCAAAAACCTAAGCTCTAATGACCTCCTTTCTCCCTTTCCTCATTTCCTCTATCTTCCCCAAGGGTGCTAAGGGGTTTGGGGGTGAGAGATGTGAGAAAAAATGGAAGAAATTGGCTGGATTCTGTGTTTTAAACACAGCAGTCCGCGCAATTCACTGTTCATGGCTAAATTTTGAGTTTTTTCTAAAATTACTGTTTTGCCACTAGAAATCTCCAATTTGATCCATACGACTACCCTAAGGTTTTTCAACGTTCCGGATTCATTTTTAATGTTATTTTAACCTAAAAACATTGCTTTTTATGATTTATTTCAAAACTAAAATAAATTCACACTTGAAACATTAAAATTTCTATTTTATTCCTTCGAACTACTATAGGTGATATCCTTACGATTTTAATATATATATGGTTTATTCTTAAGTCATTACATATAGAAGAATCACTAAACAAGTACATTAATATATTAATGTAAACATATGGGGTTTTACACCTTCAAGGTCTAATAAGAAAGCACAACCCTTTACTATCCAAGGAGCACCATTGTGCAGATTTTTGGTCAACTTCATAGAATAAACTGATTTGACTCAGATATTTCTAGGAGGTGTAACCTATATGGTTGGAAATATATACGAGTTAGGGTTCTAACAAAAATAACGGTACACAATTCGGACTTTCCAATAAAGAGTTATGATGAAATTAGCGAAAGGTAGTCTGCCGGACAGATTTTTGGACAGTGTAGACACTACTTCGTAATATGGACATAACTCCTTCCTCCTAGTTCCGATTGAGATGATTCAAGGTGATATGGAATCCTAAGAGAGAGCTCTACAAATTTCATGTTTTAAGTTTTGAGAGATATGGACTGCATCAAGGTCGAAATCGAGCTTGATGTTACAGCCAGTGCACTGTTCATCCCTTTTTCATTCTACCAAATTCAAACACACATCACTACACATATCCCCATTTTTACAACAATTATTTACTATATATCTATATACATATATAAAAGAAAATGCGGGGTGTTACAATCCACCCCCCTTAAAGAAAGTTTCGTCCTCGAAACTTACCTCAAGTAGCGAACAAATGTGGGTACTTCTCTCGCATTTCTAGCTCCGGTTCCCATGTAGCTTCTTTCACTCCATGGTGTTGCCACAAGACTTTCACCAATTTGATGACTTTGTTGCGAAGCACTTTCTCCTTGGCGTCGAGAATCTTCACTGGTTGTTCTTCATAGGTTGCTCCATCTTGAATTTCTATATCTTCTAAGTCTACAACCGGCGTTGCATCCGATTTACACTTCCTCAACATGGACACATGGAATACGTCGTGTACTCCCGATAACTGAGGTGGTAACCGCAACTGATATGCCGCCTTGCCCACCACTTTGATCACTTCAAATGGCCCGGTATATCTTGGCGCTAACTTTCCCTTCTTGCCGAATCTAAATACTCCTTTCTGGGGCGACACTTTGAGAAACACATAGTCCCTCTCTTTGAATTCTAATGGTCTTCGTCTTTGATCCGCGTAGCTTTTCTGTCTACTCTGTGCTGTGCGTAGTCTCTCCCGGATGAGTTGAATTTTCTCTGTAGTCTCTCAAACAATTTCTGGCCCAAACAAACTACTCTCGCCCGCTTCTAACCAACACGTCGGGGATCTACATGGTCTTCCATACAAGGCCTCATAGGGTGCCATTCCAATACTGGTCTGATAGCTGTTGTTGTATGCAAATTCCACCAACGGTAAATGGTCACTCCAACTTCCCTTGAAGTCCAACGTGCAAGCTCGTAACATGTCTTCCACGATTTGTATCACCCTCTCGGATTGGCCATCCATTTGGGGATGAAAGGCTGTGCTGAAATGTAACTCTGTCCCCATAGCTTGTTGTAGACTTTGCCAAAATCGCGCCACAAACCGAGAATCACGATCCGACACAATGGAGAGCGGAACTCCGTGCAACCTAACAATCTCACAGATATAGAGCTTGTTCAACGTCTCTAATGAGTCTGTGGTCTTCATACCCAAGAAATGAGCGGACTTGGTGAGTCTATCCACAATGACCCACACTGCATTATGCCTGCGCGACGTCCGTGGTAAACCCGACACGAAGTCCATGGTGATGTGATCCCACTTCCACTCTGGAATAGGCAAAGACTGTAGGACTCCTCCTGGCCTTTGATGCTCAATCTTTACCTGCTGGCACACCGCACATTTTGCCACATACTTGGCTACATCTCGCTTCATTCCCCTCCACCAGTATTGACGCTTCATGTCCCTATACATCTTTGTGCTACCGGGGTGGATAGCAAACTTGGAGCGATGACACTCCCCAAGTATCTCCTCCTTTAGGGACGAATCATCGGGAACACATAGCTTCTCCCCATATCTCAACTCTCCATTCTTCCAAGACCATCCTCCCATCGCTTCCCCATTCTCCAATCGGGCTCTAATCAAATCGAGTTCCGAATCCAGGCATTGCAACTCCACAACCCGTTGTCGAAGCGTCGGTTGAGCTACAAGGTTGAATAGATATGATTGATACTCCGGTCCATCCACCCATAGATCGTACTCCTCCAATGCATCAATCATTTTCCACCTATTTACCGCAAGAGAATTGATTTCACCCTGAGACTTCCTGCTAAGAGCGTCGGCAACTACATTGGCCTTCCCTGGATGGTAGTTGAGTGTGAACTCATAATCTTCCAAGTACTCAATCCACCTTCTCTGCCGGAGATTCAAGTCTTTCTGTGTGAAGATATACTTGAGGCTTTTATGGTCCGAAAACACTTGAAATTTCTCCCCGTATAAATAACATCTCCACAACTTAAGAGCAAACACCACTGCAGCCAGCTCCAAGTCGTGTGTGGGATAATTCTGCTCGTGCACCTTGAGTTGCCTCGAGCCATAAGCCACTACCTTCCCTCCTTGCATTAGAACGCATCCCAATCCTCGTAGTGAAGCATCGGTGTAGACATCGTAGCCTTCCCCACTACTCGGAATAATGAGGATAGGGGCAGTCGTCAACTTCTCCTTCAAGGTGCGAAAAGCTAGTTCACACGCTTGAGTCCACAAAAATTTCTCCCCCTTCTTTGTAAGGCGAGTCATCGGCATCGCAATCTTGGAGAACCCTTCCACAAACCTACGATAATAGCCGGCTAACCCCAAGAAACTCCGTACTTCTGTCACGTTCCTCGGTGGTTCCCATTTCATCACGGCCTCAATCTTTGCTGGATCAACCGCTACTCCTTGCTCGGACACAACATGGCCAAGGAACTTCACTTCCTTCATCCAAAACTCACACTTGCTCATCTTTGCATATAACTTATGTTCTCTCAATGTTTGTAGCACAATAGAGAGATGACGAGCATGTTCCTCCTGAGTCTGTGAGTAAATCAATATGTCATCAATAAACACAATGACAAATTGATCGAGGTATGGCCGGAAGACTCTGTGCATCAAATCCATGAAGGCTGCGGGGGCATTAGTCAATCCGAATGGCATCACCGTATACTCGAAATGACCATATCGGGTACGGAAAGCAGTCTTAGGAATATCCTCCTCCTTAATTCGCAGCTGATGATACCCCGTGCGAAGATCAATCTTGGAGTAATACTTTGAACCCTCCAACTGATCAAATAAGTCATCAATTCTCGGCAACGGATACTTATTCTTCACGGTAACCCGATTCAACCTCCGGTAATCCGTGCACAACCGTAGAGTCTCATCCGTTTTCTTCACAAAGAGGACCGGGGCTCCCCAAGGTGAAGTGCTTAGACGGATAAACCCAATCGCCAACAATTGATCCAACTGCTTCCTTAGCTCCTTCAACTCCAAAGGTGCCATCCGGTAGGGAGCAATGGATATGGGTTCGGTTCCCGGATAGAGATCGATCTTGAACTCAATTTCCCTATGTGGCGGTAATCCAGGTAATTCCTCAGGAAAAACATCCGAAAACTCCGATACAATTAACACCACATCCGTATGGAGTTTATCCATGTTATCTCCCATCAAGCTAGCTAAGAAACTCAAATGACTTCCCGCTTTCGCTTTTAAGAATCTACTACCCGTAGTAGGAAATGGATGGAAAGAATCTCGGTTATTCACAAAACTGAAAATTACTCCTCCCGGCAATTGAAATGTAATCCGCTTGCGGAAACAATCCAGTACCGCACGAAAAGTGGATAACAAGTTCATCCCAAAAATCACGTCATACCCCTTCATCTCTAAAGCAATTAAATCCACAATCAATTCGTGCTCCCCAATACGAAGCACACAACCCTTGCAGACTCGGCTAGTACCCAATTGTTCTCCCGTAGGCAAGTCAACAGTCAAAGCATGTTCTAACTTCTCGAAACCCAATCCCAAATTCATAGCATATGCAGTACGTATAAAAGAATGAGTAGCACCGGGATCAAATAAGATTCGGGCCCAGGAATTGTAGAGAAGAATGATACCTTCCACAACGGCATTGGCAATGTCCTCCTCCGGCTGAGTCAAAGCAAATACTCGCCCTTGGTTGGTGCCGCCGGGGGCTTGAGTTTGTATCGGTCGATGCGGTGCAGGCCTCGGTGGTGGTGGTTGGGCTGCTGGTACTTGTCTTGCGGTCTGGATAGGCCCTTGAGGTGGAAAAACTGGGCAATGCATCCGAATATGTCCCACACCTCCGCATGCAAAGCAAGATCGTGGGATAATACCAGCTCTAGTCTGAGTGTCTCCCTCTCCTCGGGCTGTCAAAAGTCGCTGTCCACCTGTTGGGTCTGGGCGACGGTATGGTGTCGGTCTCTGTGCCCCACTAGTGGTAGCACCCGTCCGGATTGGACCTCCTCTCAAGAAGCCCTGTCGTCGCTGGCTATCCTCTATGTCTCTCTCTACCAGTGCAGCTCTGTCCACCAAGTCCCCATACTCCCTAATCTTGAGAGCCACCAACTTCTCCCGGATGACCGGCCTCAGTCCCTGCTCAAATCGCTTAGCCCTGTCGGCCTCCGTAGATATAAATCCTGTAGCATAACGGGAGAGCTCGTCAAACCTCCTTTCGTACTCGGCCACCGTCGTGCTACCCTGTCGTAGAGCAAGAAAGTCAGCCTTCATTCGATCTCTGACTGATTCAGGAAAGTACTTGTCCTGAAATATTTGGTCGAACTCCTCCCAAGTGAGTGCATCAGTGTTCCTCCGTCTCTTGACCGAATCCCACCAATGGTCGGCCTCCCCCTCTAACAAATAGGTCGCCAAGCCAACCCTCAAATCTTCGGCAACTCCCATGCCGTCACATACCTTCTTCACTCTGCGTATCCACTTGTCCGCATCCAAAGGGTTAGAGCTCCCTTGGAAGGTGGGTGGATGTTGTCTCAGAAATTCTCGAAGAACCACCATCCTTCGATCTCCATTTCCAATTCCGGGTACTTGCGCTAGTGGTTGAGCTCCACCATTATGGTTGTTGTTCCCATTCTGGTTTTGTACCAAAGTGGTGAGCTCCTTCAAGCATTGATAGATGCCATTCATGGCATCGGGAGGTGGTGGTGGTGGTGGATTTGCTTGACCTCCACGACCACGCCCACGTCCACGTCCTCCATCCATCCTGCACATCAATTCACAATTTAATTTCATTGAGGTACAAGACATCCTAATTATTGCTTTAATTTAAAACCTAAGATTTATATAAAACATAGATCAACAATTTTGTTCAACCTAATCCTGCCTTTCTAGTGGTAATCCATAACCTACAGCTCCCATGTAAGACCTAAAGCCTAAGCTCTGATACCAAATTTGTAACGCCCCAAAAACCCCCTTGGGTGACATTACATTCTAAAAACCATTCACCCCATGAGAGCATTACGTAAATTCATCACGACGAAAGTTCATTCATCAACCATTCATATTTTAACAAAATTTGGGCAGAGTCTCCTTTGTACGGGGAGCTTTACCCAAAACACAACCTGTACAATTATATTACAATTGACCACACCGGGTCCACATATGCATAACTATTGACCACACCGGGTCTATTTATCCATCATAAAATAAACTTTCATTCATCATATGTCATATCCACAATGCCATCCCAAAAGAATAGGCCAAGTATGACAAATATATTCCCAAAAGAATTAAATTACACTTGCAGTGAAATAACAAAATACTAGACTTTACATGATTTCAAAATAAACTCTCTAGTCTAGTACAAAAGAAATATAACTCTAGGCATCCAGTTCAGGACCCCCGTTCCCCTCTAGGGGAGCTTTCCCATGCACTGGTTCATCTACTTGTAACTCCTCCTCATAGACGAAATCTGAAAAGATATTATTTGTAGGGGATGAGCACTAAGCTCTGTAGCAACATTCCTTCCATACTCATACAAGGTTTAGAAAACAAGTAAAACAGTTCGGTCTTATTTTCCAAAATATCATATAACATTTGAAGTAAAACCGTGACATTTGAAACAGATCTCAAGTTTAAACATTCGCAATAATTTAAATGAACAGTAAACCCAAGTCACAATGAGCAACCATAACCATTTCCAACAAGTTCTTGTAGAGTCCCATACCTCCACAAGCTCTTGTGGAAAATGCAATAGTAACACCATAATACAAAAAGGAACGCTTATTCCACCATCGATTATTATATTTCCTTTGGCAGGTGGCATACTTAAAAGTAAACTCCACCCCCTTCAAGTCTTTGTTTCCCATAACCGCATACTTACAGGTAACCACGGTCGTTAGATGTCCTTTTAGGTAGGTAGCATACTTACAAGTAACCTCTACCCCCCTTGAAGTCTCCCACACATAACCGCATACTTACAAGTAACCTCGGTTCATAAATATCCTCTTTTGGTAGGTAGCATACTTACAAGTAACCTCTACCCCCCTTCAAGTATTCCACACTTAACCGCATACTTACGAGTAACCTCGGTTCATAATTATCTCTTTTCATACCAACAATCACATACAAGATAAAATCCACAAATTTCCCTCAACAAGCAACCATTATCAAAATCTCCAAATTTTATCATGCGACAATCCAAATAACCAATTAAGAAAAATACAAAAGATCACCACCACATCATTTTCATTACTCACACAAAGCACTAAAGTTCTCAAAACCAAGCTTGAGCAAATGTAGAAAGAGAATTTCATATTTCCCCAAAAACTAGGGTTTTAAAGCTATAAAAGAAGTTTCATGGGTAATCAATCCTAACTTTGTTTAAGACATGCCATAATTGCAAGAAAACCAAGAAACAAGGAATTCCTAGCAAATACATACAAGTATGAGTCAAAACATATATATATATTTTAGCCTTAGCCTCAATGGACAAGCATGGAAGAAAAACACCTACCTTGAATCAAAGTTTCAAACCAAAAATCCAAGCTCTAATGACCTCCTTTCTCCCTTTCCTCCTTTCCTCTATCTTCCCCAAGGGTGCTAAGGGGTTTGGGGGTGAGAGATGTGAGAAAAATGGAAGAAATTGGCTGGATTCTGTGTTTTAAACACAGCAGTCCGCGCAATTCACTGTTCATGGCTAAATTTTGAGTTTTTTCCAAAATTACAATTTTGCCACTAAAAATCTCCAATTTGATCCATACGACTACCCTAAGGTTTTTCGACGTTCCGGATTCATTTTTAATGTTATTTTAACCTAAAAACATTACTTTTTATGATTTATTTCAAAACTAAAATAAATTCACACTTGGAACATTAAAATTTCTATTTTATTCCTTCGAACTACTATAGGTGATATCCTTACGATTTTAATATATATATGGTTTATTCTTAAGTCATTACATATAGAAGAATCACTAAACAAGTACATTAATATATTAATGTAAACATATGGGGTTTTACACCTTCAAGGTCTAATAAGAAAGCACAACCCTTTACTATCCAAGGAGCACCATTGTGCAGATTTTTGGTCAACTTCATAGAATAAACTGATTTGACTCAGGTATTTCTAGGAGGTGTAACCTATATGGTTGGAAAGATATACGAGTTAGGGTTCTAACAAAAATAACGGTACACAATTCGGACTTTCCAATAAAGAGTTATGATGAAATTAGCGAAAGGTAGTCTGCCGGACAGATTTTTGGACAGTGTAGACACTACTTCGTAATATGGACATAACTCCTTCCTCCTAGTTCCGATTGAGATGATTCAAGGTGATATGGAATCCTAAGAGAGAGCTCTACAAATTTCATGTTTTAAGTTTGGAGAGATATGGACTGCATCAAGGTCAAAATCGAGCTTGATGTTACAGCCAGTGCACTGTTCATCCCTTTTTCATTCTACCAAATTCAAACACACATCACTACACATATCCCCATTTTTACAACAATTATTTACTATATATCTATATACATATATAAAAGAAAATGCGGGGTGTTACAGCAATTGCAAATATGCCTTGTCCGAATGTGTCTTTTATTAGCTTATTACAAACCAATATTGCAATGTCGGAAATGAATCAGAATTCCTCCAATAGTGTTTTTTACAAGGGCATGAATGAGTAAGAATCAATGAGAAATTTTGTTTGGACTTTTGGGAATCAATAATGAGACTTGTTTTTGATGATAAGGGCTGATTTTTTATGTTTAAGTGTTGATTTGTTTGAAATATGAGAAGATCCAGTGTTGTTATGTTGCTAGGTATGGCTTTTCTGTGGAGATGGTTTATTTGCTGCATATTATGACTTTGGATGGAGCTACTGTCTTGTGTTGGATATTTTGATATGTAATGGCTATGGTCTGTTTTGCTTCTTGTACTTTCTGTTTTGGTTGTTTTGCTGTAAAGGCGTTTGTGCCTTTCTTTGGTTTTTGTAATGTTCTGTCATTTAACTAATTTAAGATTGCTAAATATAAATGAGTTCTAAGTTACTCAAAATTTCAATTTAAATAAGTAATGAGTTTTTTTTTAATAGAAAAATATTTATTTATTTACAAAAAAAATCATTACAAAAGCAAACAAGGCAAAACCACCTTATAAAACCAAAATAAAAATAAGGCACAGGCGCCTAATCAAGTAAAATGTCAAAAAAAAAATGATCAAGAGGCTTCAACTGTTTTTTTGCTAACTGGACTGTGCAGCACGAGGCTTCTACTGATTTTTCCTATCTGTTAAACATTCCTGATCAGGCCAAGAAGCTACAACAGCTAGATCAACTGGCTACGAAAGTTTTAAGGAAGAAGACTGCTATACTGCCTCTTCATGTCTCTGGACAGGGGGATTGACGATTGTACAGAATGGTTGGTTTTTTTGGAGTGCTTAAAGCCTTGAATTTTAGGCTTTTCATTGTTTTGATTCTTGTAATACTTGATTTCAATCTATAAATTTAAAAAAAAAATTAAAATTAAAATGTCAAAAAATTACTAGCAAAACCATTCAGTCCATAATCTCCATTCCAACAAATCAACACTTTATTTCATTTGCCAAAAAAATTACAATAATCAAACCCCCTTTATCTTACTACCCAAACACCCCCTGCATGTCCATGCTTTTCCTTTCTTTTTCTATGGGAAAACAACAAATTTGATTGGCACACCACAAGTTTGAACCTAGTAACCTCTTTTGAATTTTAACCACATCCAGTCCAAAATCTTAAGAAAGAAAATCTAAATCAAAATACTTTCCTCTCGAACTAATGTCCCTGTTGGTGTATTTGCATCTCTATAGATGTGGAGTAGCTTGCTGTACAGTTAGATTACTCAACAGGCACCTGCAGTGAAGGATAATGTAATTTTTTTTTTTAAAGAAAAATTTTATAGATTGAAGCCAAAAATTACAAGAAGCAACAACATTTCACAAAAAACCAACAATGAAAAGAAAACCACAATTACACTTAATGACTTTAATTCTTCAAAATGCCTTAAGAGCATTATCGTTACTGCCAAAGGACCACACCCTTTCTGCCCATAACTTTAGCAAAATACTTAACCATATTCACACACACCACCCAGATCTCATACTAAAAGCTCTAGTGACACTACAACAATTATGGGCTTTAGTGGCAAATTGGTAAGTGACCCAATAATTTTTGTTATTAATGATACCCTTTTAGTGATGACATGTAAAGTTGTCACTAATGGTCTAGGATGATTGACGACAACACTATTTGTCACAAAAAGTTAACTTTTAGTGATGAATAATTGTTTGTCGTTGTAACATCATCACTAGAAGTGTGAGAAATTGGATAAATAGTGATGAATTTTATTGTTGTCACTCAAAATGATAAACAATTACTTTTAGTAATGAGATTAGTCACCTCTGAAAGTTTCAAGGTTTTGGTGATAACTTTAATGTCGTCACTAAAACACTAATGGTTTTAGTGGTGACTTTGATGTCATCACTAGAACTTTCATAGTTTTAGTGACAACATTGGTGTTGTTATTAAAACTTTTATACTTTTAGTGATGATTGTCAAGTCATCACTAAAACTTTTATATTTTTAGTAACTAAATTAATTATGTCACTAAAAATAATTTAGTTCATGTCACAACATTGGTGTTGTCAAGTGGCTTATTTTATATTGTTTGGCAAATTTCAAATTATACCACATCACCTCCTAACCTGCAAAAAAAAAAAACACTCTTGTAATTTCTTGACTAGACTACACCTTAATTAAGTTTGTTAACAAAATTTTGAAACATCCTTAATACATAAAAATAGTAAAACAACAAATTTATTTAATTTAAATATCAATACTCATGCCACAACCTAACTAGTATAGTGGTTGTAAGGCAAGTTGAAGTCAACTCGAGTTAAATCAAAAATTTTAAAACTCTCAAACTAAGCTTAATTCAAAAATTTCAATGTAAGTCATGGTTAATTTTTGAAATTGGATGATATGCAAGTAGTGGTGAAATTTGAATCAAAATTGACTTCAATTGAGGTTTGATTTTTGAGGTAGATAACATGGATAGAAATTCAAGTTGAAATCCAATTTAATTGAAGTTTGAATCTCAAGTTACGCAACTAGGGTGTAAATTTGATTTCAATTGGATTGGATCCTAAAAAGTAGAGGCATAAATTGAGTATTGTTTGATTTTAAATTGAGTTGATAATTTTTTATCCATACTTTGCTCAATATTAATTCTTTTTTTTTTGGGTTGGCCTACGTTGGATTTTAAATTTGACCCATCAAATTTCACTTTTACACCAAGTTTCACCTTTCATGAACCATCATCAAATCCAAAGTGGTGTGACTCAAATTATATTGGGTTGTGTTCGGGTAATGTTATATCACGTTCGTGTCAAGTATTAGACAACCATAACTCGATTAGTTTAATTAATCATGTCAAATATTTAAGTACTAAATAGATAACCCTTGAATTAATTGTGTCAAGTATTGTGTCACTTTCGAGTTGACCCATATAATCCATGAATTAAAAATATTTTTTGGGCGTGTTAAAAATATTTAGATTTTATTACACATCTATAGAATGAGGAACAATAGAATTTGAATTCCCAACTTATAAAATTATTCGAACGTTCTACATTGTTTCAAATTTATTAATCCAACAAATAATATTGACCTTTAAATTTTTTTATTTTTGTGTCCTTCTATCATGCTTTCTAATCCTAAATTTTTTATCACATAAATTCTCTTCCACTATTTTTTTAATATCTTAATAATATAATCATATCCCCTATTTTTAAATCAAAATCCCTAAAACCCTATCAGCAAAACCCTCCCTTTTTTTATTTCGGTATCACCAGGCGTAACAACTAGTTTGACTCCCCCCTCCTCTGTCTCTTCATCCCATAACACCTAGCAAAGCAAAATCTCTTTCTCTGCCTTTTGCCTTTTTTTTTTTTTTCTTTCATTCACTCCTTACTCACGGGCCACCCATCTCAAAGTTTGGTAAAGATAAAATGTATGCTATTCTTTTGTCTTACATGAAATTGTTTTATTTTGATAATTTATTCTATAATTTTATTTATATTATTTTACTAATAATGTAATGTATTTTATTTAGCTTCCACTACTGCCAAAAAAGGTCGAGATAAGACAAAAGGTCTTGGTTTAGAAAAGATCATTCGTGCCACTGGTAGGCTGCGAATTAGCATTCCTAAGGAGAAGAAAAACCAGTTGGGATAGGAGCAGCTACCTTTACCAATGAGTTGGGCCTTATTGTTCGCCAATATGCTCCTCTCCAGGTGAAAGAATGGAAGGATATAAATGAAGAGGATAAGATTCCCCTTTATGACCGCATCTTAGTAAGTGACAATCTAGTCAAGGTTTTTTTTTTTTTTTTTGCCTTATTATGATTTTTGTTAGTTGATTTTATCCACAACAAATGTTTATTTTTGTTACTTTGATTTTTAGGCAGAATTCAACATAGACATGACTCAGGAACCTATAAAGGATTGTTGTGAGCAACTAATGAAATGTCGATATAGGACTTATCGATATCATCTTCGCAATCATTTTAATAAATTTGACAATGTTAACATTGCAAGAGAGCACCCATATGATGGAGTACAAGAGGAGGATTGGAATTATCTGTGCAACATATTCTCTGATGTTGATTACCAGGTGAAATTACCACGTGCAATATTTTAATATAAAAAGGTTATCTAACCTATTAACATGTCTATTGTTTCAATGCAGAAACGATGTGAAGTCAACAATGCAAATCGAGCCAAGTTACAAGTTACCCACTTCATGGGTACAAAGTGTGAGGGCTCGATATGAAATGGTATATAATATTGTATGATTTCAAGTTACTTAGTACAATATTATTGTTAAATTTATATTCGTTAATTCTAATTTTAAATCATACAGGGAAATGAAGAGACTAATGAGGAACCTGATCCAATTTTTCTTCTACAAAGACACTCATTATAATCCAGTGAAAGGGTGGTCATGCGATGAAGCTAAGTTGAAATATGTAAGATTGAGTAGTATATTATACTTCAATTTTTAGTTTTTATACAAATTGTTGAGTTGTTGTATTACACTTTTAAAATTGCAGAATCAGGTGTTGGAGTTTCAATCCCAACCTATACCAGAGGGTGGCACCATGTTAAATCCAGATCAGATATGTGACTTTGTACTTGGAACAAGGCTGGGGTATATACGTGGTCTCAGGCATGGCCCAAAGCCCCACACATCTGCCAATTCAAGTCAAAGAGCTACTTTGAATGCACAAGAGGCTATAAGGAGGGCTGATGAGGCTTGAGCATGAGCTGCTTGAGCGAGTAGAGGTTCAAAATCAAAAGATACAATCACAGAATCAGATGATAGAGTCCCAGCAGACTCAAATTGAAGAAATGAGGATTCGACAAACCCAATTTAAAAATATGTTTCATGCCTATATGTCTTATGCAGGGCATCTAGCTAGCCCTCCTACGTCATGGTAAGCTATATATATTACGCATTTAGTTTCTTGCATATTGGAGAATTGTCATTATTATAGGATGTAAATTTTGTGTGTTAAAACTTATAATATACAAAAATGGTTCATCAATTTATCTGTTGAGACTTTTATTGTGAATATTGAGTAAAATTTGTTGGCTATGGAAAAATTGCAATATTTTTTTTCTTGGGACTTTTTCTTTGCTTTTATGTTATCTATACATAGGAACATCGTTTATGAGGAGTGTTTTACAAAAGTTACACTTATCTTCAACTGTTTATGGATATTGAAAACATACGAACATCATTTTATTTTGTTCTTATGTGCAGATTAATGGCTGGTGGTGCGAGTTGTTTACAACGGAGAAAACCACACTTGTGCCTATTTTATTTCTTTCTTTTCCGTACTTGTGACTTTTATTCAGTAGAAAAACACTTGTTTCATACACTTATTTTGTATTTGCTTGGATGATATTTTTATTTGAGAAAAATTAATTTTAAGTTCTTTGGTTTTGAGTTATTATATTAATTGTTATTTATCGTTTGGATGTGAATAACTAGATAATACATTATTGGTTTTGTTACATGGCTCTTATCAGGTTATTTCAAGAGTCAATTGTTATGCAAAAAAAATATATATATAAATATAAATATACTTTTCGAAAGAGTTTGAGTGACAAAATGAGAGTTTGTCTCTAATCTCAACTTCTACTGACAAACTTTTTTTCGTCACTGACAGTCATACAATTAACGGCTCTATATTTTGTGACAAGCTCAATTTGACACTAAAGACCCACAGTTGGTGATGAATTTAAAATTCGCCCCTGGAAGTAGACCTCTAAAGACGACAATATATTGTCACCATAACATAACTTACAGTGGCAAAATATTTTCATCACTACATTGGTACTTTCAGTGATGTTATTACTCTTTTAATGACACATCTTTTAGGTCTTTTGTGACTATTTTATTTGTCACTAAATGTATTTTTTAGTGATGAGAGAGTGTTGCCACTACAAAATATAGAATTAATGACGGTTATTCTAGATTGTCATTATAGACAATTACTGACAAGCTTCTAATGACCACCTAGTGATGATAGAAATATCATTACTAAAACTCTTCAGTGATGAAATACACATTTATAGTGACAAAAAATTTTGTCACAAAAAACCTTAATTGTTGTAGTGTGAATGCGAAAGAAATTAATTTAAGGCACTCATTGAGACTTACCAATAGAGAATCATTTTAAAGAGACAAGATTTCTCACTCACCATTACAATATGGGCAGGGTCCTGTCTCCGCCGTGATCGATAATTTACAGAGAGAGAAGTGATGTGGAGAAAGAGAGAAACCATTAATGAAGATGGGATGTGCAAGTAGAGAGAGAGAGGGTGGAGAGAAATGGCATAGATGGGTTGTGAATTTTGAATTTTTACTCGGTTAAAATTTTGAATTTCTGTCTTGGGTTGTGTACAGTAGAGTGGATACAAGCTCCAAGATAGTTGAAATTGTCTACAGTAGTGGGGTAACAGGAGTTAATGGAAACGTTGTTTAAATGCTGAGCTGTATTGTGTCTGACAACCTGTCCACTAGGTAATTTGTGATTGGGTGTACACACCACATCAGCCTACCATGTGGTGAGTATAACCCATGCAAAAATTTCTCCAATAGTAGAAGTTCAATATAGACTTTGAAAAGGATACATGAAAAGGATTTTGACTAAGTATTTTGACTAAGTATGAGCTCGAGAAGGGAGGTCTGATAGGGGATCAAAGGCCTAAACCTCGAGTTCCGTTCGGGTGAAAGACTTGAGGAAATGAGAAAGGAACAGCTGGTTAACAGGGGGAATCTCCAATATAACGGAAGGCAGAGATTAAGGCATGAAACTCTCAATCACCCGAGATCTTCTCCCTCAAATCAAGGGAATTTCAGTAGATGAAGGGCAATGATCTGGCTGCAGATCCTTTAGATATAGGAGTTGAACTATAAATACTGAAAAATGGCCTCTATATGGGAGAAGAACCCTAGTGTTATCAAAAATACTCTGTAAATCACAGCCGACATATATATAGACAAAAGGAGCAAGAGACTCCCTTCAAGAGTGGATTAACCAAGCTCCCGAGCTCGGTGAACCACTATATTTTTATTATGCCAGTGATCCCAATCCAAAAGGATCTGTCCATAGATTTTTCGAGTCTTGTAGCTCAGGTTAAAACTTGCTTCTGTGATACATATCTTCTGCTCATTTGCCTAATTACACCATCAGTTTGGCGTCGTCTGTGGGAACGATTATTCTTATTACAGGTACTCTGATTCTTTATTGATTGATGGTCTCAACACGCAACATGAGCAGAAATCAAATGAATCCCCCATAGATCCAAAACCATCAAGAAGCCTGACTTGATTCGAAATGTGTACACCCAAGTGCAGGCGGTCAAGTTGTAGTAATAATCCGGTGAAGTCCGGAGTCGAATCCACAGGGAACTATGATTGGTGTTTCTAAAGTAAGCAATAATAAAGACCAAGTAACTTGAAAATTTTGAGTGTTTGGAGTGGTGGGATTTTCCTGAATAGAATAGAAGATTCTTTTCAAGAGTTTTCTAGACAAAATATAAGATTCTCAAAATGTAATAGCCACCCTTTAGCTCGAGGATCAAGACATATAATAGAGTATCCGTTTTATTATGTTTGTGTTGTATAACTCAATTAACTCCCGTGTCAACAGCAAGTTAATCGGAAGATAAAGATAGACTGTGGAAATTAAGCACATGACTCCGATGCCTTTCTAGAAGTTTACAAAAATTGTCTGTGCTGAGACTTAACTCGTCTACAAATAAGCAAGTGTTTCTACAAGGCATCCAACCATGGCATTAATGATCCATTTTCTGAATAAAGCGTAATAATGGTGGAGACTGAAAGGTTGGCATGAAGAGCTAGCCAGGGTACTTGCATTGAACCAACGAGTCTTTCTATGCAGGTGTCATCCATATCGTAGATAGAGCCCTTGGTTATACAAAGTACCTCAACTTTAGTAAGTACATTCAATCGTTCAATGAACAAGCAGAGTATAAAACATTAAAGCATGAAGAAGTTGCACAAACATAACTTTCGGATAATCTTTACATACTCATCCCCTCTTACTAAAGAGTGAATGAGGAACTACTCACTTTCATGGCCTTGGCAAAGCTAGAAAAGTGAGTGTTACTAATCCCTCCAAGTAGAGAGCTACAAAATAAAGCAACTAAACAAAGAGCTTTTCTTCAATGAAGAATAAGTGAATCACTTTTCACCCTTCACGGCTTTGGTAAAGCTCTAGAAAAGTGGAAGAGTTTCACTCTTCTAAGAAAGAAGGATGCTCAAGCAATGGAAGTGAAATACATGAACAATAAAAGTAGAAGAAAGCTAGTTGCTTTTGCAGAGTTTCCACCACAACCAAAAGATGAACTACCTTTCTTGATACTTTGTAACTAAAAGCAAGTACAACTACAAGGGGAGTCTAAGCCTCCATTATGGTTGTCACAACATGAATGTAAAGACTTAGCATAAATAAATGAATTACTTCAACTACAAGGGGAGTCTAAGCCTCCATCATGGTTTATATAAATGGAAAATGAAAGAATAAACATGAAATGTTCAAGAACTAGATTACTAAAACACTCTTATTTTACAAGAATAATGATTGCTCCATCCTTTCTCTAGAAGAGGAAGAATGCCTCTTAAGCTCCCAACAAGGGAGTATTTATAGGCAAGGAAGGGGAGGCAGGTAGGAGATAAGTGAGGATGAGTGAATAGTATTTGTCGCCCATGGGAATCAACTATTCTGTAGGCAGTCTACAGGGGGACGTTCGAACTTGATATGACGTTCGAACGTTAAGTCTGTCTTTTCTTCAAGGACGTTCAAACATGAGATGACGTTCGAACGTTGTCTGTGTCTTTGCTTTGAGGGCGTGCAAACGTGAGATGACGTTTGATTTCTTCCACTCAAGTAGCTTGTGGTCACTACCTTAAACAACCTTGACTGTACACTCAACAACTTGGTCCTCAGTCACTCAAGACAACGTTAGAACGTGGAGTGACGTTCGAACGTCGTGCTCAAGTACTTCTGGTTCTTCTTTTTTTTTTTGTTGACTGCAACACGCCATGTCTCAACAGTTGGTCTTAGCAGGGTTTCAAAGGACGTTCAAATGTGGGTTGACGTTCGAACGTTCTTGCTTTGTACCAGCCTTTTGCAATTTTGTTTCCTTTTGTGCTGGTATTATATTCAAGTGTGATTTTTTGTTGTTCTTAAGCCTTTGTTCACTTTAGGACTTGAAATGTCATTACTTAAACTCCATCAAAGCACAATTAGTCCAAAAAGACATAGTAAAAATTATTAACTTTATGCACGAATCACACCCCCCAACCTAAATATTGCTAGTCTCTAGTAATATAATGACAATGAAGGGTAAATCTATTCCTAATGCCTTTTTCGTGGGTCATCCGGTTGCATTTAGCTTATGCAACAAGCCGTTGAACCGCTAGGTTTACCCTAGTGGACGAGTGTTGTCTCGTGAGGGTTTTCAGTGAAGCTACCCACAAACTTCAGTCGAACAAATGTGTGTGTAAGATTACTGACTAAAAAAATGAATTAGCATCATGATCGTTGGGACACTCAACCCTCAATCGTGACTTATCACCTACATTTCTCTTCCATTGGTACTCACTCTATGCAAAAATTAGCACCTGTCGCGTTAGCATTTGAGATTCTCTGAATAGTAGGATGATCAGACTGGAAACAAGAATTGGTATATAACAATCATTCCCTTTTTCCACCTTTCATGGATAGCTTTGATTACACAAGTCTCTCTAGGAATGCTCTCAGCAAAACAAATCGCTCCTATTATAGTGACATATCTCTCAAAGGCGGTATGTGATCAGAAGATGGCCAGTCGAAAAATCTCATGTATCATTAGTATAAGAGTGAAGTTCTGAGGAAAACAAACTCAACCTTTGCATAATCTCAAGGAATAATATTGATGTAAATAAAGAAATTCTAGTTAACACACCCCACTTGTAGTAGACAATACACATATGCATTATACTTGAGATCACCTAGGGCTTTTTATAGGTTGTAATGGGGCCACAGGTCAGTGGCTAATGAAATAACGTCAATAGTGATCAAAGGCTATCTTACGCAATGTTGCACACCTCCTTCTAGTTTCTAGACATTTTGTCTGGGAAAGGGATTTCTTTTATTTTTCCCATTTTTCACTTTCTTGGCAATTACCTATCTCACAATATCTCTCTCTCTCTCTCTCTCTCTCTCTCTCTTTTAAACATGAAATGATTCCACCAACTTTTATCGAATAGTAGCCACTTTTTTCTTCTCTATTTTTCTTGCCTTTTTGTATCATATTGATCTGCAAGAGGGTGCAAGGCATTAGATAGCAAGGTATGATGAATATCTGCTTTTGTGGCTTTGGTTATTACACGGGTGAAAAAGAATTCATTTATTTTAAGAATTAGGGATACACATTTGTACCTCAGCCAAAAGTTTTGTGGCTTTTGTGACTAGGGATACACTTTTGTAAAAGAATTAGTTAAGGCTCAAAGTCGATCCAAAGATGGCCTAAGATCCTTTCCCAAGTATGTGCATATGTATGTATGCAAAAGTTCCCCGTGAGTTATGAAAATAGATAGCTTTAGTTGCATTAATCAAATCAAGTTTAATGAGATTTTTGAAAGAGATTAGAAGTGAAAGAGTTTACCTTGAGTAATTGTTGATATCCTCTCAAAAAGCACCGTAAAGCTCAAGACTTACCATGGTTTTCTTTGTCATATCCACTAATTATGTCGGGTGTTTCAAGTAATGTTAGTTATATAACGATTCCGGTTTCTAGTCTGATCACCTTGTACTTCAAGAATAACAAATACTTATGTACATTTGACAATTTAAGCATAGTGATAGCATCGATGTTCCAAAAAATTGAGGTTTTATGTCATGGTTGTTAAGTTAAGGTGTCAAACCGATCATGTGCTTAGTCATTTTCACAATCAATCTTAACATCCACATGTGTTTCGTTATTAACAAGAATTAGAGTACTAATCCTATACATGCACTTTAAACAAATAAAAGTGATAAACTGAATCATTCATTGCATAAAGGATACTTTTTTTCCAATAATATCAATGATGCAGTTCATCCATTCAAAACATAACTTCAATTATCCACAATCAACTCTAAAAAGACATATACTAGTATCCACAATAATCACAAAACATCCACAACAATTATCAAAAGGAACTCCTTCACAATAGTACAGAAAACTATTCAAAGAAGAATCAACAAACAACAACCAATCAAGAACAGAAATCTACTCCCCCTCAAGAACAGAAATACTCAATCCTCTCCTCTATCTCCATCAGCACTACTAGCTCCAGTAGCACCACTAGCACCACCCCTCAAAAGCCTTAGGATCTCATCCAGCTTAGCTTCAATGGTAAGCATGATGTCCTGTAGAGATCGTCCGGTGGTCATGCTGGGGCCTGCTTGATCTGGCTACTCTCTCTCTGTCTCCATCTATCTCTCTTCTTCGGCGTCCAACTCCTCCTGCACCTCATCAATTCCTTGAGGAGGGAGCATCTCTTGCCTGGCCACCGGGGCACCACTCTGTCCTAAGCTTCTTTTGAATGACCCTTTGTTCAGTGGCCCCATTGGCTTTTGGATGTTCATTTTCGGCCTCACCCTCACTCCATTGTCAGTGCAAATTTCAGTTACAAGTGTGCCAAATGGGAGTGCACTCCTCTTTGCATCGCACCCCTTCTTCATCTCATTCAAAATCATCGAAGGGAGGTCAATGCTATTCCCTCGCCCTAGTGCATAGAGCAATCGTGCCATCTCAGGCAAAATCTCATTTTTTCTTCCTATTGGCGCTAGGTTCACCACCGTAATCAAATTAAGCATCTTGTACTTGTTAGTAAGTTCTCCTTGTTTCAAAAATTTTCTCCTTCCCCATGAAAATTCAATCTGCCCTGTCAACTCTCTTCCAACCACATTCAACACCACATTTTTCTTGGGCATGTACATTGGGTTTTGTACCCGAGGCATCTCTCTTCTTACCTCCAAAAGACATGCCTCATCCATATCGATGTGGGTGCCTCAAACATAGGTTCGGATTGCGCCGTTGATGATTTCGGCGTTGGAGTAGAACTCCCTCACCAAATCAACAACGGCGTCTCCGCCATTTCGCAAATGCCACACCCATTCCCTCCTCTCCATTTCTTCCAACAAACCCAACTCAGCAAAATCAGCGATTACTACATCTCGTTCACAAACCACAGCGTGATTTTGAAAGAAGTTTTCATACCTCTCAGCTTTAAGGGCATTGGGAAATCTGGTGCGATCGTATCTCTTCCTTCTTTGCTTCCCTTCTCTTTCTTGAATGACTTTTTCTACGAAGTTGGGTTCTTGGTTTACTGGTGGAGTGCACATGGTAGGGAGCTTAACCCTAGGCATTGTACTATTCTCATTTTTTGCTTGAGAGGTTGTGAAAAGTCCTGGTTATTTTGTGAAAATTGGGGATTTTTTATGTGGAAAAGCTTTTGGGTGGCTTATTTGTGGTGGAAATGAGGAATGAGTGGAGTATTGAGGGCTGGGGAGTGAAAAGGGATCCTAGGGTTTAGAGAAATTTGGAGTTTTTTAGAAATTTTGAACTGAGGAAGACAACCTAGGTATTTATAGTCTGAGGAAGAACGTTCGAACGTGATTTACTTTCGAATGTTGTATGAAGGATTTTAAAATATCGTTCGAACGTTGTGAGCTCTCAGTACTTTTGAGTTTTGTCAGAGACCAAAGTACTGTAAGCTTCTATCGTTCGAACGTTCTATTGGCGTTCAAACGTTGTGAACTCCCAGTACTTTTGTTTCCATGAGAGACTTCATCAGAGGCTGAGTACTATAAGAAAACTATGTTCGAACGTCATTTGGTGTTCGAACGTAGAATCAAAACTTAATTAATTTTCAAAATTTTTCTGCACTACATTATGCAAAACAAAAGAGGGCAAAATATTCAAGTTTGAACCAAAAGTTCATGGCGTCTCAGGACAGATCCCTACCCACGCTCCAAGTTGGTATTTTGGGACGTTCCTTATTCGGCCCATGTTTTTATTTCAGTCAAAAGAGTTTGTATAGAACAAAAAAAAAAGAGTTTCATTTCAGCCCATGTTTTTTTTTTTATAGAAATTCGGACCCTTGGCTTTCATCCCAACTATTCTAATCTGAGTCTTCATCTGCCATTTGAAGAGCCAGTAACTCTCCCAATTTCCTATCTCACAAATCGGTTAAGCAATGTACCAGAATAGGATGACGTGTCAGGATAATCCTTACTCTGCCCATTCACTATCCAATCTAATCGATCAAGCGCTTGACCGGAAATTGGTTCGGAACACTGATTATATATCTTCTCGTGAAAGTATCTACCACACTATTTACAGGCACCCAGTCTTTTGGCACGACGGCGTTTGGAATAGGTGCTCCGGCCGCACAGGAGTTTTGCTTGTTGTTCTCAGATCTCATTCTTTCTTACCAATCTTGCTTGTCTCATGATCATAGTGTGCACATCAAAAGGAAATATGCGTAGAACTCCTAAACTAAACCAAAAAAGTTTAACATCCATGATTTTTATACTATTAAGACTCACTATCTGGTTCTTTAACAACTGCGAGTCATAAAGACGATCAGAGATGACCCACAAACATAATCATCAAAATATAAAACATTGTAATCAAACTACGATACACAATTTAGTCAAGAACAACAACAACAACAACAGAAATTTAAAAATTTTCTAATTCTAACAGGCTCAGACGCAGGCTCATATAAACTATAGTTCTCTCCTCCCAACCTAAACTGAACATTGTCCCCAATATTTCGAATTTACCGATCAGGTGAGCTTTGGAGATGAGGTTGAACGGTAGAGATCTTGTTTAGTAGCCGAAACCTACAAGCAAAATACACAAATCAACCATCTTGTTGCAGATCTGGGTTAGGATGATAACCCTGGATTTTGAGTGTAGACAGAAGAAGCATAGCCATGTACAAATAAAGTAAAGACACGCAGATTATGAGACAAAGGATGGGATCTTCCGGTAGTATGGTCATGGTGTTGTTGGTGTTGTTGGGAGATGGGTTGTGATTCCAGAGTATTGTAACAACGGAGAAGAAGAAGAAAAGTAGCAGAAGAAGAAAAAAGAAAAGAAAAGAAAGGGGAAATGCCCCGAGGTGCGGGGAAAGGCCCCGAGGTGCGTGGAAAGGGAGAAAACGGGGTGGGGCCTTATAAAGGCGGTGGTGTGGTTCGGGTTGGACCGAATTTTCCCTGACCCAGCCTTTTTTTGTGTCGGTAGGCGCTTTTCTTGAAGCGCTGTTCTGGATCCATTAAAAGAATGATCTCCACATTTTTGACAAAGTCCTCCACAAAGAGTTTCAATCTCTGACCATTGACGGTAAAGATATTACCGTTTGATGGGTTCTTCACTTCCACTACTCTATGTTCAAACACTTTTTTGATAATGTAAGGTCCAGTCCATCTTGATTTCAACTTTCCATGAAAAAGACGGAGTCTTGAATTGAAAAGCAGAACTTTTTCATCAGGTTCGAAGACTTTCACACTATGTTCTTGTCATGAAAATTTTTCATCATGGATTTTGCAATCTTAGCATTTTCATATGCTTCATTCCTTAATTCCTCCAATTCATTAATCTGAAGTTTTCTTGCTAGTCCAGCTTGTCCATGTCAAAGTTCATTGCCTTAATAACCCAGTATGCCTTATGTTCCAATTCCACAGGTAGGTGACAAGGCTTTCCATAGACTAATCGGTAATGAGACATGCCCAAAATTATTTTAAAAGTAGTACGATACGCCCAGAGTTTATCAGTTAGTCTTGACGATCATTCTTTGCGGTCTGGATTTACTGTTTTTTCTAAAATTAATTTAATCTCCCGATTAG
Source organism: Ilex paraguariensis (assembly GCA_963454935.2). Lineage (NCBI taxonomy): Eukaryota > Viridiplantae > Streptophyta > Magnoliopsida > Aquifoliales > Aquifoliaceae > Ilex > Ilex paraguariensis. The sequence goes on along the minus strand of CAUOFW020000808.1, from coordinate 81,309 downwards.
CCAATTCAGTCTGTCCACTAGTTTGTGGATGGTATGGAGTTGCAATTTTATGAAAAATCAAGTATTTTTTTATCAGATTCCAAAAAAGGTCGATTACAAAAATGAGCACCTCCATCACTTATGATGGATTTTGGGTTTCCAAATCGGGATAAAATATCTTCTTTTAAAAACTTGATCACCGTTTGGTGATCATTATTCCGACATAGAATAGCCTCAACCCATTTGGATACATATTCTACGGCTACCAAAATGTATAGATAGCCAAAGGAGGGGAAAAATGGTCCCATAAAATCAATGCCTCAACAATCAAAAACTTCAATTATTAGAATGGGGTTTAGAGGCATCATGTTTCCCCTTGAAATATTTCCCAACCTTTGACATCTATCGCAAGTTGAACAAAAACCATGGACATCTTTGAAAAGTGAGGGTCAGTAAAAACCGCACTGTAGGATTTTCGCAGCGGTTTTTTTGGATGAAAAATGGCCACCACATGCTTCGGAATGACAAAATGCTATTACCTATTTGCTTTCTTGAGCGGGGATGCAACTTCTTATGATTTGATCCTTACAGTACTTAAATACGTACGAATCTTCCCAAAAGAAATTGCGAACCTCTCTCAAAAAAAATTTTTTGTCTGTGGGGGAAAATGACGGATGGAGTGTTCCAGTAGCAAGAAAATTAGAAATATCAGCGTACCATGGGGTCTCATCAATTATTAACAGTTGTTCATTGGGGAATTTTTCATTGATTGGCATTCCATCCTCATGAAATTTGTAAGTTAACCTGGACAGATGGTCTGCCACCACATTCTCAACGCCCTTTTTGTCCTTAATGACCAAGTCAAACTCTTGAAATAAGAGTATCCATCGCAAGAGCCTAGGTTTAGCATCCTTCTTTGTGAGCAACAACTTTAATACTGCATGGTCAGTGAACAAAGTAACAGAAGAACCAACAAGATAAGAACGAAATTTTTCCAAAGCAAAGACTATGGCAAGTAATTCTTTTTCTGTTGTCGAATAGTTCATTTGAGCATTATTCAAAGTTTTACTTGCATAGTAAATCACATACGGTTTCTTATCTTTTCGTTGACCCAACACAACACCTACAACATAGTCACTTGCATCACACATTAGTACAAAAGGTAAAGTCCAGTCTGGGGGTTACATTATTGGGGCAAAAATTAACATGCCTTTAAGCCTGTCAAAAGATTTTTGGCACATTTCACTCCAATCAAAGATTACGTCCTGACTCAGGAGATGACACATGGGTTTAGCTATGGTACTGAAGTCTTTTATGAATTTCCTTTAAAACCATGCATGTCCCAGAAATGATCGGACATCTTTTACAGTCTTGGGAGTAGGCAAATTCCCAATCAGATCTATTTTGGCCTTGTCAACTTTCATGCCCTCGGACGACACAATGTGACCTAAGACAATGCCTTGTGTTACCATGAAATGACATTTCTCCCAATTGAGCACCAGATTTGCTTTTTGACATCTTATCAATACTTTTTCTAGGTTGGCCAGACACAAATCAAATGAGTCACCATACACAGAGAAGTCATCCATGAATACTTCCAAAAATTTCTCAATCATGTCACTGAATAGACCTAACATGTATCCTTGGAATGTTGTAGGAGCATTACAAAGCCCGAATGACATCCTTTTGAATGCAAACGTGCCAAAGGGGCATGTAAATGTGCTTTTCTCTTGATCATTGAGTGCTATCTCAATTTGATTGTACCCGGAATAGCCATCCAGGAAATAGTAAAATTCATGCCCTGTGATTTTCTCTAGAACCTAGTCAAGAAAGGGAAGCGGGAAATGGTCTTTTCTGATCACCAAATTGAGTTTTTGGTAATCGATACACATCCGTCATCCTGTAATGACTCTAGTTGGTACCAGTTCATTTGCATCATTTTTGACTACTGTGACTCTAGACTTTTTGGGCACAACTTGGGTTGGACTAACCTATTTGCTATCAGAGAAGGGGAAGATTATCTTGGCATCTAAGAGCTTTAACACTTCTGCCTTTATGACTTCCTTCATGTGAGGGTTCAACCGTTGTTGTAATTGACCAGAGGCTTTTGAGTCCTCTTCAAGGTATATGACATGATTGCAGATTAACGGACTTATACCTTTCAAGTTAGTGATGGTCCACCCAATGGTGCTTTTGTGGCTTTTAAGAACTTCAATCAGTTTAAACTCTTACAAGTCTGTGAGCTTAGATGAAATTACCACTGGAAATGAATCATCCTTTCCTAGGAATGCATATTTGAGGTCAGATGGGAGAGGTTTTAATTCAAGCTTTGGTGGCTTGTTACTTGATGAGAGTGGCTTTGAGTCACTTGGTGAAAGTTCCTCAAATTTGAGGGCCCATGTATTAACAGCATGAATTGGGCAATTCTTTGGATCATCATCCATGGTTTCGGATAAGATGGATTCTGACAAAGAAAGTTCAGTGGAATTTTCACATAATGTGTTGTTGAGATGGTCTTGGACCAAAGACTCAATGGAATTTATTTCTCTTTCTTCTCTGTCCTCTGCTGGGTGTTTGACAACATTGAAAATATTCAGCTCAAGTGTCAAATTCCCAAAGGTTAATTTCATGACCTTATTCCTGTAATTGATTAGTGCATTTGAAGTTGCTAGGAAGGGTCGACCAAGAATAACATGAATTGAATTCTCTGAATATTGTGCTGGCTGAGTATCTAAGACGATGAAGTCAACAGAGAATACAAAGTTGTCCACTTGGACAAGTACATCTTCAACAATACCCCTAGAAAGTTTTACAGATCTGTCTGCTAATTGAAGTGTGAGACACTTGTGGGTTTGAGTTCCCCCAAACCCAACTGCTGGTAAACAGAGAATGGGAGCAAATTGACACTTGCTCCAGGTCTAACACTGCTTGTTCGATTCTGAAATTTCTAATGACACATGACACAGTTGGACACCCTGGATCTTTGTATTTTGGAGGGGTTTTGTGTTGAAGCAAAGAACTGGCATGTTCTGTTAGGAAGGCTCTTTTTGAACATTCTGGCTTCTCTTGACTGTGCACAAATCTTTCAGAAACTTGGCATAAGATGGGACTTGTTTGATTGCATCCAGAAGTGGGATGTTGATTTTTACTTGCTTGAAGAGCTCGTAAATTTTTGGCTGATTATTCAACTTCTGTGCAGTTTTGAGTCTATGAAGAAAAGGTGCAGGAATAGAACACGAGGGTTCTTCTTCCCGTGATTGTTCTGGTTCTTGTTCAATCATGGGCTCGGGTTCTTCCTCTCTCACAAGTTCAGGCTTAGTAGATTCAGGCTCAATTGGTGAGTTGACTAGGATGGATTTTGGCTTTGGAATTAGCTTATCTCGGATGGTCTTGTCAATCACCTTGCCACTTCTTAGTGTAGTAACAACTTGGGCTTGGCCTTGTGGATATTCCATGGTTGAAGGATTTCCTACTAGAAATTGGCCTTGTGGTGGTTTTGGTTGGGCAGGAAACTTGCCCTTCTCATGTGTGGTCATGGATTGAGTCAAATTTTGGATGTGAATTTTAAGATCCTCGAAAGATTGAGTGGTCTATGTTTTGAAATCAGTGAAAGTCTGAGTGGAACTATGGTTGTAGTTCATTTGGCTTTGCATGAACTGGTTTGGTGTGTCCTCAAGGTTCCTCTTTTGTGGTGGTTGGTATACGGGAGGTCCTTGAGGTGGTGGGTGTGAACGTTGTTGGTTCATTGGAGTTGGCTGTGTGTTCCTTCAACTGAAGCTTGGGTGGTTCCGTCATTCTGGCGTGTATGTTTCAGAGTATGGGTTGGAGTAAGGCTTGTTGAAATTAGAGACAACATTTGTTTGTTCTAATAGAACCTCTTTGAATGCTGGAATTGTAGGACACTCCCCAGTAGGGTGTCCTGTTAGCGCACAGATCCCACACACTTGTTCTGTGGGAGAGCTAACATCAACTTGATGAACTTTTTTCGTCTCTAAAGCTTTAAGCTTTCGAGATAGGGTGGACATTTTTGCCCTAAGGTCATCATCATCTTTCAAGACATACTTACCCCCTTGGGAAGTAGATGGTTTGGCTTCAATAGTTGTGGGAGAGGCAGAGTCCCACATCTAAGAACTGTCAGATATGATATCAAAGAAATCGAATGCCTCCTCCGGACTTTTTCCCATAAACTCTCCTTGAGCCATCATTTCGACAAACTGGCGTAGTCTACTAGGCAGGGAGTCATAGAAAAATTCTACCAAGGTCCAATTCTCAAAAGCATGGTGTGGGCAAGACTGGAGTAGATCCATGAATCTCTCCCGACTTTAGTAAAAGGTTTCTTCTTCTTTGATAGAAAAATTCATGATTTGCCTTTTCAATGCATTAGTGTGGTGTAGAGGAAAAAACTTTATAAAAAATTCATTTTTTAATGCCTGTCAGTCAGGTATTGAAAGAGCTTTTAAAGAATTTTGTCATTGTCTAGCTTAATCCCTTAAGGAAAAAGGGAAAAGTTTCATCTTGGCCAGTTCAGAATTGTCTTGAAAAGTTCCACATACTTCCTCAAAATCATTTATATGCATATATCGATTTTCTGTTTCGAGTTCACAAAACTGAGGGAGTACTTGAACTGTCCCCGTCTTTATAGTAAAGGGAGGTGCATCTTCAGGAAAAATAAAACAAGATGGGACACTATTCCTTGTGGGATTCAAGTAATCCCTCATAGTTCGAATGTTAGGTACTTTCCGTTCCCTTACAGGAATTTCCTCTTGTCTCTCACCATTTGCCATTTTACTTTCACAAGAGTCTGTTACCGATTTAGGTGAAAGTGGTTCAGGTTGATTTACAGATCCAGAAGATTCAGTTGGCAAATTTTGATAGTGAGGGACGTTTTCAGACATAAAAGTAATGAACACAACTTTATATACAGTAAATCAAAGTTATACACAAAAATGAGGTCTTTTTACCTGTTACTGTAAAACACCTTTATGGTTCCCCGACAACGGCGCCAAAAACTTGACTTGATCCGAAATGTGTACACCCAAGTGCAGGCAGTTAAGTTATAGTAATAATCCGGTGAAGTCCGGAGTCGAATCCACAGGGAACTATGATTGGTGTTTCTAAAGTAAGCAATAATAAAGACCATGTAACTTGGAAATTTCGAGTGTTTGGAGTGGTGGGGTTTTCCTGAATAGAATAGAAGATTCTTTTCAAGAGTTTTCTAGACAAAATATAAGATTCTCAAAATGTAACAGCCACCCTTTAGCTCGAGGATCAGGACATGTAATAGAGTATCCATTTTATTATGTTTGTGATGTATAACTCAATTAACTCCCATGTCAATAGCAATTTAATCAGAAGATAAAGATGGAGTGTGGGAATTAAGCACATGACTCCGATGCCTTTCTAGAAGTTTACAAAAATTGTCTGTGCCGAGACTTAACTCGTCTACAAACAAGCAAGTGTTTTTATAAGGCATCCAACCATGACATTAATGATCCATTTTATGAATAAAGCGTAACAATGGCGAAGATTGAAAAGTTGGCATGAAGAGCTAGCCGAGGTACTTGCATTGAACCAACGGGTCTTTCTATGCAGGAGTCATCCATATCATAGATAGAGCCCTTGGTTATACAAAGTACCTCAACTTTACTAAGTACATTCAATCGTCCAATGAACAGGCGGAGTATAAAGCATTAAAGCATGAAGAAGTTGCACAAACAAAACTTTCGGATAATCTTTACATACTCATCCCCTCTTACTAAAGAGTGAATGAGGAACTACTCACTTTTCATAGCCTTGGCAAAGCTAGAAAAGTGAGTGCTACTCATCCCTCCAAGTAGAGAGCTACTAAATAAAGCAACTAAACAAAGAGCTTTTCTTCAATGAAGAATAAGTGAATCACTTTTCACCTTTCACGACTTTGGTAGAGATCTAGAAAAGTGGAAGAGTTTCATTCTTTTAAGAAAGAAGGATGCTCAAGCAATGGAAGTGAAATACATGAACAATAAATTTAGAAGAAAGCTAGTTGCTTTTGGAGGGTTTCCACCACAACCAAAAGATGAACTACTTTTCTTGATACTTTGTAACTAAAAGTAAGTACAACTACAAGGGGAGTCTAAGCCTCCGTCATGGTTGTCACAACATGAATGTAAATACTTAGCATAAGTAAATGAAAAATTTCAACTACAAGAGGAGTCTAAGCCTCTATCATGGTTGATATAAATGGAAAATGAAAGCATAAACATGAAATGTTCAAGAACTAGATTACTAAAACACTCTTACTTTACAAGAATAAAGATTGCTCCCTCCTTTCTCTAGAAGAGGAAGAATGCCTCTTAAGCTCCCAACAAGGGAGTATTTATAGGCAAGGAAGGGGAGGGGGTAGGAGATAAGTGAGGATGAGTGAATAGTGTGTGTCACCCATAGGAATCAACTATTCTGCAGGTAGTCTGCAGGGGGGATGTTCGAACGTGATCTGGCATTCAAACGTTAAGTCTGTCTTTTATTCAAGGACGTTCGAACTTGAGATGACGTTCGAACGTTGTATGTGTCTTTGCTTTGAGGGCGTTCGAACATGAGATGACATTTGATTTCTTCCACTCAAGTGGCCTGTGGTCACTGACTTGGTCACTGCCATACGTCTTGAACAACCTTGACTGTACACTTAGCAACTTGGTACTCAGTCACTCAAGACAACGTTCGAACGTGGAGTGACGTTCGAACGTTGTACTCAAGTACTTCTAGTTCTTCTTTTTTTTTGACTGCAAGACGCTATGTCTTAGCAGGTGGTCTTGGCAGGGTTTCAGAGGACGTTCGAACGTGGGTTGACGTTCGAACGTTCTTGCTTTGTACCAACCTTCTGTAATTTTGTTCCCTTTTGTGCTGGTGTTACATTCAAGTGTGATTTTTTGTTGCTCTTGAGCCTTTGTTCACTTTAGGACCTGAAATGTCATTACTTAAACTCCATCAAAGTACAATTAGTCCAAAAAGGCATAGTAAAAATTATTAACTTTATGCACAAATCAAAGCCATTGACAGGGAGCAACACAAAATCCCTCAGAATTTCGTTCCTGCCACTGATATCAATTCCCTTGAGATCGATCCCCCAACGAACAATGAATTAGAGGCCCTTCACCTAGTAAACCAGCGCTTGCTTCGGTAGAACGAAGAGCTCTTGAAGCTCCTGCAAGGTCCCAGCAGACCAGACCAACCCAAGAGGGTCTTCCATAGGGAGAGCATCAGTGTCTCAACCCCCTTAAAGAAGTCAACGAAGGGGGAGAGAATAGCCACGCCCTCCTCTACCTCCTAGGATGGGTGAGAACGAAGAGGGACATAGTTAGAACGACCGGATCGAGAAGAATGATTTTCTCCCATTCCAGCAAGAAAGAAGAGAGCAATACAGGGAGCAGCGCTTCCATGACATCCAGAAAGAGCTCAGCCACATGAAGGAAGCTATGAGGGGTAAGACCCCAATGATAATGGATGCATTGGTGCAACAAATTGAGTCCCCATTTTCTGCTGGGGCGTTGCATTTTTCCCTTCCTCCGAAGTTTAAAATGCCTCAGATAGAGATATTTGATGGGACTAAAGATCCTATGGACCACCTTAACACCTACAAAAATTAGATGGAGCTACATGGATATCAGGACCCTGTGCGATGTCGAGATTTTGCCATCACGCTCAAAGGTTCAGCCCTTGCTTGGTTCAAAAGACTTCCCCCGATGTCAATCTCCTCCTTCAAGGAGCTCTCCATATCTTTCATTTCCCATTTCATAGGAGCTCGGACCTACTTAAAGCTAAGTTACCACTTGTTAAATGTAAAACAAGGACCCAATGAGAACCTACGGTCTTATGTCCAAAGGTTCAACTCAGAGTCCCTGAAGATGGATGTTCCAGATGAGAAGTTCGCTATCACTACCTTCATTGCTGGACTAGGAGTGCAGTCAAAGGATTTGATGTTTTCAATATCAAAGAACCCCCAGGCAAGCATGGTAGAGGTGTTGGCTAAGGCAGAAAAGTATATTAATGGCGAGAAAACACTTCTCTCAAAGGTAGGGAGCTCATCTTATCAAAAGGAAAAGGGGAAGGAAGAAAAGAAAAGGGATTGAAGTCCCAAGAAAGAAAGAGGATGAGATAGGTGTCCAAGGAGAGACAAGGATCGCTCCCCCAAGAGAAGGGGAGATGTCAGAGATTGCCTAGGTCCTCCACAGCCAGAGCTACAACCAAAGTACGCACCTCAGCAGCTCACTCTTCTCACGTCCACAGTGTCGCAGATCTTGTACGAGGTGCAAAATGAGAAATTCTTAAGATGGCCCCATCGAATGAAGGCAAATCCAACAAAGACAGATCCTACCAAGTATTGTGAATACCATAGAGATCACGACCGCCACACTAACGACTGCATCCAACTGAAGAAGGAGATTGAATTCTTGATCCAAAAGAGGCAAGTGCGTTGTTTTGTTGCCCTTGATAACCAAAATCGAGCTCCACCACCTCCAGCACCTTAGCAACAAGCCCCTGTATAGCACCAACAACCCCTAGGGGAAATCAGAGTAATATCCAGAGGATTTACAGGAGGGGGAGAATCCAACTCCGCTAGGAAAGCTCACCTGCGTAGAATCATAGCTGATGAGACATTGGAAGTGCATACTATATCCAGGACTCCATGTCTGGATATACCCATCACTTTCTCAAACTCATATTTGGAAGGCTGTCAGCATCCCCATGATGATCACTTGGTGGTAAGAGCGGTTGTCGCCAACAGAACTGTTCATCGAGTTTTGATTGACAACGGGAACACTGCAGGTATCATCTTTACGCCTGCGTTTGATAAGATGGAAATAGGCAGAGAAAAGCTCGAGCTAGTAACTACCCACCTGTTAGGGTTCTCAAGGGAAAGGGTACTACCCTTGGGGTTAATACAACTCGTGCTCACAATTGGGAACCCTCCCTATCAGACCTCCACTACTATGAAATTCTTGGTAGTTGATGCAGCTTCAGCATACAACATGCTGCTTGAGAGGACTTCCCTTAACGCAATGAGGGCTATACCTTCTACTTACCAGTTGGTTATGAAGTTTCTTACGAAAAATGTAGTATGGTCCAAGGAGACCAGCGTGTGGCACGGGAGTGCTACATGACATCTGTCAAGAGGAAAGAAGTTGAAAATGTTCAACTGGACGAGCTCGACATGAGGGATGAGTTGGGCACTAAACCAACACCATCGGAAGAGCTGGAACCAGTTCAGCTTGACGAGGAACTAGAACACCTTGTCTACATAGGGTCTAAGTTAAGCAGAGAAATTATAGACCTTCTCATTCAATTCCTAAGGGAAAATGTAGAAGTATTTGCCTGGAAGCAAGAAGACATGGAGGGCATCGATCCTTCAGTCATTACACATAAGCTCAATGTGAATCCCACTTGCAAACCTGTTAAACAGAAATGAAAAAGTTTTGCCCTAAAGCGCCAAAAGCCAATCAATGAGGAGGTCAGCAAATTTTTTCATGCCAAGCCCATCCGAGAAGTAGACTACCCTACTTGGCTAGCAAACATGGTCCTTGTCAAGAAAACCAATGGCAAGTGGTGACTCTACATCGATTTTACCCACCTCAACCGTGCCTGCCCTAAGGACAGTTTTCCTTTACCTCGTATAGACCTGATTGTGGATACCATTGCTAGACACGAGCTCCTCAGCTTTATGGATGCCTTCTCTAGATATAATCAGATTAGAATGGATCACAATGACCAAGAGAAGACCTCCTTCATGACAGAACCAGGGACGTACTGCTACCTAGTTATGTCTTTTAGATTGAAAAATATTGGAGCCACTTACCAACGATTGGTGAATCAAATGTTTCAAAAGCAGATTGGGACAACCATGGAGGTCTACATCGATGATACGCTGGTAAAATCATTGAAAGCAGATCTCCACATCGAGCATCTAGCGAAATCGTTCTAGATCCTTAAAGAGTACAGGATGAAGCTTAACCCCGCCAAATGTTCCTTTTGAGTCTCCGCAGGTAAATTTCTGGGCTTCATAGTCAATAGCAGAGGGATTGAAGCTAATCCAGAAAAGGTTAAAGTAGTGATGGATATGCATCCACCTTCAAAGGGAAGTACAATGACTAATAGGGAGAATTGTTGCACTGATTCACTTTGTGTCCAGATCAAGTGACAAATGTCAAACCTTCTTTCAAATCTTAAAGAAGGTTTTCCAATGGGATACCCGATGTGAAGAAGCATTCAAAGCCTTGAAGAATTATCTGAGCTCACCCCTATCCTAGTAAGTCCATTGGAAGGAGAGGTATTCACTCTGTACCTCGTAGTTTTGGATTTCTCAACCAGTGCAGCACTGGTGAGGGATATAGATAGAGCTAAGTAGCCAAGTCTACTACTGTAGCAAATCTCTGAAGGGAGCGGAGGAAAGATATCTAAAGATGGAGAAACTAGTCTTGGCCTTGGTTACGACTGTAAGAAGACTCAAACCATGCTTCCAGGCCCATACTGTTGAGGTCTCAATAGATCAATCAATGAAACAGGTGTTGCATAAACTGGAATCTTCTAGGAGGTTGGTTAAATGGGCCATTGAGCTCAGTGAGATCGATATCAGATACAAGCCGAGGGCAACAATCAAAGGAAAGATTCTAGCAGATTTCATTGTAGAATTCAAGTCAGAAGCACCTGCAGAGGCAACACAGCTGGTTCCCGACCTCTGTGTGCGGGAGCTTTCCGTTGACGGAGCTACCAATGCTCAAGGGAGTGGTGCTGGTCTGATTCCGACGTCCCCATATGGAATAGATGCCGAATATGCTCTTAGGTTTGGATTTAAGGCTTTGAACAATGAAGCAGTCATTGCTGGGCTAAACCTTGCGTTATCAATGGAGGCGGAACATTTCGAGGTCTATAGTGACTCCTAGCTCATGGTAAAACAAATAGAGCAGTCTTATAGGGCCAAGGGCGAGAAAATGGTCCTATACCTTAGAAAGGTACAAGGTCTTAGAATTCATGAGCAAACGCACTGGCAAGACTGGTAATTACCTCGCAGGAAAACCTGGATAGATTGACACCAGTAGAGCACCTAGTAGAGCCATCAGTGAGCACTGAGGAGGAAGAAGTGCTTCATGTTCTGGTCTCATCTAGCTGGATGGACCCCATCATAAAGTATCTTTAGAATGGAACCTTGCCAGCAGACTCAAAAGAAGCTGCAAAGCTGAGAACGAGGTTAGTCGGATTCTCTATCTTGCGAGGGAGCTTGTATAAACGCGACTTTTTGGCACCTCTTCTCAAATACGTAGGAAACGAGGATGCTAACTAAATAATTAGAGAAATTCATGAAGGAATATGCGGTAACCACATCAGAGCTCGAGCTCTAGCAGGAAAAGCTTTAAGGTAGGGATATTACTGGCCCACCATGCTCAGGGATGCTACAAACTTGGTCAAAAAATGTAAAGTCTACCAGTTACATGCCAATATCTCTCATTGTTCGCCAGAAATCCTAACATCAGTAGTGAGTCCTTGACCATTCCAGCAATGGGGCTTGGACATACTTGGTCCCCTTCCAATAAGTGTAGGCAGTGCAAATTCGCCATCATTGGAGTGGACTACTTGACCAAATAGGCAGAGGTGGAACCCTTGGCAACGATCACAAAATAGAAGGTTCAGAATTTCACGTGGAAGTCCATAATTTACAGGTTTGGGATTCCCAGGGCAATCGTCTCCGACAATGAAAAGTAATTCGACAACCCTAAGTTCAAAAAATTATGTGCTGAGCTAGGAATAAAGAATTACTTTTCAGCTCCAGCTCACCCTCAGTCCAATGGAGAAGTAGAGGTCACCATCTAAACGATAAAGGTAGCTCTTAAAACTCAATTGGAGGCTTTAAAGGGGAAATGGGTATAACACATCCCAGAAGTGCTATGGGCCTACTGGACAACTGTCAGGTCAGCAACTCAAAAAACACCCTTTGCTTTGGCATTTGGAATCGAAGTGGTGGCGCCCGTGGAAATAGGAATCCCGTCTCCTAGGGCAGAGCTCGCAGAGTCAGAACATAATGACGAATCACTTTTGCTGAACCTTGACCTCTTGGATGAAAAAAGGGATGGAGCCCTGCAATACATTAAGAACTACCAGAGGAGGACGGCGAGGTGTTATGATAGGAGCGTCAGGCATAGAAATTTTAAAGTTGAGGATCTAGTACATAGGAAGCTCCTGCTTGCAAGAAAAGATCCCATTCACGGAAAGTTGGGGATCTAGTACTTAGGAAGCTCCTGCTTGCAAGAAAGGACCCCACTCACGAAAAATTGGGCCCTAATTGGGAAGGTCCCTACATTGTTTCAAGAGTAGTAAGGCCTGGAAACTACGAGTTACAAATAGAAGAGGGTCAGGTCCTGCCTTATTCCTAGAACGCAGAGCACCTTAAGAAGTTTTTCCAATAAATTTCCTTTTGTAATCAGACAGTTCTTGGTAAAATGACATGTTCTGATTCATCCCCGTGTGACCTCTTGGAATAGCTAAGAAGCTAAAGATGAGCTTTTCAGCTCATAAATAAACAATGAGCTCTTCAGCCCATAAATAAAAGATGAGCTCTTTAGTTCATAAATAAACGATGAGTTTTTCAGCTCATAAATAAATGATGAGCTCTTCAGCTATAAATAAACGATGAGCTCTTCAGCTCATAAATAAACGATGAGCTCTTCAGTCCATAAATAAATGATGAACTCTTTAGCTTATAAATAAAAGATGAGCTCTTCAGCTCATAAATAAACGATGAGTTCTTCAGCTCATAAACAAAAGATCAGCTCTTTAGCTCATAATAAAAAAATGAGTTTCTCAAGCTCATAAAACCATTATGAGCTCCTCAGCTTATAAAACTAAGATGAGTTCTCCAGCTCATAAAACTATGGTGAGCTTTTTAGCCCATAAAGAGATGAGCCCTATAACTCATAAATATTCCACAGAACAAAGAATTCACTCAACAAATCTACGGCCCATAAGCGCTTATGAAAGAACAAACTTTCAACAAGTGAAAGGAAATTACAAAATAGCATGAAGAGGTCTGTCTCTAGAGAAACAAAAAAGAAAAAGTGAAGGGTTCTACACTCTCCCAAGTCTCTCCTTCAGCTCAGCTATTTCCTCCTCCAGCGAGGCGTGCATTCCCTTCCCTTAGCTCATCTCTCTCCTTCTCCACCTCCAAAAGAAAATTCATAAGTCTCTGCCCAGCTGAAGAAAATAGAACTGCTCCCAAGGAAGATCCAGATGAGGGAGAAGAGGAGCCACTAGTGAAGCCACTCCTCTTACGCTTCCTAGAAGATGTACCCGCGTTCTCCTCTTCATCCGATTCAGGAGGGAAAGGATTAGGAGAGTCAGGTAAAGAAACAAAGTCCATGGAGGCTGCTGCAGCACTAAATAGGAAAAGGTTATCTGAGGTCACCAGCTCAGAAAAGGCATAGACATAGCATGGACCATCTGTTCAACCTTCATTATCTCCACCAAGTCCAAATCAGGTGCACCTGTAAGGCAAAAATTCAATGAGAACAAGTCATCATGGTACCTAGCCAATAAAGTCACTCAAGACACTTACCTGTATGAGAATAGCTCCTCCAGCATCGAGGGACCCTAGACCCCCTGTAGTGCAGCTCAGAGGATCTCTAAGAATCCCCGGAAGCAAAAAAGAAGCGTTGAGCCCATCCCTTTAGAGAGGAAGGATGGTCAAGAATTAGAGGCTGCAGTTTAAAATGCCTCCACCGAAAACAACAAAAGCAGAGAACCTCATCCTCTTCAAGATCGAAGAAATAAAGAAACTCAGCCACTATAAGAAACTTGTTATTGCCCCGTAATCGCTAGAAGAGGAAAAAGCTAATCATGGCAGCCCATCCTTTGGGGGAGAGGCGAGAAGGGCACAAGCCGTAGTGATCCCGGATAAATCCAATAGAGGGGTGAATGGGAAGGCACAAACCCATCTTCAAAGCTCATTCGAAGAAGCAAATCTCCCCTGGTGGAAGGTAATTACAAGGTTCGTCGGGGGATGGGATTCGTAGGGACAGGTCCAAGTCAGGGAAGAACTGTTTCTTGATCCTATCCAAGTGATAAGATATCATCGTTGAAGGGAATAAGTAGCGAGAATGTCACTTCCATTTGATCCCAAAAGTAGTTCATTCCTTGAACAGAGAAGAAAGGGGGGGCAGCCATCAGAAATCCAAAGGGGAGGAAGACGAAGAACGAGAAGCTTCAAAGATACAAGAATAGAATCCAAGACTAGAAAAAAAAACCCAAGAAATTATAAGAACCTCGTGAGACATCATGTTTTAGGGAACCAAGAAGTACACGAAAAACTAAACCAGCAAACCTTTGGGTTTTCTAAATTAAGAAGGCAGTTAAACTTTTGGAAACACAAGCACAATAAAGACAAAGGCAATCCCCAACTATACCATCGCAATTTCGTCAGTCCAGGGAGCCCAGGTTGTTTAAGAAAGACTTCTGAGCATAGCTAGCATGATTTTGTGCTAGCTTGAGCTTAAGACAAATGCTATTGAAAATAAGTGTCCATTTGAGCCCTTGAAGTACATAAGGTTCTACAGCTACAAGAAGGGATTCAAACACCAGAGAAAACTAATGTGGAAACCGATCCTCTTGGCGGCCTTAGCACAGAAACAGAAAGAGAGCTAAGCATTAGTTCCCCTGCTTATTGGTGGCCCAGGGAAGTATGCCGCAGGGTTGAGCAGGGAGTGTTATGTTGGCATCTAAGGCATTGTCTCGACCCCAGTGTTCCAGTCAAAGGGGCTTCTTAGCAGGTGGATATTTCTCCTACTCAGCTGACGTGAAGGATGCTGCTAGAGGTAAGGCAGAAATTGTCCCTATTTCAAGAGCTGAGAGCTCTTTGCCAAGTCTAGCAAGCCTCTTGTCATAGTAGGAGATATCAAACCCACTAGCAAGAATGAGCCCTTCAGCTCAGCAACCTAAGTAGTTCATTAGCTCAAAGCATGGTTACCTCAAGGAGAACTAAAGTACTCCTCTAAGCAAGGGGCAGGGAAGTATATACACAACATATACAGCAAAAGGGTATATACAGTAGAGTAGACAAAGTAGTGTTTATATCAATTACTCAAAGAAACAGTGTTTGGGTGCAGGAGTTCAAAAAAAAAAAAGGAGCCCTAAGTTTGAGAATAAGATTCCAGCTATGCAGAGGCAAAAGTCCTAGCAGTAGGGGCAGGTAAAGAGCTTGGAAGCTTAGCAGTTGAAGCTCCCAAAGATCCCAAAGCAGGAGAAGCCTTAGGGAGCCCAGAAGCAGGAACTTTAGCTCTTGCTGTTGGTGGATTTAGAGCTTTGTTCACAAGCTCAACAGAGAAAGAACTGGCAACAAGGGCAACACAAGGAACAACAGGGAGCTTGGCTATGACAGGTATAGAAGTGGTCCCTGAGGGAGGAGCTGCAAGAATGACTAAAGAAGTAGGAGGATCTTGAGCCAAAACCTCGTTGGGAGGATTAGATGTTATAACACTATCAAGAGTAATCTCAGAATCAGAAAGGGCCAAAATCCCATCTGTCTCTTCTACAATTACTTCCTCCGCCTCCTCTTGAGCTGGGATCTCAAAATCAATTCAGATCAGGATAAGTTTCCTTAGCTCACTCCTGGAAAGCAAGTCATCTGGATGCCCATTTAGTCGTGACATCATCCATCAGCTGGACGACTAGGTCATCTTTCTCCTTGACCAAGGACCTCTGCGCCTCGAGTTAACTTCGAAGAGCATCATTCGCCTCAGCCAAGATGTCGTATTATTTTTTCATATTCTTGTAAGAGCCTAGAGCTTCAAATGTCTCCTGGCTAGCCTTGGCCTAGGCATTAGTCTTATGCCCAAGGTCCTCCTTGATCCTCTCCTCGTTCGCGTCCAAATTTTTTATGGTAGAAACTTGTTTTTCCACCTGTGCCTATAGGTCTTGAATTTTGGTTTGAAGGTCATTATTGGCAAAGGATAGCTCAATGGCCTTGAGCTCCAACGCTTTCAAAACTTTGGCAGAGCTCTCCAAATCTCGAATCTGACTCAACAAACCCTTCACATGAATGGCCATCTAAAAACAAATGCAACCAAAGGCAAAGGTCAGCATAAAATGGTGGCTTAAGGTGAGAGTAAGGCTAAAATAGGAAGGGATCTTATAGCAGCAGCTCCATGCAGTGCTGAACTAACAAAATTTTCAAGGGGCATAATGGTGGCCCTCTGAACGTCAGCAGAAGGAATGATGAAGTCAAGGGCACCTGCAGTAAGCTCAACGTTGTCAAACAAAGAACCATCATCTTTTTCTTCTTTGATGTACTTCCCATTCTCAGCCTTGGACCTTGTATGAAACGGCTGCAAAAATTTCTCCAAGGGTCCCAAAGAGGTAAGAGTGGGCAGAACATGAGAGATCTTCTCCAAAGCTTTCTCGACCTCGACAGAAGTAGGAGAAGTCAGATCTTGCTCAAAAATCTTCTTGATCGCGGGCGGGATCTCTTGAAGGGAAGAGACCTCCATAGCCTGTAGAAAGCTAAATGGAGGAGTGAGAGCCACTTGAGGAGAAACTAGAGACGCGGGGGGTATCCCCATCCTTGGTACCTTGGCTTGAGGAGTGAGGTCGCTACTAGAACCAACCTTGACTCTGTGTTTGCTTCTGCTCCTATTTCTCTTGAGAAGAGGAACCTTGGCTTGGAGTGCTTCCTGAGTAGGCTTCATTGAAGAGGAACCTGGAAGCACAAAACGAACCAGTTTAAAAAAAATCAAGGAAGGAAAGCTAAAAGCCAGCAACAGGCTAAAAAAAGGCATTACCTGATACCTCATCAGCGCTGGCAATAGAGATAGGAACAGGGGTCTCGATCCTCACCTCTGGAAGACTAAATCCGAGCTTCACTAGAACTTGAGGTTTGATGAGCTCTGAGTATTTCCCTAAGTCTCAATCCACCAAGCTTTGTAAAAGTCGTTTATCAACAACACCAAGTTCAGGTCATATACCTAAAAAAATGAAAAATGAATGGGGGAGGTAAGCAAGGCAGGCCTTCAGAATTGATCCTATTTTGCTCAAGCGAAAACTTACCCAGGTTATTAGGGGCAGACCAATCCCTAGGAACTAGAAGAGTGTTTGTAACATCTACAGAGTTGTACTCCCATGGTCTGTCCCCTATAAAAAAGAAAATTTTTTTCCAGTCCTTGTGGGAGTTCGAGAAGTCGGAGATGATAACCTTAGTTTCCACTCGTTTAGAGATGTATAAAAAACCCTCAGAAGGGGAATACTTAACGTTGAAAAACTTCATAAGCAAGGGAATGGAGGGAACCCCTAGCTGATTTTTCTTGAAGAAAATGAGAAGACCCACCAGTATGCCCCAGAAGTTAGGAGAGAGTTAAGTAGGGCAGACATTAAAATGCTGCAGGACACTCTTGATGAAAGGATGAATTGGAAAGCGATGGCCATTCTCAAAAGTAGCCACGAAAAAGTAGGTTTTCTTAGGGACTAAAGAGTTATAACGGGTATACATATCAAGGCACTAGTATTATACACCAAGGGGGAAACCAAAACGGGCAGCCAGAACCTTCACATAGGAAGGAGTGATATCATTGAAGCCCATGAGCTCAACAGCTCTGGAAACTGCATCCGCACCCTTGCCACTACCAGAAATCCCTATGCCGCTGACCTTGGCTTTACCTTTATTAAAGTTTTTAGGCTTTGGGGAGGACAAAGAGGGAGGCTCCTTAACATTTTTCTCGATGTCAATAAAATCAACACCAGGAAAGCTATCAATCTCCTCTCCCACGTCTCCCAAATCAGAATCCTCTACTTCGGGAGACCTGTTCCCCATGAAGGAAATAGACGATCCTGTGGCTTCGGAGGAGGCAAACATAGCTGGGTAAGAGTAAGGAAGTGTAAAAGACCTAAAAAGAGGGGGAATCTCTGAGAAACACTCTTTGAGGGTCGAAGGGTCGAGACACCAATGGCCGATGACAAAGACCCTAGCAGTGGAGTAAGGGTCCATAAAGAGGGGAATACGAGACAAGGAGCGACCTTGGTTCCTAAAATAGCAAAATCAAAAATTTCAAAAGCGCAGAAACCACCTCATATTTGAGGGATCCAGAATCAGGAGATGAACAAGGAACAGGAATCGTACCTAGGTAAGGACGAGCGACAAACCAAAGCTCAGTATGAAGACGAAAGGTGAATGTTGCTGAAACTTCAAGTCGGATGAGAGGGAATCGATTCTCTACAAAACCCTAGGGGCACCAGCGAGGATGTGAAACTAAGATTGCAAGGAAGAAGAAAGGGTGAAAGCCTAGAGGGAGAATTCGAAGAAGGAATGAGGCGTTACCCATCAGCAAAGAGGAGTTTAAAGCCTTCGGAACGTGGGTCTCCAAAGTGGAGAATGTGCGCGAAAACCAAAAAAAAAAAGATTACTTATAATCGTCAAAAACCTGTTCGTGCACCTATCGTGGTCACTAGGTGGAGAGTTATCCCAACACAGCCTTAGATCAACCCTTGTCTAAGCTCACTTGAACCAAGAGCTGGGGGGCAACTGATAATACATGAAAAGAATTTTGACTAAAAATGAGCTCGGTACCCAGAGATCATAGGCCCAGACCTCGAGCTCCGTTTGGCTGAAAGACTTGAGGAAATGAGAAAGGAAAAACTAGTTAACAAGG
This sequence comes from Ilex paraguariensis, assembly GCA_963454935.2. Classification (NCBI taxonomy): domain Eukaryota; kingdom Viridiplantae; phylum Streptophyta; class Magnoliopsida; order Aquifoliales; family Aquifoliaceae; genus Ilex; species Ilex paraguariensis. Next base: position 62,677 of record CAUOFW020000808.1, on the reverse strand, counting down.
GAATCTCCAATATAACGGAAGACAGAGATTTAGGCATGAAACTCTTAACCACCCGAGATCTTCTCCCTCAAATCAAGGGAATTTTAGTTGATGAGGGGCAGAGATCTCGCTGCAGATCCCTTAGATATAGGAGTTGAACTATGAATACTAAAAAAGGGCTTCCAAATGGGAGAGGAACCCTAGTGTTATCAAAAATACTTTGTAAATCACAGCCGACATATATACAGACAAAAGGAGCAAGAGACTCCCTTCAAGAGTGGATTAGTCAAGCTCTCGAACTCAGTGAACCACTATATTTTCATTGTGCCAGTTATCCCAATCCAAAAGGATTTGTCCATAGTTTTTTACGAGCCTTGTAGCTCAGGTTAAAACTTGCTTATGTGATACATATCTTCTGCTCATTTGCCTAATTACACCAATGCTCAACTAGATGTATTTTTTAAATCGTGTCTTTGAGGCTTAATCCTTAACTATCGAGGATTTATTTGGTTTCTTTCTCTTGGTTGTGGTGGTGCCACCATTTTGTTCAGCTTGGTCCTCCCTTTCTCAAACTAGTTGATCGAGAAGGTCTTTTGTTGAGAATTAGTGGTGTCTTTCCCGTTCATATGTTTCTGCGCTATCTTCAACAAATCTTTCTTGGATGCTAGTGGTGATTTTCATAAGGAGGAGTGGAACATTTGAGTGCTCACCCCTCCCATGAAAACAGTGAGGACACCTTGTCATCAAGATCTTCCACTTCCAAGTTTTCATTGATGAAGCGGGTTATGTAACTCTTCAAAGGTTCATCCTTTTGGTGACTGATGTTAAGGAAGAAAGTTGCAAGCTTCTGGTGCTTCTTCCCTCTTGCGAAGTGAGACAAAAGATTGGCTTAGCTGCATGAAGGTGGATATGGAGGTCAGATTCAGCTTTTTGATCCATGTCACGCATTTCCTGTTAGGGTGGTTGGGAAAATGACACACGTGATTTCATCAAGGAAATCATGGAGTGTCATCAGGTCCTTAAATTTTGCAACTGGTCAATCTTTACCCCTCTTCACAATTGTCAATCTATTGCATTCAGAAGCCTGCATATAGGGGCCAACCCACTGTGTCTGGGGTGGAGAGTGTTTCAAGCCATGGTGTGGATGGTCTGGGTTGGGTGTTCAGGACATATTGGAGGCTGCCAAGCTATACATTAATGTCCTTTAGCTATTCCCCCTAGTCTAAGGAGTTATCTGTTACTTCCTCTTGGTCCTTTGTCCACTAGGTTTGTCGGACCTCACTTACATCTCGATGGGCCTCCTCATTGCGAGGCGATGTAGGTGGATCATTGTTTATGTTGTTTCGTGCCTAATTCACTAGGCTTCTCAGCTATAGAGGTGGGGAGGGTTGTGTAGGATAGCCACTTGTTACTACTAGAGATTGGTCTATATAGCTTGTGCTATTTGGTGGACCTGTTCTCTGAGCACAAAAACTTCATTTTTTATCTTTTCGATCAAGGATTAACCACTGACGTGATTTTTCAAAGAATTATCTACTCATAAGGTTTGGATGTTCTGCGAGTTTTTCCTGTGTACTTTAGGAGGGGGCATTCCAAATGATAATACAAGTTGAGTGATGTTTAAGTGATGTTGATAGCACTAATATGGTTCTTTGCACCTAGAGTGTGTCAATGATTCATCAGATGGTGTCAGGCAGTTTCAGACTAAGTCAGGAGGTGCCTGCTTGATGTATTTCATTGCAAATTTCTAACCTCTCAACGTCATCCCTCAATGTGTATGTATGATGTGTGTGAAGCGGAGTGTCACTCTCCCTCAGAATAATGCAAGAGATGGGGCAACGGAATGGTGGATGGAATGGAATGAAATGAAAAAAATATGTGTGTGGAATGAAATGTGTATGTGAACAAAAGTGCTCCCCAAGCGCAACGAGTATTTTGTGTGTCGTTGTTTTACTTGGAAAAGTATTCCAAGGTTGTCTCCTCAGGGAAGGAAAGTTCAAATGTGGTGAAGATGATTTTGTGAAAAAGGAAAGTGTAAAATCTTGTAGTTGGTTTTGGTGAGTTTGTTCTTAATGAAAATGCAAGAAAACAAGTGTTGGCTAATCCTAAGAGTTCATTCAAATGGGAATACCAAATCAATGAACGATTGATTCGTGGGAAGCTCGGGACTAAAATGGAGGTAAGGATTCAAGCATACACCGTGACCAGGCCTACAGTGTATCAAGAACTCACAACCATGTTCTCACCCCAACCCAGTCAAACTGAATCATCGTACATCGAGAGGAGGAAAGAACATGAGTTGGAATGGCATGCCCAAGAGGAGGTCTCCCTTGGATTAGCCAACTTAAAATCTAGCTATTCATAAATAAAGGAAAGGCATGCATAATGTAGAGAGACATAATGAGGAAATGAAGCATGAAACTTAACTTAATGCTGGAAATCTTAAAATATGAAGAAAAATATTCAATACCCATTTTAAAAGTTGAAATGAAGAAAAACTTAATATAACAATGGTAGATTCAAGAACATGTAACTAAACTTGCAATAAACTTGTAATGAATGAGATTAAAGTGCAAGAGTTAAGGATTACAAGAAATTGAAAGCTTACTACAACTGAAATGGAAAAGAAAATGTAAAAATATAAATTTTACACTATTCATCATCTTCTTCATTGGATTTTCTAAGCTTAGGTAGCCACCACAAAATCTTTGTTGAATGCTGAATATATATGGTGAAGAGCCTTGCATTTTCATCCATGGAGGGTCCCCCTAGGTGTGTGCAGGCCTCCCATCAATGGGAGGTGAGTTTGATGGCTTTTTGCAGGCTAGGAAAACCTTAGCCTGCAACTCTCCTGGCTGCCCCTTCCTCTCCCATCCTCATAAATGCAATGGCCTTCAAAGTCTTCAATAAGGGTGTAGGAGGCATGTAAATGAGTAAGGAAAGTCAGGGGGCAAGTGGGAGAATCAATGGTGGGACCCCCAAGCAAGTGGAGCATGAAAAAAAAGGTGTTTTGGGCTGTTTCAGCAGACCGTACCGGTATGCGTATCCGTACCCCGAACTCCAGTAGCCTACGCATATCGGTACATTTTTACTCCGGACCAATTTTTGTAGAATTATCATAACTTTTGATCCAACTGTCCGATTGAACTGAAATTTTGATCAAATACAAAATACATCAAGATCTACAACTTTCATGTTTTGCACATTTTCAGATTCGAAGTGGATCATAGTCACAAAGGAGGAAAACTAAGGTACTGCTACAAAATGGTGTGGCTGCTGATGCCTATGTTACCAAACACCAATACCTCCTTGATTTATTTCACTTTTAAGCCTCCAAATCTTCATGTAATGTGTCCATCTCTTCACCACTCTTCCACACTTAGTTGCAAGGTTCTAAAATCCATCATTTAAGCTATAATTACCTACAACATCGAAAATTCAACATTATTCATAATTTTGGCTAACTCTAAGTACTTAGATGCAAAAGTTGAGTTAAAATTCATGTAATGACGCCGTCAAATATGCAATATTATGCTCTCATCAGTGCCAAAAGAAAATTTCTTGGGAAATAGTGCCCCTTCCTTGGCTCATGTTTTATCTCGAGTTTCGAGGTATTGATGTTCCTTCCTATGATGACACTGTGGTCCAAAATTATATGTTTGGGCTTTGTCACTAGAGTAGACTTAGCCAATAGCACCTTGACCAATCGCTATGCATGTACATCCACCACACGAATGGACTGGGCCATTAGAGAAGATACATGAAAAATACCTAAGGCGAGGCCACCTTTTAAAGAGACAAGTTCATGCACATATGTGTTGCACATGAGTTATTTTGAATTATACTTTTATGTTTATTCTTACACATGACATCGACGATTTATTTATTGCAGAAGTGTTTGGATGTGGTTTTTAAATATTCATGATTTTAAAGGATATGAAAATATATTGAAACAATTAAGTGAAGAGAAATAAACAAAGCATTTGATTTTAAAATTACTGAAAAATAGAATAATATTACTTGTTTTACAATAATACTATTCAGACTTAATTCATCACATCATTGTATTGTAGCTGATCCCAACCAGTAGGATCAAGATTAAGTCCACAAATTAGATCAGTAAATTAGGTTTCAGTAACATTACCCCAAACATTTTTGGTCTAGAAAATATACCCCTGCAACTGGTAAGAAGATGTTGTTGTGGCCATCGTACAAAAAAAGGCAAAATAAAATAAAATACAAAAAAAGAAAGGAAAAATATAAGAAATCAACATCTATTTAATAAAATAGGAGTGTGTTTGAATTTTATTCTATACATATTTCCCCCCCAAACCAAAACCATCTTATCAGACCCATCACCTCCCTATTAACGTTACATTGCCCCTTTCCTGGACACAGCCGCCTGACACACGCATAGAGCACCACGCCTGTCAGCCCCTCACCATATTTTCCTTCTCTTCCCCTGCCTTCCCTTCACACCCTCCCTTCCCCTCTCTCTCTCCCTCTCTCTCTCTCAACACAGAACACTTTGTGTTACACCACCTCTAGCGATACCACCGCCAGCGGCACTGCTACAGCCAGGTATCCCTCTCTCTCCCTCTTTTCTATCTCTCTCAAATCACGATGCCTGCGGTCACCCCCATAACCACCACTAAAGAATCACCCAGATCTAGGTATCCCCCCCTCTTCGTCTTTCTCCCCTCTCTCTATCTTCATCTCTTTCTCCCTATCTCTGTACATAGCACATCACAAAGGCCTAAAAGGGAAACCGAAAAGGCTCAGTAAAAGAAATCGCACACAAACACTTTTCACTGGGAGAAAAAGAAGAAGAAGAAATCACTCACACACTTCCGTTTGCTTAAAGATTGGCTGCTTATTATTAGCTCACATATTTTACAGCTAGAGGGCTTCAATGTTGTTCATGTAAATTGGTCAATATTGCCGGTGAAGACTTGAAATGAGGGAATATTTTTCTCTCTTTTTCAAGTGTTCCTTTAATTCAAATTGAGGGTTCTTGGAGATTTTTAGGGTATCAAAGACAATGGTTTATTAGCTCAATACTGTTCCTATAAATTGGCCAATATTGCTGATGAAGACTTGAAACGAGAGATTTTTGTCTTTTTCAAGTCTTTTCCCTGAGGACTTTTTAAAATCAAATGTGGCCTTATTGTATTGTTGTTTGCAAGTACAAATTGTTAGAAATTTTAATTGCATGTTCCGCTAAGGTATACACTAACTCACATTATGACAATTGCTAGTTGCATTTGTAGCATCCTATTAACTGAACATGAAGAAGGATTTTGGTTCACAAACTTCTTTGAATTGGATAATCACTTGATACAAATTTTAAGTTGTTTTGTACTTTAGTTGCACTTATTATGTTCATCAAACTGCCTTACATAGGCAAATTGTGCCTGGTTTTCTATCAGGAGTTTAACTTCGCGAGCTCAGGGTAAAGTTGACTTGGGTGTGAATGTTTTTGTTCTTTGATTAAAGATGTCAAAATGACCAAGCATGCACTTTAAACTGGATGAGTAGAATGTTTAAAATAGCTATGGCTCCATGTCATTCTGCTTTCGTCCCATATGTTTAGTCTGTCTGCGTACAAAATTATTAGAGCTAGAAGCAACACGAACTAATAACTTTCTGTCCTTTTCCTACATGTTTCTAATTGGGCTTTTAAATACTTTGTTACTGTTTTTGGTACTTCTATATGCATTTAAGTAACATACCATGCTACTTGAGGTCATTAGTCTAACATTCTTATCTAACAGTAGTTTTGAGTCATTGCAGACTGAACTGATATCTGGGGACCAAAATGGCAATATTCAAGTACGGGACTTGATGGCAAATTCATGCAGTTGTGAGTTGGTATGCGCTTATGTTTTGTACCTTCACTACATATTGCATCTCCTGCTTTAGACCAGAGTCACAATCAAAAGTTGATGAAGTTGTAACATCCCCAAGCCGCCTCTTAAAAGAGGTAGCCGGGGTGGCCCAATATAGTCCAGTCACTCCCCCCCTTCGTAACCGATGTGGGATACCAGAACTGCGCATCCTTAACAGGAACCTCACAATCCACCCCCCTTCGGGGCTGCACGTCCCCGTGCATCCTTAACAGGAACCTCACGTGACCCGTGCAGGGTCCCACCCGGGTCCAGCCGGGGGTCGGCTCTGATACCATTTGTAACATCCCCAAGCCGCCTCTTAAAAGAGGTAGCCGGGGTGGCCCAATATAGCCCAGTCACTCCCCCCCTTCGTAACCGATGTGGGATACCAGGACTGCACATCCTTGGTATCAGAGCCTAGGCTTTAGGTCTTACATGGGAGCTGTAGGTTATGGACTACCACTAGAGATGTAGGTTTAGGGTGCAGGAAATGGTTGAGTTAAATTTTGTATATGCCTTGTGCTTAAATCAAGACATCCTACATATCATTTTAGTATGTCTTGTACATCAATGAAACTAAATTGTGAATTGATGTGCAGGATGGACGGTGAACGTGTACGTGGACGTGGACGTGGGCGTGGCCGTGGCCGTGGAGGTCAAACATATCCACCACCACCACCACCTCCCGATGCCATGGATGGCATATACCAATGCTTGAGGGAGCTCACCACTTTGGTACAAAACCAAAATGGTAACAACAACCACCACAACCATAATGGTGGAGCACATCCTTTAGCCCAAGTACCGGGCAACGGAGAGGAGACTAGGAGAATGGTAGCTCTCCGAGAGTTTCTGAGGCAACACCCACCTACTTTCCAAGGGAGCTCCAATCCCTTGGATGCGGATAAATGGATCCGCCGTGTGAAGAAGATGTTGGACGGAATGGGAGTGGCCGAGGACTTGCGGGTTGGCTTGGCTATCTATTTGTTGGAAGGGGAAGCCGACCATTGGTGGGACTCGGTGAAAAGGAAAATGAACACGGATGCTCTCACTTGGGCGGAGTTTGATCAAGTCTTCCAAGACAAGTACTTCCCGGAATCGGTCCGAGATCGAATGAAGACCGATTTTCTTACTCTACGACAGGGCAGCCTGACTTTAGCTGAATACGAGAGGAAGTTTGATGAGCTATCCCGCTATGCTACGGAGTTCATATCTACGGAGGCCAACAGGGCCAAACGCTTTGAGCAGGGATTGAGGCCTGCCATTAGGGAGAAGCTAGTGGCTCTCAGGATCCGGGACTACGGGGATTTGGTGGACAGAGCTGCACTTGTAGAGAAGGACATGGAGGATACTCAGCGACGACAGGGCCTTATGAGGGGAGGTCCGATCCGGACGGGTGCTAGTAGCAGTGGAGCACAGAGGGCGGCACCCTACCGTCGCTCGGATCAGGCAGGGGGACAGAGACCCCAGATGGGTCGAGGAGCAGGAGGCGTATCGGGGAGGACAGCCACCGACCCCCGTCAGTGCTTCGCATGTGGAGGAGTGGGGCACTTCAGACACAATTGCCCATCTCTCCCACCGAGAGACAACCAGGTGACAAGACAAGTGGCTGCAAATAAGCCACTACAGCAGCAGAGGCCTGTAGGAGCTCCAGCCCCAGGTGGCGCCACTCAGGGGAGAGTCTTTGCCTTGACCCAACCGGAGGAGGATGCCTCCAACGCAGTTGTTGATGGTATAATTCTCCTCTATAATTCTTGGGCCCGAATCTTATTCGATCCCGGTGCTACTCATTCTTTTATACGTACTGCATATGCTATGAATTTGGGATTGGGTTTCGAGAAGTTAGAGCATGCCTTGACGGTTGACTTGCCTACGGGAGAACAGTTGGGTACTAGCCGAGTTTGCAAGGGTTGTGTGCTTCGTATTGGGGAGCACGAATTAATTGTGGACTTGATTGCTTTAGAAATGAAGGGGTATGATGTGATTTTCGGAATGGACTTGTTGTCCGCTTTCCGGGCGGTAATGGATTGTTTCCGCAAACGGATTACATTTCAGTTACCGGGAGGAGTCGTTTTCAGTTTTATTAATAACCGAGATTCTTCTCATCCATTCCCTACGACGGGTAGTAGATTCTTAAAAGCGAAAGCGGGAAGTCATTTGAGTTTCTTAGCTAGCTTGATGGGAGAAAACCGGGATAAAATTCATACGGATGTAGTGCAAATTGTATCGAAGTTTTCAGATGTTTTTCCCGAGGAATTACCCGGATTACCGCCACATAGGGAAATTGAGTTCGAGATCGAACTCTATCCTGGAACCGAACCTATGTCCATTGCTCCCTACCGGATGGCACCTTTGGAGTTGAAGGAGCTAAGGAAGCAATTGGATCACTTGTTAGCGATTGGGTTTATCCGTCTAAGCACTTCACCTTGGGGAGCCCCAGTCCTCTTTGTGAAGAAAACGGATGAGACCCTACGGTTGTGCACGGATTATCGGAGGTTGAATCGGGTTACCGTGAAGAATAAGTATCCGTTGCCGAGAATTGATGACTTATTTGATCAGTTGAAGGGTTCGAAGTATTACTCCAAGATTGATCTTCGCACGGGATATCATCAGCTGCGAATTAAGGAGGAGGATATTCCTAAGACTGCTTTCCGTACCCGTTATGGTCATTTCGAATATACGGTGATGCCGTTCGGATTGACTAACGCCCCCGCAGCATTCATGGATTTGATGCACAGAATCTTCCGGCCTTACCTCGATCAATTTGTCATTGTGTTCATTGATGACATATTGATCTACTCACAGACTCAGGAGGAACATGCTCGTCATCTCTCTATTGTGCTACAAACATTGAGAGAACATAAGCTATACGCGAAGATGAGCAAGTGTGAGTTTTGGATGAAGGAAGTGAAATTCCTTGGCCATGTTGTGTCCGAGCGCGGAGTAGCGGTTGATCCCGCCAAGATTGAGGCTGTGATGAAATGGGAACCACCGAAGAATGTAATGGAAGTACGGAGTTTCTTGGGGTTAGCCGGTTATTATCGAAGGTTTGTGGAAGGGTTCTCCAAGCTAGCGATGCCGATGACTCGCCTTACAAAGAAGGGGGAGAAATTCTTGTGGACTCCAGCGTGTGAACTAGCTTTTCGCACCTTGAAGGAGAAATTGACGACAGCACCTATCCTCATTATTCCGAGCAGTGGGGAGGGCTACGAGGTATACACTGATGCTTCACTACGAGGCTTGGGATGTGTTCTAATGCAAGGAGGGAAGGTAGTTGCCTATGGCTCGAGGCAACTCAAGATTCATGAGCAGAACTATCCCACTCACGACTTGGAGCTTGCCGCGGTAGTCTTTGCTCTTAAGTTGTGGAGGTGTTACTTGTATGGCGAGAAATTTCAAGTGTTCTCGGACCATAAAAGCCTCAAGTACATATTCACCCAAAAAGACTTGAACATACGGCAAAGAAGGTGGATTGAGTATTTAGAAGATTATGATTTCACACTTAACTACCATCCGGGGAAGGCCAATGTAGTTGCAGACGCTCTTAGCAGGAAGTCTCGGGGTGAAATCAATTCTCTCGCGATAAATAGGTGGAAAATGATTGATACTTTGGAGGAGTACGATCTATGGGTGGATGGACCGGAGTACCAACCATATTTATTCAACCTTGTAGCTCAACCGACGCTTCGACGACGGGTGGTAGAGTTGCAATGCCTAGATTCGGAACTCGATTTGATTAGAGTCCGATTGGGGAATGGAGAAGCTATTAAAGGATGGTCTTGGAAGAATGGAGAGTTGAGATATGGGGAGAAGCTATGTGTTCCCGATGATTCGTCCTTAAAGGAGGAGATACTTGGAGAGTGCCATAGCTCCAAGTTTGATATCCACCCCGGTAGCACAAAGATGTATAGGGACATGAAGCGTCAATACTGGTGGAGGGGAATGAAGCGAGATGTGGCAAAATGTGCGGTGTGTCAGCAGGTGAAGATTGAGCATCAAAGGCCAGGAGGAGTCCTACAGTCCTTGCCTATTCCCAAGTGGAAATGGTATCAGAGCCGACCCCCGGCTGGACCCGGGTGGGACCCTGCACGGGTCACGTGAGGTTCCTGTTAAGGATGCACGGGGACGTGCAGCCCCGAAGGGGGGTGGATTGTGAGGTTCCTGTTAAGGATGCGCAGTCCTGGTATCCCACATCGGTTACGAAGGGGGGGAGTGACTGGGCTATATTGGGCCACCCCGGCTACCTCTTTTAAGAGGCGGCTTGGGGATGTTACAGAAGTGGTCTTTTGTTTTTCTATGTTTTTTTGCTCTATATTTTGATCTTTTTTATATTTTATTTGGTGGGTTTGTGGATGTTTGCCTTCTGGTGCTCTCTCTCTCTCTCTTTTAAAGAGGTAGGTATGTATCAAAATCTTTTTATTACCTATTGTGTAAACACAGGTGCCAAAGGTCGATACAGCTGCAAGGTCTTTGAAAGTAATGTGGGATGGAAGCTTGGTCGTGGCTGCAAACAACCGTGGACCATGCTATGTTTGGCGCCTGTTACGAGGAGCGCAAGTATTATTTTCATGAATATAAGTCTTAGATGTTATATTCATTGAAAGTTATGAAATTATTATGTAAAACTTATATTGTGTCCTATTACAGACTATGACCAATTTTGAGCCATTTCATAAGCTACAAGCTCATGATGGATATATTCTTAAGTGTCTCCTGTCACCCGAGTTCTATTGAATTGATGATATTGCATGTCTGCATTGTTTTGGCATAAGGAGTGTTTTATTAGATAGATAACTGTTGAAATAACAAGTTTGTTATTGTTGTATTAGTTCATTTTGTTTTTTGCTTTGAAAATGATGGTTTTTGTTACGATGGTTAATGAGTGATGTGATTTTTTTTAGTTGCACTGTGCCTTTAGGTACGGGTTACTCCTAGTAAATTAATATTGAAGAAGTCTAAGTTCAAGATCAAGAGTACACATGGAAAATAAGATGTGATATCCATGAAACCAAGAAACCATATTCTAATCATTAGATGAATGCATCATACTTAAGTTTTGAACCCAAAAGACTGCAAATATGTTTTCTATTGGTGACAAAAGTCTTACCTCTGGAAAAGTGTTAAAAATCACCATTTTTCATTGTATCACCCTATCTTGAAGATATTTTGTACGATGTGTTATAATGATAAGCATATCATTATGGATATAGAATTGAGGAACAATTAAGAACGTTATTCCATATTTTTCTACCAAATAGCAGTATGCTACCACTATTGTGATGAATGAGTAGCATGTTACAATTGCTGTCCAGTTTTTATGTCACATAACAGACAAATGTACAAACTCACCACCCACCAGTAATGCTATTTAATAGAATGTATACATCCTAAAAAAGTAACATGGAATAAGATCAAAATTTCTAAAAATCATATGAACTCTTGATAACTCCCTTTTCCTATAAATAGATTAGGCGATGGAACATTTACAATCAAAGAATGTTAATCCAAAATAATATAAAATTACGATATATAATGTATTTCATGTACTGATTTAGATGACTCCTTCAACCAAAAGGAATCAAAATATAAATAACAAAAAAATAGAAAGAAAGTTACTTCATTTTATCACATACAATGCCAACAAAATTATAAAAGAAATTCATGTGTTACAATTCAGATTTATTGAGCTACAATTCATGTGTGTAATTAACATACCAACGTAAACCTAACAAAAAAATTGTTAAAAAAAGCACGCTATAATACCATGACAATCTAAAGAAATTCAGAACAAATACTATAACAACCAGTAAATTTGAATCTACTGAATCTACAATGCAAGCAAGTGGTAGATATAATTACCCACACGAAGTTTTATAATATATATATCTGCACACATTTCAATGTGTGAGATTTTCGATCTCATAAAATAAAATAGAATTGGAGACAAATACTCAATGCAAACTTTGTTGACTCTTTTGCTATTAGTGCTGGTGTAATAGCAAAGTTATTATTATTTAGGAATCAAAGTGGCGAGCCCTCAATCAATAAACAAGATTTCCTTCAACCTAATGATAAACTCTTTGGTCTATGAAAATGAAAAATTTAATTAAGATTGATTTTTTTTATCGAAGTTTGTATCATAATTCAACTGAGTGTCATCATGACATGTCAAAAAACAACTATGAAAATCTCAACATTGACACCACAAAATTTTGCTAAGATGGAAAGAGGAACATAATTTTATATACTCATTCGATTGAGAATGATCATATTAGGATTCTATTCCTTATTACATTCTCAACTTTCTTTAATTCTAGATTGCCAATCTTATATTAATAGAGACCTATAGTAAGAACCTACTGAAATTCATAAAATTGAAAGAATCTAACACTAAATAGGGTCTCTGTCTAGCAGTGATCCTAGTCTATGCCCTTCAAAGACAGTACAACACCACAATAGTTGATTTCTCTCTAATAATAGTTAACACCAAACTTAAAAGTCAAAGTTATCCATCCTTCAATTAAAGTTAAAAATGATAATGAAGCTTCTATTTTTGTAACTTAAGCATTCAACAACACTGGTTGAGCAATCTTCTTACATCAATTTTACAAAAAAGAGATAATTTTGAAGAAGTTTGCTGATACAATTTTCTTTGGGGTCAGTAGCATTGATCTACATGAGAAGATCGATGTTTAAAAAATGGTTTATGAATTCAAAAGGTGTGACGACAAGAAGTCAAGTGTATTGTTGCACATAGAAATAAGATCAGTGCAAAATTTTATGTCACAAAGCAAATCCCATGGGTTTGATGGATGTTCATAGAAATAAGACGCACTTTCCAAGCATGTAGCATAAAGGGATGGACTCATAAGAGTTATCATGGAAGTCCGCACTCTTTCACAAAAGAAAATCGGTGTTGCAGGAAGGTGAATTTGCCCTAGCCACAATCTTGCCATCAACTTGATCACCTTAATCTTGGGTCATCTAGCACACCATTTTTCATAAGAATGAACTTTAGATACAAAGCTAGAATACACTGATATAGTTGTTGAGAACAAAATAGATGCCATTCTTAGTTTAGAGATTGTCGAATGGTATTTCATATATGTGGTTAAATAGGTGAAGCTTTTAATGAAAATATGTAACAGTTGCTCAGTAGCTCACCTAAAGAGTTTGTAATTGTTGCCATTCCAAACAATATTAATGAAGTTATTAACTTAAGAAGATTGTATTGTCATTTTTTATTTTACTAAGGCTAATTCAATCAAACAAAAGTTTTTCAGCTATAGTGACATGTAGAAGTAATATAGATAGGGGTTCAAAGCCATGGATGGTGTCATGGCAATACTTCATATTAATTTGTTGGTTAATGATACAATCATGAGAAAAAAAAAAAGTCAAAGGGAATCTATAAAATACAGAATTGGAAAAATGGAAGCAAGTACAATTTTTTGAACTTATTTGAGCTAAAGTGCAATTTTTTAAAAAATAACCAGAATGTCATTCGGTAAAAGGAGAAAAGATGAAACCCATTTGGATGCCAACCGACATCTTTGGCAACAGTGATTAAATGGTGCGGTAAATAAGGGAGCAATAAATATTGTGACCCTTCTTCTTTGGTAAATTTGAAATTGGAATAGATTTTCTATAAATTCTCCACATAGAAACTGTACAAAATGGATTCTCACCCTAGTGAAGATCAACAATGATTTGTTTCAAAGAAACAACTAAGAGTAAGAGAAAAAACTCAGAGTTTTGGCGTCGTGTAATTGTTCGTCGTCGTCGAAAAATTCTTCACCAGACATTGAAGGTCACCTTCGGGTTTCATATATAAATTTTATTATTTTGTTTTCATTTTTTTTAAACTCAGAAATTTATGTTCGAAAAAACCAAACTGAAATTAGAAAACCCTAATTTCAGAGATGAAAATAACAAAGTTGAATTCTTTTATATTCAATGGGTATATCAAAAATTAAAAAAAAATTAATACAAATTTTAAGCAGTTACAAGAATTTTTTGTTTGATTTAATAGCTGGAGTAACTAATTTGAGATTCAAGGGATTTCATTCTTGTTGGCATCTATTTGCAATTACAATCAGCATTTGAATCTCACAAAGGTAAGAGTTTGTTTATTTACTATTTTTTTTGGTTCAGTTTTTTTTTTGTTTGTTTGATAAAATCCTAACACGATTTTTGTTAAAAGAAAATAATAAAAGGTCAATTCTTACAAGATGAATGTATGTATGTAAAAATTAAAATTCTTGATACTTAATTAGTAACTCGTTCATGTTGTAACTCTATTGAGTATCTCTAAATTTGAATTGTATGACAATGCATTCTTTTATAGGAGACATATCAAGTTCCTATTTGTTCTTGTGTTATTAAATGATTTTGTTCATTGTAAACATTTATTCAAACTGAATGAGTAGAGTTCTACCTATTAAAATTATGGGATATGCTATGAATAACTATAATGGGTAATTGTATGGTGAATGTCCATATTCATGATCTGCAACTGAGATACACCTTATTGTGATACATAGCAGTACTTGTGTACACACTTAGGGTATAATGCTCTTAAAAATATAGCTCAAACCCATTGAAAAAATTTAAACAGTTACCAAAATATAGACTAATGGATGGGTAAATAGAGATAAACCATATAGTTATTTTATGATTTTAATAAATGGAAAACACACCCATGTAACATACAAAATTAGTTGACTTTATTGAGAAAAAAATAATTGATACCTTAACAGAGTTGTTTAGTGTTGGACTTTTTCTGTTTCAATAAATAGTATATTAATAGTTTTTCTTAATGGTATGTAAATTGTCATAGTTTTTTGTCACTCTGTTGAGTATCTCTAATGAGATTTGTATGAATTGTCAATGTATGGGATGATACATATGAATTATCTATTTGTTGACATCTTATTAACTAATTGTGTTCATTGAAATGTTTTAGGTAATCTGTATATTAAGTATTAACTATGAAAATTTATGTCACATATTTTGAGTAACTCTATTAAGTAATTTTATGGTTTACCTCTATTCAAGTTTTTACAACAGAATCCCTGTTTACATAAAAACAATACCATACATCTTTGGATTGTATCCAATTAAAGATACATCATACCCTAACAAATGCAGGGACTACAATTTTTGGATATTGTATATTATGTTTCTGTGTGAAATCTATATAATGTATGAATATTGTTTTTCAAAAATTTCTATAACTTTAAACAAGACATGGCGAAGACATGATCTTCTTCAAAAAGAAAACTTGAGATAAGGCATAGCAAAGAAATTCCATAGCAGGTATCGAAATCAAACAAGGAAATTGTTGTGAATAAAGGCAATCAAAGTGAAGTATCCATCAGTGTTGAAAAGTATGATCCACAATACAGATCAAATATGTTTGTCATTATCAAGGCAATTAACGATCTTGATTTGAAAGAATACCACAAGACAGCATTGAAAAAGACTTAATTCTGGTTTCTTTTTGACAGCATCATTGACAAAAGTGTGGACAAAACATGGTGCCGGAAGAGTGACAACAGCATTCTTGAAATACTGTTATGTTTCAATGCCGATACATCAAAATTCCGTATTAGAATCGAAAACCTGAAGTTGTGGCCAAGTGATGTGACTCTATTATTTGGGATACAAGATGGGGGTGAAAATATCGATTGTACAATACATGAAAAATTGTTTACACCCTTTATTAAACGATGATTCAAAAAAGATTGGAAGTTGAAAGCAACATTGATAAGAAGCAAGTTCAAGCAAGCATCCAAAGGGGACAGTGAGACTGATTACGTTGATTTGGCAAGATTATTGTGCTTGTATCTATTGGTAACTCTTTTTCTCCGAGTAATAGGAAACACAATGAGTTGGGGTTTTGTACCATATATTGAAAATTTGGATGGATGTAGAAACTAAAGTTGGTCCGAAGTTAAAACAGATGCCCTGATGTCATCCTTGAAGAAGAAAAAGAAAACACCAAATACTGTCAGTGGATGTGTCCTCCTAATACCGGTTAATGTTGTAAATAAAAGTAGTCTGTTAAGTTCAGAATTCAAATTATTTTTCTCTAAACTAATATAATTTGATTACCATGAGCTTGTATATTGTAATATTGGTTTTGCGAACATACCTCCATGATAACTCCCAACACTGAAAAACCATTTCCTAGGTTCCTAAAATAGAACTTACCAAGTATGAATAGGGCAATCAAACAAAAGTTGTTGGCAAACATCACAGTAAAGGATGTAAGTCCTAATTCATATTTTATTGTTCCTATATCTTGTAACTGTTTTGGGAGATACATTAGTTTATTTAAAATTAGAAAGTAGTATTTCACAAAAAAAAAAAAAATGGTTTCTATGTCTCTATTTGGCTATTAATTTTTTTTATCTTCAAATTATGAAGAAAAGATTGAGGAGAACTAAGGAAGAAATAATGTTTGTCACATCAAAGATGAAACTAGAAGGAAAAAAAAAAGCAATGGTGAAGGAGTTAGATGAAAATGAACAACTTGACACAGAGAAAACTAATGAGGGCAAACCATCAAGTAGTGATTATGAATGTTCCAAGGACATAAGGCAATTGGATGAATTAATTGAAGTGATTGTTATCAAACCAACAGACAGGAAATCAAGGGAACATGATGTTTGGAATGACAATGAAAAGGAGAAAATAATAAGAGAGAGAGAGAGAGAGATGAAGCTCAAAAAATTGTGTTTGAGTTGAGGAAGAAAGTTTTATTCAACCAAGAAAAGATTGCCGAGTTGTCCAAGGGGAATGAAGTGTTGAGAAAACATATGCAAGACACTATTCACACGGAGCATAAAAAGGTAGATATAAATTAAATATTATAATGTCTTCTATTTTTTATAAATTTAAAAATGTTCTTACTTAACTATTCGGTGCAACAATGTGGTAACTCTTTTGTACCTTTTTAGTGCAAAACCCTTTGATCCCTGTTTTGTTTTACTATTAGCTACCTAATTGGTATAATTGTGTGTTTCTATATAGTTACCTATTTGGTGCAACTATTTGGTACCTACGTTTGTGTAATTATTTCATAACTGTTTTTATTGTACATGGTTAACTGTATGGAGCAACTATTTGGAACCTGTTCGATATAATTGTTTGTTTCCAAATGATTAACTGTTGGGTGCAACTCTTTGGGGTACATATTTGATTAACTTTTTTTTTTTTCCAAATGGATTGTTTTGGTGCAACTCTTTGGTAACTATTTGTTCCTAAAAGTTGTTTTCATATAGTTGTTTAAAAAGAAAATATATATTTTACAGTATGAGTTAACTGAGATTTCATGATGGGTTCATACAGAAAGCTGAGTGCAACTAGACATCCCATCTGATGATCATGTTCACACATCGAAAATGACGTATTCCATGCTGAAAAGAGTTGATAGAGACACCCAGATCGTGAAGCTTGAGTCATTGGTTGATCAAATGCTGAAGGAAAATGACATAATCGAGGTAAAAAATGTGACATTAAAACAAAATGTTACACAAATAGAAGCAGAAAATGAAGCATTGGTAGATTAGATAAACGAGTTGACAGTTCACAACATCGCTCAGAATTTTCAGACCACCAAGCCTTGTAACAGAATAGCAGACAGTGCAGGGGTTGCTCAAACGTCAATGGTTCGGAACCTGCAGAATAAGGAGAGGAAGAGAAAAAGATATAAGGATTATGAGTATAATAATAAGAAAAAGGACAAGGGACACATTGAGGCTTCAAAGTTAATTATCATCCTTGAGGATCAACTAGAAAAGATCGGTGCAGTGAAAGAAAGAGAATCATGATAAGGAAATTAGATGGTTGTGGAAGTTTTGTCAATCATTGGATCCGTCTATCTATAGTCAATTAAAATTAATCAATGATACAAAAGGAGCTACATAAGTATATTATATATTCTAACTTCTACGTATTATGTTATAGTTATTGTGCTTAAATTGGTTGATGTTGTCACTCTATTTTTCTACAAAGTTAAAGCTTTCCGTATATGATCACGTGTTGACTATGTAGGAAATCCATTTGGTCTTAAGTTTCATTTGGAAGCTACGTAAATGTTGAAGACACATGAAACTAATGGGAAGATGTGAAATATACAATATTGTACGTACTATGCTTAATTATTTTTTTGTTGCACATCATTATATGATACTTATGGATACGACTCAAATTTATTTTCTATAATCTGCTTGATAGCACCGTTTGGTGATCTTATACCATTCCAATTATAGTTAATCCATCTTAGCATTCTCGATTTTAAAATATTTTAGATATATGTTGTTTGCATCTATTATGTGTAACTGTTTTCTATTTTTTGAATTTGCCCATGCGGCAATGTTGGTCTTTAGGTGTAATTGTTTGGTCCAAGTATGTTGCATTCCAAACCTTACTCATTATGTTTTTGATGTCATGATATACGTTGTAACAGATTATGGATTGTTGGGGTGATATGCTATATGAACTTGATGCCAACAATGAACACTTAATGTATAAAAAATGTTGTTTATTCTTCAACAATCTAGGTTGAATATGTTAAAATGAATTGACATAATTTTTTTTATTTTTCAATATCATTAGATCACATTTTTATTGTCCATAAATGAAATACATGTAGACGTTTGTTACAAATAACATCGATTCATGTTAAGAACAAACCGACAAAAACCTCATTTTGGGAAGAGATCATCAATTTCTTGTATTTCCCATGAATTCAATGGTCAAAACAACAGGGTACAACCTTGGCATTGGACAGTCTTAGTGTTGGATACTGACATTGGAACTTGGACACACTACAATTCTATGAAACCATGAAAAATGACGAGGGACATGTGGCTGGAGGATGCAAGAATATTGGTAAAATAACCGAAATACCTTTTTCAAAAAAAATTTGCAATATCATATCCATTACTTACAGATACCTATGAAAATGCAAAAACATTATGTTTAATGAAAAATTAGTGAAATGCAAGCGTCCGAATGGAATTGACATTGACCCCACTGACAATGTTCTTCCTCTAACATTGTATGAGAAAAGTCCACAACAAAGGGCAAAATTCGTATGTATTTACCATTTGTAATTTTACAACATAAAAATGAAAAGAATGGGGTTAACAAAATCTATAATGCAAGGTCGATCGTGGACCCTTTGTTAGCTACATAATGAGACATTTTGCAATCGACAAAGACATACAAGAAAAGTTGATAGTTGCACAAGTGAAAATTTTGCATATAGAAATGATGGTAATGTTGTTAAACCATCCCAATCCTTGGACAGTAAATGATTTCAATGAAAGGATGAAATTGAAGGCAAGATATGAAGACAAATGATTGAGCTTTTATTGCATATCTTTGTAATTTTAAGTGAAAAGGGATATTATTTATGAAATGGAATTTCAATTTCGATTAAATTCTGCATTTCAGGTTACAAAAATTATGCAAAAATATGGTGTAACAAAATGGCATTGGTTGTATCTCAGTGTTGTCACTATTTGGTGAAATTGTTTGGTATATTTATTGCGTACCTCTTTGTTGTCACTAGATGGTGCAGCTTAAAGGTGTTTTATTTGTTTGTTGTCCCTATATGCTGAATCCATTTGATGTGATTTCTTGTTTTAACCAATTTAGAGAATATAATTGGTGTAACCATGCGGTGATACCGTATATGAAGTAACTCTTTAGATTTTGTAGTGAATTTAATGACAAATTGGCGTAGGAGTGTAACTGTCTTTGTTTATAACAAATTGTGAGTAAACATTTCTTCATCATGTTAAAATTATAATTGATTTGGTCTAGTTGATTGATGTAATTGTTTGGTGTAATGTATATAAAAATTGTTTGGTGTAATCTATTTTGGTGTAACTCTTTCCAATATCAACTTTGACCATTAACATAGCATTAAGAAAGTTTTAATAGTACACAAAATAGGTTTACAATATAATTATTTTTTTTCTTCTCCCCAATTGTATAAAAAAAATGAATCATATGTTGATGTTTTCTTGCAATGTTCACACATCCCAAAAATTACTCACAATGAAAAGAGTTAAACTAATATGGTGTGGTTCGAAATTTATAACATCCACATTAACATATCCAAAAAGAATAACTACAAAGTAATACAACAAATAACCAAAAATTAATAGGATATTAATTATAACAGAAAAGGTAAATAAATTTATTAATTAAAAATATTAATCCAATCACAAAGGCTCCTTACAAGTTTTTTTGTTGTAATTACCTAACTGACAACCACATCGAATTCTCCTAATAAGTTCTCCCCCCTTGACCTTATTCTACATTTTTTGGGTCGGCCCGACTGTTTCTTAGTTGATGGCAGCAAAACTTCAACTTTCGTCAATCGGGAATAAGTTCGAACAACCAAGATTTAACATTGAGAATATAGGTTAAGTATATGATTTCTTGTATGAGCTCACATAATAATAGTAATCAACAAACTCGCTCATGTTTCTCCCATTCTTATGTATCGCCACTACTGCATGAGAACAAGGGAACTCATGAATCTCCCATTAAAAACATGAGCACATGTCATTTTGAATGTCAACTGAAACATACAGATTTGAATTAACTTCATACACATCATTGTTCAAAACACTAACAGACCAAGACCTGCCTTCGGCAAATGCAACTTGTAATCTTAAATCCTTCTCAGGACATAAATTTTCATTCCATGTACACGCAATATTAATCCTAGTACCCATTTGATTCATAATTTGACACCTGATAATGTCAACCATGCTGTCAATGGGTAAATGTCGTGCTTTCATCATCCACACACTAAATGACTTTACTGTGTTAGAGTTCATCTTGTCGTAACGTCTACCTCCGAAATATGCATTTGCCCAGTGCTCATATGAAAGATTATCCCCCAAAAAAATGTTCCACAATGTATCCACCCTCACATCAAAAAGTTTCAATATTTTGAGTAAACAGTGAAAATGGTGGGGGCATAAGCACACTCACACAACAACACCACCATTTGCTCCCTATATTCATTAGAATACCGACTACTGCTAAACTTGTCCTTCAAGTTTGTTTTCAGGTGCTACAAACAGAAGGCATGGAGACCTTGGAAAAAATTTTGGCATGATTTCTAACAAACCAACATTTCGATCAGACACAAATATAATTTCCCTATTAAAATCCAAAATCTCTGACAATTGTTGTAAGAACCATAACCAATTTGCCTCATCTTATTAGTCAACAATGCAAAAGCTAATGGGTATACCCTGAAACACAAACCTAAATGTATATAGTTAACTAAAATATTAAAGTGACAACATATAGATTCAGATCATGACAATAGTAAAAACATACTGTTATATCAAAACACTAAAAAAAAACAAGTACAATAAATAACATAAAGTTACATTATACAGTTAGCACGAAATAGTGACAGTATAAAGTTATAGTATATAGTCAATAAAAAAAATAAACAACATCCATTTTAAGCATAGAATAAAACACAAACCACAACATACAATACCTATAAAAAAAAATAGTTACTAAAATTACAACGACCAAAAAAGAGCATGCAACAAAAATATATACAAATCAACAAACACATAAAAGGGTGTGAAAAGACTTATATCTTGATTACCATCCTTCCCAAGTGTCGAAAGAATGTTTTCTTTGTACTTTCCTTTAATGAAGGTTCCATCAATGAATAAAATTGGACGAAAATAATTGAAACCTTTGATGCAAACCTTGAAGGACTCAAACAATATATGGAAGCGGTTAGTTTCCTCATCACAATACAAAATTATATGGTTTTCCGGATTTGTACTATTCGCAACATCCACATACTAACGTAACTGTTTGTATGACAAAGTATGATTCCCAAAAGGCATTCCCTTTGCTTTTTTCACAGCCATCCATGCTTCGTCATAAGATATCTCAAGAAATCACTAACCATGTCTACTGACGAGAGGATGTCTGGTCACGAACATTATCAACAATCAAATCTGCAACCATATTAGAAGACAACCTCTTGTTCTTTGTGGTACATAATGCTACTCCACATGTGTGTACATTATGCAATTTATG
Source organism: Ilex paraguariensis (assembly GCA_963454935.2). Lineage (NCBI taxonomy): Eukaryota > Viridiplantae > Streptophyta > Magnoliopsida > Aquifoliales > Aquifoliaceae > Ilex > Ilex paraguariensis. Next base: position 40,703 of record CAUOFW020000808.1, on the reverse strand, counting down.
TATGAAAAAGAAATCATTAAGATTCTAAACAATAACATTGAGATGCCATTCACACTCTTTATCATACTTCGGTGTACAATCAGCAATAACCCAATCCTTACAATTCATTGTATAATTAAACCTGAACCTAACCTCGATTGAGTATTTGCAGAGTTTTATGGAATTGTGTGACACCAGCTTCAATTTTTTGCCTACATGTCTTTTTTCATTTGACAACCCAATTATCAATAATACTTTTTCGGTATGAGAGCAATAACGAGGGAGCAGATCGTCATCAGACTCGACACCAACATCGCAAATATGAACATCTTCAAGCAAATTATTATCAACAACTACACGTGACTCAACATCTGGCTCAATTGTCATGAACTCAAATTGATTGCAATTGATAGAACGTATTATATCAAACATATTAAGCAGTGCCTCATCATTATGCAAACAACATTTTGAGTGACCTAGAGTAGAATAGGACATGACAACTGACATATTCCTCAACTCCTCCCATTTTTTGCAAAGCCTACCATAAATGAAACCAAATGTTGAATGAACAGAACATCTGATAATAAAAGTGTCAACACCGTATTCGCATACAAGTAACGTTATTCCCTCCATTCATAATTATGACATTAAAAAAATGAATGGCACTAAAAAAAATAGTTACCCAAAGCAGCATCAAACAAAAACAATAATGATACCCATAATACAAAAATATAAATTAATTAATCAAAAACTGGGAGAAAACTAATACAAAAAAAAAATTACATCATAATAGCATCTAACAAATATAAATTGGCTAGAAACTTGTATACAAAAACAGTTATACCAAATGGTACTCTGATTTTTTAATACAGTTACACAAAGTAGCATAAAAAAATGTCAAAAAAGTTATATATAAAAACAATTACACCAAATAATCAACTCAAAAACATAAACAAAATACATATATATAACCAAACACTATTACGATTTTTTAACACACAGATATACAATATCAACCAAAAAACACAACGTACATTTTTGTCTACATAGAAAATACGATATCATAAATTAATTAAAAAAAAGGTACAAAAAATAATTACACCCATTAAAATCATTATACACGTCACAAAACAAAAACAAATAAGTAAATTTTTCCCTACATCCCAAACTCTGACAATACATAATATCCAACAAACACCTTAATGCGGCCAATCGAAATTGCTTTTCCCAATAAAAAATTGCCGAATAAAAGAAAATCAGAATTATTAAAAATTTATCTTCAAGCCGATGATGGTGATCATAATTTTCAATTCTTCTTTTGGAGAAATCTTCAATTGAAAATAGACCTCGGAAGCAAACAAAAATAAATCAAGAAGATGTTGCAAAATGAAGAAGTGAAATCGCCAAGTCGGAAGTTGAACGAAATCACCAAAAAGCCGAACGTTGATGGATGGTGGTTGAAGGAAGCAGTTTAAGGCAGAGACTTAATACAAAATGCAGTTCAAAATTTCAAAAAATAATGATAATATCTAATAAAGTATTTACATATTTGATTAGATACATAACTGTCAATCAATCATGCACAATTTAAGGGAGGGTAATTAATTAAAATAATTCAAACCTAAGCACAAGATGTTTTATTAAAATTCAACTTAATAGAGTAAACCACTTATTCATATACTTATTCTCAAATAAGTCTACAAAATTATACTCACGCCCAAAAAATCCTAAAAAATTCAGAGTGGACTTTACGGGCCCAATGACATGAAAAGGTACAAGGTTTTTTATGCTTCTTGAAGCAAAACTTTGGGATAGTGATCTAGCCCAAGCAACGGTTCACAACTGAGCAATGTGGGAATGGCCCATGACTAGCAGAGGGTATGGAAGCAACTTCTTTAGGTACACTTCGGGTGAAATTTTTTAGGAGTTACCAGACCATTTTGGTGATTTACAAAACCCATTTTCACCAAGGTTACAAAACCCATTTTGGTGAGTACCATTTATCAGATAAGGACGACCTACTTCAAGGTTATATAACCTAAGCCACCATTACTTTTCTCCATTTCTTCCTTTACCTTGGCGCATTGCTGATGATTACCCTTTTTGTAGGTAAAAAAAAATATAAGTGTGAACATGGGAAAATAACTGACATATTTGATAAAAGGCTACATGCATAACAGTTTAAGAGTGAGGATTGTCCAGGTAATTAATTGTGAATGCGTCTTACAATTTTGGAGGAAATAACAATTACATATATAAGAACCATTAACCATTTTCTTTCCTTCCCGATTGTAAAGCGATGGCAACAGAATTTGAACCCAACTATTTTAAAACAACAGTTGATCATATCGGAGAATATAAGATTAGGTTAATTATAAGTCCTTTTTTGTTTTTGGTACTCTAATTATAAGTCAATTGGATGGCAATGAAGCCCAAACACTTCTGACCCCTTTCACCTCCCTCTCCCCCCCAAAAAAAAAATAAAATAAAATAAAAAAGTGCCATTCATTTTGGGTCTTAACCCAAAAACTTGACTAGCATATAGCCCTGCGCTATAGTCCTAAATATTTTTTGTGATGGCATATTGGTCTTGCCATGCAATGGACCACTACTGGTGGAGAAGAGAGGATATTACGGAATTTGTTTCTATTTGTGGGTTGATTGTTGAGATCATGCTTTTTATATTCTCTTTATTGGCAGTTATCAAATTACATTGCACAACTAGTGGCATTCTGTCATTCTAATATCCCTATACATTGTCATTGTGATCTTTTTTTTGGGACACAATGAATAAGACATCTCCTCTTCTCCTTCTCTCGTGAACATAGATTACTACTCTGGTAGCCTATAAATCATTGACTAGTTGTTTATTTCGTCACCATTAGGTGCAGTGCCGAACAAACACCCTTATACTTTTGTGTTTAAGATCTAGGATATCTGAGAGAGCAATCTAGAAACACTTCCAATTTTAAGAAGAAATTATATCGGGACAGTGTTTGGCTTTGCCAATTGAGCAACACGTGTTCCAAAATCAAACTTAAATCATCAAAATAAGGAGCATTAACTGAACCATAAGCAAAAAGATGAAGTGCTGACCTTGTCCTGAAGCTGGTGGAAGTTCAGAGGAAGAGAGAGGTTGGAGTTTATCAAATATGAAATAAGACGTTGTAAGGCCCCATGCCTACTTGTCCGCCTTCTACGGTTTGTACGATTTCTGACATTTAATTAAGCATAATTTGTCCATTAGTTAAGTATTTTTGAAGTACAGATTCATTGTAATTTAATCTGTAGATGGTATAGCTTAGAGCTGTAGGAAGATTTCTTGATTTTAAGTATGGAGATTGGTCTTACTATATATGTCTTGCGAATGTGTCATGTGGACTTCCACCTTTAATGAAAGTGATATACTACGGGTTTGCCTCCCAATAGCAAAGATGAAAGACACTTTATGAATTTCCGTTTAAGTATTTGACCATCATCCTTTTTCATGAACAGGCAAAGTTTAGGCCAGGTTGAGTACTCCTATCTCCAATAATTTGAATATCTTTTGGGGCACTTGTTTAGAGAAATTAGCATAATTATTCATAATTTTAATTAATAAATTAATATTCATATCACAAACTAGCAAAAATATGCCAATAAATATAAAATAATAATCAATTTATAATAGAATAAAATAGATACTGTAAATTAGAAAGAATTGATATGTCTAAGAATTGAGTGAATACTGTTATAAAACAGTTGAGCCTCCTTGCATGAAGGTGATGACGGACATTAGTGGCTCTAAGATCAAACACATACGCTTACAGGAATATCTCTTCAATGGTCACATCCACTAAAAGGATGTGTGAACTTGACTTGAATTGAAATTGTCCGAAAATACAAGGTAATCTGCAAGTATATATAGGGGGACAAAATATGATAGAAGGAAAGTCGTTTTAGAGTGAAGTTGGGAGTAAGGATCAATTCATCTTTAGACTACACAGCTTTCTTATATAGCACTTTAGAAAGCTTAAGATTAATAGATTTTAAAGCTTTAACAGCTCGTAAAAGTCTATATCATAAAACACATTATAATAACCCATTAAATAAATGTAAAAATTCATTTAAAACATTATCAATCATCCTATTAAAACACAACAAATATAAACTAAAAATAAAATAAAATAAAACTGAAAATTTAATAATAAAACCAATCACAAGTTTTAAAACTTTTCATTTTATTCTACCAACACTTCCCTTCAACTTTATTCAATAGTAAATCTTCGGTCATAAATTCATATATGACTCACTATATATAAATGAATCCATTACTAATATACATTTAGTGATTCACTATTAAAAGAATTAAGAAAAAATATATTGAAGGAATCTTGATTCAACGTTTGTTGTCATACTCACTTAATCATGTCATTCGTTAACACTTGATAAAATAAACACCCTATTTATAGCACATAGAAGGCTACAAATTAACCATAAAGTTGGAGCTAAGCACGCTTAGGTCATATCCTGTCTTGATTATGGCACAAATCAAGGCGTAATCTGGGGTAAACGTTGAGAGAATGGGCTCGGACTTAGAGGAAAGAGAGTGAAGTCCTACTGGTAAGGGGGAGGGAAACATCGAAGGAGACTGTTTGTGGCTTATACAACACAAACAAAATTGACTACATGGATTTAAACAAATGTGACAGTGGTCAGCCATCACGAATCTCTATAGGCACACACATCCTTATCGATACAACTTTCTATTAATATATATATGTATAATGCATAGGTCCTACTATAATTATTCTAAAGATGAGATATATGTAAGAAAGTTGCATGCAAATTAGTAGCAGACCTTTGGTCCGTGATCATAGAGGTTTTTTTGGTAAATAAAATACAATTTTTTTAAAAAAAAGTCGTTAAATCATAGATGAACAATATAGTTCATGTTTGAAGTCTCCCAAGCTAGGAAAGGAAAGGAACAAAAAGTTCAAGACATGTTTGATGACTCTCAAGTTATACTCAAAAGAGAGATTCTCAAAAAACAAGCATATAGTCTAACAGATTACAATCCGTAATCATACAGTTATATGATGTACAAGGTCAAAAAATCATCCATTATTCCAGTTTCACTTGTTGGACATACCTCAATCAATAAATATGATGCTTAATATGTTAAATTGAACATAGCTAAAAAAGTTGTTATATTTACTATTACGGTGGGCTAAAGATCCCATCAACAAAACAAACCAGTGGTAATTGGGGTGATGAAAATTCCCTAAATACAAATGATTTATAAGGGGGCCAAAGTTCTCATATTACAAATGATTTATACGGGAAAGCGAAAGGAACTGCTGTGCAGCAGCGATGAGAATTCCTCCAATTGAGGTGCCGTTGATGTTGTTTCAGTCGGATTGAGTCCCTGTGACCCTCTCTTTAAGTGAATGGAGAACGAGACGACTATGACCAGATGGGCTACCCTTCGTTTTCAAAGTGATGCGTTCCTTAAACATACAAAGATAAATCCCAAAATAAAAGTAGAATTTGAATTATTGTCTTCATGTTTGTTTCGTTACAAGTTGGTACATGACTGGCTCAGCTTTTAAGTCGTAGTTGTCAATTACAATAAGGTAGTACAGCAATTGGACTAACATAAAATGTAGATCCAATACACAACACCAATGAGCTTATGAGTTAAGAGGTCGCAGGACCACATTTGTTTTCTTTTGAGGAGAGCAATAGAAAAGGTGAGCAGTGAAGATTATGTTCTCCTAAGGCAAATGATAGGGCTCTAAATGTGCCTCTATGTGCTTAATTAATTCCTAATTAATAAGTCATCGTAATCACTTATTAGCCAGAATTAGCTGTGGAAATCCATTTGTTATTAGCTGTTTAGGATCTCAATCAGTAAGCTTGAAGATGGGAAACAAGAGCTAAAGCTGTCGGCACAAACATGACACCCATTAGTCTAAGAGGTTTAGTGTGCTTATTTAAGTCAAAGAAAATGAAATTAAGCATATAAATTAGTCAAAAGCATATGAAGGAATCATAACCATACCATGCGCGTCATGACAATTTCTTTGATAAACAATCACAAAGGCCAAGAACACATTCCACTTAAGCTGCCAGCTTAGAAGAATCTCTCTCTCTCCATCCTTATCCTTTATTACCGTCTTTGATTCTTAATTAATCTGGTTAACCTTATAATAAAGTTAATCCTCAGTCTTATCCTTCTTGGTTAAGAAAACCCCAACTTTAAATAGATACAACTTTTCGAGACACTCCGTCCTCCAACCCTTCTCTCTTATCTAGGGAACGGAGAAGAAAGCTAGCAATGTCATGATTCTATAGCCTGGGGTTAATTTTATAGTTGAAAGCTGAAACCATAATAACCGAAGCTCGGACTTTTCAGCCATGAACTCAAAAGACAAACCCATCAATACTTCTCTGCTGACAAGTGTCATAGTTGATTTATGATGTATTGTGTTGTATCAACATTTATTAAATTCATAATTGGCTAATTTATAACAATTTTATATCAAAATCGTATAATGTATAAATTATGTTTGGCGAATTCGTATGGAATCATTTAAAGGTCTAATGAAACTAACAAATTTATCAAACAAATTCAATAAGTTTTAGTCTAAAGTCACTAATTTTATCACGATATTATGTCAAAATTCACCAATCCCGTCTAAAATTGTCAGGCCAACACATCTCATGAGTGGGTATCCTTCAGTTGAGAAGGTCCGAATTTGCTGGCGATGGGGCATCCTCCATCTGTCGCCATAGACCAATTTTCTTTTGTTAGAAAGTGTAAGCGGCAATGCAGCAACAGTTATTTATGTCAGTTGCTTATATAGGAACTTATAAATCAATCCTACACGTATCTTGATCGATCCTTCAAGTTAGCTACATTATCTGAGTTCCTTCAAAAAGATTGTGTTGTTTGGAAGCAGTATATATGCATGTTACAAGAGAGAAAAAGAACAGTAGCTAGTTCAGTCCAAGGGGCAACCCCAGCTTCAAATTTTTGCCTCAATTCTCAAACTTAAACACAGAAAATACGGTAATCCTCTTGTCACCTAACCTGCAGGTATAGCAAGCATGGTTTACTTGCAGGCATGGGACGTCTACCATGCCCATATCTCTGTATATGTAATATATTCGAGTAAAACTACAACACTAAAGAATTATTACTTGACATTTTAATCGAAATTAGTACAAAAAAAATGTGAGCTTATGACTTAATGAGGTAAGATTACGATAAAATGGCGTTATTTGACATCGATTTTAATATTTTATAATTAATATTAATTCTAAAATATTAAAATCGATTATAATTTTTTATAATCATGACCTGATGTTATTAAGATGTAAGTTTCTAATCGATCTTTTTAATGGTGACTAACTCTTACTTATTTATTTGTAGTTTTAGGGAGGACTCCTCATTCGGCGTTTATACATATTCATATTATATATAAAATAATATTGGCGGCTATTTGTATGAAGAGATTGGGTACCTGCTGGTCTGAAAGAGCTGTGAATGAATGGGAGTGTGAAAAGTGGAAGGACAGAATATATGGTCCCTCTCCAGTAGTTTTGGGGTTAAGACGCGTGGAAAAGGTTGAGGTTGCACCCCATGTGCCCTTACGTGGAGTGAAAGCTGTCTTGGTCACTCTCCTTTATAAACATTCTTTTTGTAATTTTTTATACTTTCTATCTGTCTACCAAACAACCAAGTTTATACTTAATATTAGAAGAAAAATGAAAGGAAAAAATAAATAAATATACTTGACTTATCACAAACCCTTACATATAAAAATATTATAAATAATTTTGTCAACATTTGAATATGTTCAATGTTGTTTGAATTAGATATAAAAATAAATAAATATGTATACAAACATAATTAGTATATTTAGAAGTTTTTTCTTGAGAAATGTATAGGTTTTGAATTAGAATTGCGACAGTTTAAAAGTATATTGGAGAGCAAAAATGTTAATTTATTCAAAAAAATATCTTATCTTCAATTTTTCTCTCACTTTCCTCCCACTTTTGGGAGGAAAAATAATGGTGGGTTAGAAGAAAATATTTTCCATCTAATTTTCTTTCCTCTCCTATTTTCTTTTGGAATCAAACAATGTTAAATCTTTCTTTCCACCCCATTCTAATGTCGTAGAATGGTTAGGTCTTTGACTAGGATTGAGTATCAACCTTGGCTTCGTTCTTTTGCTTGGGCCAGTTTTATTATTAATTTTTTTTTTAGTTATAATCGTTCCAATCACCTACATTTCATAGAATTCCATCATCCAAATTTTACCAAGGAGAAAATCTCTTAAACTTAGAATACTACTTGATTACATATAAAATGTGTCACCATGTTATCCGCACAGGCAATCTAGTGGGGTGAGATAATTTCATGCCAATTATAAATTTGGACTCCTAAGTTTGATTCTCATTGAGTGCCTCCTAAGATTAATCAATATTTGTAATTAGCAGATAAGTGCATATGTATCCAGAATTCACCACACTACAGTTGGTCTATTGTAACCTTGCATTGAAAAATTCCTTGTTACCAAAAGAAAATGCCACGCCTTGGTCCATGGAGTAACAAGTATGGATGACTAAGGTGTGGTGAATCTCTGTCCAAAAAGTAATTCAGCAATTTGAAAAAAAAGTTATTTAAATGATCACTTTCGTACAGTATCAAATAGGGATATCCTTCCAATACTCATTACCTGACGCAATAGGATGCCCGTGATTTTGCAGGTGAGAGTTTTTCAGTACCCCTATCCATTTGGCTTTTAGAACAAAATTATTAGTTGTCACTCTGCTAGTTTTCGTATGCTAGTCTGGGTGGCAAACAATGAACTAGCTTCCAGCGGATTGGCAGAGCACAAATAAAGAGGTATTTTCCTCGTGTCCTTTAAGTTGCCATTGTCCAATCCCTTTTAACTCTTGTTCTGCTTGTTCCTTTGAAAAAAGACACAACTTTTCGAGGACAGAGAAAGTGGGCATTCTTTTCTTGTCCATGCTCAAATATTCCTGCAGAAGATTGCCAAGCTTGCCACGACTCCTACTTCACCCCTCCCAATAAGTCTCTGTTGTTCGTTTGGGACCAAATCATCTTTTTTATTTCAAAATAAAAATAATTCAAAAACATAAAAATAGCTGTAAGAATGCATGCAAAAGCTTTAATCATATGAGCTAAAGTTATAATATTCAAAAAGTTATGAATGATGATAAAAAAAAGTTCAGCTTTAAAGATAAATTTACACATTTTAAAGGTAAAAATAAAATTTATTCAGATTATTCATGATCAATTACAATATTTTATGATTGATCACAAACATTATGATAGATAATAAAATATTGAAGTTGATTATAGCATATCAGGATAGATAATAAAGAGTTATAATTTTATTTTTAAAGTATAATTTATTCCTAAATAAAAAGTATTTTTGGTATACTATTATTTATTTTATTTTTGTGAGTATGATAACTAGTGGTGTGTTCTATACAGCTGAATTGTTTGGGGATCACTAGAGTATCCAGTCAAAGCTGCTAGGCTCTTGGGGGTTGGATTAATGATTCAATTCGATGACAGATAATGAATAGACAAGAAATTTATAATAGTTCACCAGCTTGAAATTTTGGTAGTCAAATTTAATGGAGTTTCTTGTTCCTAGGGGTTTCCTATTAATTAAGGGGACAGAGATTACACAGAGTAAATGCACAGACGATTGCTTAACCTTTGTTTATAGTGTACGATTGTCCTGTGTGATCTTTGCCATCCTCCCGTAACCCACGCCCTTGTAACATAATCAATGTGTCTTCCCTTTAGGTTGTTGCAACCCTTGCGTCAGAATATTTGAGCGTTTTGATTATACTTCTTAGGCATTGACGCAGCCTTCTTGAAAGTAATAGTTGTCGCTATCATCGTGTGTACGAGAATTTTCGACTTGCACGCTTGAACTAATGATCCTGAGTTATGGGGTCCAAACTTAAATGTCCGACATAAGCTGATCAAACTTGACCTTAGATAATTTATTGTACCATCAATAGCATTTCCTATAAGATACTTCTAGCATAAAGAGTTTTGATCTTTGTTAGTGACCTAGATTTGATCAGGAGGTGGGCTTGGGTTTCAGAGATTACTCTCTCTGTGTTAGTCTGACGTAATAGCTTAGGTCAGAATCTGAGTTTACACATTTGTTTTTAATTTTTGGGTCCTTTTTTCCACACATTTCTGCCCAGCCAATCACAGTGCTATCTCGAGCCGCGCATATGTGCTAGTGATATAAAGCCATAACCAAGCTATAGAGGGAGAGCTTGGCTGGTAGGCGGTATCCATAGGAAGGGCACAGTACCGTATAATTGGACACGAAAGTAAGTGACATCTCCAAATCCAGAGGCAACCCAACTCTTTGTTTATTCACTTTGAGGCGGTCAGGTTTTGGGATCCCAAACCTTACATTACACACATATTTATTAATTCTCATTTTCTAATTATTTTTTGATACCAATCAAAGTAATTAAGATATGTCGAAAATTTTAATATTTTATTATTTTTATAATCAATAATTATAATAAGTAAAATAAAGTATACAACTGATTAAAAAATTTTGGAACGATACCCGAGCAATAGCCTTGTGCTATCCATTACTACTTCATGCTAATTATTGTTTGTGGTTTTTCTTTCAAAGCAACAATTGGCCCTTCCCCTCTTATCCATTCAAAAACTTCCAATTAAGTACGGGATAAAATCGATAATTAAAGACCCATTTGTTTAAGCCTTTATATTTTTAGTAATTAGGATTTAAAAAAAAAAATAAATTTCAAACATGCGTGAAGAAGAGGCAAAGTGGATTACAAAGGTAGGACCCCTAAGACTATTGCATGCCGTAAACTCAACTGTGATGCCGGGAGTGATATGTCATTTGTAGGCCATTTCGATCAAGTGAGTAATTCAATTAAGGTTAAATTCCCCAACTTAATCAAACTTCTGAAGGTTTAATATGGCTGCTGTATGCATGTCGCAATCCTGGAAAAGCAACATAAACATGATCACATGCTTCTAGATAGAAGTCAACAAAATGGTAGGGGTCCCATTGTGGAGTATATATTCAATGCGATGGTAATATCAAGTCCATAATGCTATGTAATATTATTGTTGTATAGAAAATTTTAAAAAATGAATAAAATAAATCCTATACTTTTACATATGGTTATTATATATTTTATTACATGAATATATAGTACTTGAAGTTTTAGAGATTTTTTTTATTTTTTTATTTTGAGACGTTCACTTGCCCGTTTATTACTTATTAGTTGTAGTCCCATGTCTAAAGCCACTTTATAATACCAAAAATTAAGCATTGGCCGTCAAACATTTATATTTTAAATCAAATTTTATATTTTTCTTTAATGACATAATTTAAAATTAAAGTGAATAGAGAAAAAATAAGAGAAAAATAGGAGAGAGAGTTATGTGTGAATTAATGGGGTTGTCGGACATTAAAAATGTATATGTTGAGTTGTTAGGTATTGGTAACTCTTCAGAGAAGATGTTTTTGAGAGAAGGAAAACAATTGGGGGATGAATTTTGTACTATTGAATTAAAATAGATAAAAATTAGATCAATTTTGACCATGATTTTATTTTTATAAATTGAAAATTCAACTTTATAGTTGTAATATAAGATAGATTATTAGACGGTGACTCCTGTGATAATGTTATTGTGGTATTATCGTCACATTGGATATTTTTCTACATTGTAGATGAATAGAGGGTCACCAGTTGTGGATCGTTCCGACACATTGGGTCACATTGGAAGCTTTAATTATGCACATAAGGTATAGATACATTGTACCATATTAACCTAGTCACGTTTCACCAAATCAGAGAAAAAGGTGCAGCTAGTGTTTTTCAATTCCATTACCCAAATTGACAAATTTCTCCATTCCAATGGTTCATAATTCATGGATGGCATTCTTGACAATTTCCACAAAATCAAGGTTCATTTGGTTTTGCTGTCTTTATAAATGAAGCCTTCCTTGCGGGGCATTCTCCAAAGTCCTAAGACAACAGCCCCTTAGTCTTCGCTCCAACTTGATAGATAAAGTCAGCTCTGTTATCTTCCTCTCAGACATCCACTTCTTCCCCCAACAAAATAACGAGAGAGAGAGAGAGAGAGGCAGAGAGATGACAACCAGCATGCATCATCAAGTTGATGATCAAATGACACTCATTTCTCAGTATTATCCAGACATATGCAGCCTACTGGTTCCAGAACAAGGTCAGTACAGTGAGCAAAAGAAAAGTTACATTACATGCATTTATTTGACTATGCACTCGGACGTGAGAACATAATATGAAGTTTTGACAATGTTTAGGGGAGGCTACTAAACCGAGAAGAAGACGCAAGAAAAGCAAAGGAGAAGCTAGTAGCAGCGGAGTGAGAAAGAGAAAGTTGAGTCATGAACAAGTTGATCTTCTTGAGAAGAGCTTTGGAAATGAACACAAATTGGAGTCTGGGAGAAAAGACAGGATTGCTTCTGAGCTTGGACTTGATCCACGCCAAGTAGCGGTTTGGTTTCAGAACAGAAGAGCGAAATGGAAGAGCAAGAACCTGCAGGAGGCGTACTCCAAGTTAAAGACGGAACATGAGGGCACTGTTATCGAGAAATGCCGGCTTGAAACTGAGGTACAACATCTCTCTCTCTCTCACACACACACGGGGCGCACAAGGAGAGAGAAAAGCTGCAAGTTCATGACATGGTTCTTTTTCTTGATTGCTTGTTCCTTAAGCATCCATTTGGGTAGAATCTAGGGAGACAGTATGAAAAGATGTGATAGCTTTTCTTTCTGTGGGGGAACCAGGTTTTCTTTCCGTTTCCCACGAATTCTAGCCAACCAAACAGTTCTACCAAAAGCGGATGCTATCTGACACAAATACGTATTCGTTCTCACTACTTTGTGGAGTTCCCTTTATTTTCTCCACAAATTATATTGTAGTCCTTAGTTTTTGTAGTGACTATCGTTTATTATTCCCATAGTACGTGGTAAGTAATTATTTTCTCTATGTTCAACCAAAAACCTTCATGAAGATCAAAAAAGTAAAAAATTTCATGGAGAAATTAAGAAAATATATGCAACACCATGAAAAAAACCCAGCGAAAAATCCACAAGAACTAGGACTAGGAGGCTGTCGCGTCTTCAGACAGCAAAAGATGCTTAAGGTGGCTACTACATGCTCAATTCACAAGGGTCCGTACATGGTTGTTTAAGGCGGCTGCAGCTGGGCGACTCCCCACCTGACAATCCGCCCCTTGATGCACCAGATTTGAACACAGTACACCCCATTCCAAAGCTTAGATTATAACTAATGCTGAGGCGACGTTGTATGAGTAAGAGTAATTATATTGAGACCTAAAAAATAAATTTAATTTATTAATTTAATCATATGTTAGTAATACTGTTCAACTGTATTATTGTGATTATAACTGTTGGACATTTTCATCGAGACTTCATCACTAAATACGTCATTAGGCCAATAGATTATGTTAAACTTTTAGGTTCAAATAATATTACTTCATATAATATTATAGTCATCATATGCGAACTCAACAAGAAGTAATTGTGTTCGGGTTTAATCATTGAATTTGAGCGGTAAATATGTGAATCTGTCATTCCTCTCAAACAAATGAATTGACACAAACCAACTAAACAAGAATTGGATTCAAATTAATACGATTCATATGACACGAATTTGACTGTATATACATAATTATAAATGAAAGTATTAAACTTTATCAGGACACGACCTGACTGAAATGGTTTGTACACCTCATTCCCACCCTAAGTTGAAACTCCCTATTGTCATCGTTTAACAACACTGAATTTGATTAGTTATTGAAGCTCAAGGAACAGCTGTCAGAAGCACAGGGGGAGATTCAGAAGTTATTGGAGCGCTGTGATGGGGTTTCAAGCAACAGCCCTAGTTCATCATTCTCAATGGAAGTAATGGAGCCACCTTTTCTTGGGGAGTTCGGGATGGAAGGATTGGAAAATGTGCCCTATGTGACAGAAAACAACTATATTCATGGACTGATGGAGTGGTTGAATCTTTGTGATATGTGATTAAATTAAGCATCCTAGTTTGCAGATATTGGCTCCCTATTGTAAATCTTTTTTTCCCCTTGTTTTCTAATTAAGCTGTTGTAAATTGCTAGGACCATTACATATCCTCGTCTTCCCTTGGTGCATTATTGCTGGTGACTGTCCCTTTTTGGTCGATAATTTAAGCGCAAAAATAGGAAAAATAAGTGCTTATTATGTCTGTAGTAAACCGACAAATTGATAAACGGCTACTCCAAAATTAAAACTAGCCACAGAATTTGCATTTACAAGAATGCTGTATTAAAAAGAGTTTTATCCCTTCAACTAATGGTGGTGGCCTGGTATCTTACAAGATTGAAGGAACTATTTATGTGATACTAGTGACACCCTGTGAGATGCACAAATCGATTTTTCTCCCCACCTACAATCTCATAATGAGTATGGAATATTCAAGTTTCGCGAAGGAGTGAGGTATTAAGGGTTCAACATTGTTAAATGTTGCCCACAAATTTGAGAAAATGAGTGTAGCAAGAGTTCTAGTTAGTTACTTAAGTCCAATTGTTATGAATTGTTTGGATCAAACAATTTTCTTAATTAATTAAATTTAAAATATGCAATATATTATTAAAACTTACAAGGCATTTTTGCAGGTTTTTAATTAAACAATGGTAATGGGAATTAGAACCCATCCAAACCCACCAGCGTTCTTTACGGCATATCAAATAAGATATTTACAAATCAGCTGAATGCAAATGATGCCCAAACACCAAAACACTGGTTGTAATCAATTTTTGAAAGTGGAATATTGTCGAGTACATTATTCATTAATTTCTCTCATTAAATCATCAATCATTGATTTGAAGCGAGACCAGTAATATTCAAGTGAATATTCAACCAATACATTGTGGATGATTTACCACTAAAAACAATTGAATAAAAAAAAATGTACTACCAATCTGTCAACCCCTCCCTTCTGCCCCGGTAAAAAAAAAAAAAAAAACCACTGCCATTCATTTTGAGTCATAACCTAAACACTAGACCAGAGGTTATACTGCCATCTAGTCTTATATATTTTTTCCGAATGTGGGTAATGTAATGTTTATCAAATTGTTTTACTAAATTTCTATCCTAAGATGTGACACAGTTTTTTACCATTAGATAAATGTGTTCCGCAAATATTTAATGATGGAGATTGTGTCACATCATTTGATAAAAAATTTGATAAGGGTAGTATTTTCCAATGAACGCATATTGGTGCAACCATGCCATGGACCACCATTAGATTCAGTTCCCAAAAAACTCCATATACTTTTATCTTTCAGATCTAGGACACCTGGGAGAGCAATCTAGAAACACTTCCAATTTCAAGAAAAAATTATATCGGGACAGTGTTTGGCAGAGCCAATAGACCAACACGTGTTCAAAAATCAGACTTAGATGATCAAAATATGGATCATTAATTGAACCATAAGCAAAGATAGTAAGTGCTTACCATGTGCTGAAGCTGGTGGAAGCTTACAGAAAGAAAGAGAGACACCAGCTTGGAGTTAGTGAAAGAATATGAAGACATGAAATGAGAAAACGTTGAAAGACCACAAACCCACTTGTCTTCGATCGACGCCTTGTGCGATTTCTGATATTTTAATCTCTATAAGGTACAGCTTAGAGCTGTAGGGAAGATTTCTTGCTTCTAAGTATGGGGAGTGGTCTTACTTTGTGTTTTGTGCAAGTGTTATGTGGACACTCACCTTTAATGAAAGTGATACGCTGGGGGCTTGTCTTCCAATAGCAGAGATATGATGAATGGTAGTCGCTTTTATCTTTATGGATTTCCTTTTTTGCATTTGACTATCGTCTTTTTTAATGAACAAACAGGCAACATTTAGGCTGGTTTTATTACTATTATCTACGCACCAAGTACTTATAATTTTTACAGGTTTGAATTTCTTTGATTTGTCATGAGTTTATGTTCGACCCACTATATATAAGTGAATCTCTCATATCAATCTATAGTAATTGATTTATTATTGAGGAAAATTAGGAAAAAGTATATTTGGAAAAATCTTTTATCGACTTTTGTGGTCACACATACTAAATCATGTTATGTGTTGACAAATGATAAAACTAAGGTGTTTATTGAGCATAGAATGCTACAATTAACCCTAAAGTTTGAGTTTCGTAGACTTAAAGTCATAACATATTCTAGATTATTATTGCACGAATTAAGGCGTAATCTAAGGGACTTAGAGGATTGAGAAGCCTCATGATGCGACTGGTAACGGTGAGGGAAACATGGGACTGCTTGTTGCATATCCAACACAAACAAAATTGACTACAAAAAATTAACAAATGTTGACAGTGTGTTGGAATTACTCCAATTAGATATCACTCTAATAGCACTATGTTGGAATCAAGAGAACTAGAAATAAAATAAAATGAAGTAAACGAAAATATGGACACTTAAAGAAAAAAAATTTCATTCAAGTTGATTACAACCACAACTTGGACTTCTCACATACTCAACTATACTTGCTTGTAACATTAGGTCATATACCCTATTTATATAGGTCATACATATAATTCCTAACATTACATTAAGGTACCATAAGTGGCAGACCTAGAAAAATATTATTGGGTGGGTACTTTAACACGTTTAATCCAATCGATAATAGCAAGATGACAAATTTATACTATTTATTTCATCAATTATTCTTAAAAATTCTATGCACATATGTGTACAATAGAAAATAGATTAATTATAGTCTTTTATTAAAAATGTCGTTAATTGTAGTTGAATTTTCAAATTTTGATAGCGTTGTCATTTGATTTCATTATTAATAAATAATAAAATTAATACCAAAATCATAGATATGAGCACTAAAGGATATACCACGTATTTTTTTATTTTAAAATTTTGTCAGCAAGATCACAAATCTTTGCTAGGTTTTAAACTCAATGCTAAAGTGCACATCAATAATAAATGATTTAGTAGATCAATTTTTTTTAAAATGAACCCAATATGTTCAAATTAATTTGAATATATTCAAAGTTTGTGCATTGTTAATCATTTAGATATGAGTATATACTAATTAATATAATAAGAAAATAAAATAATGTTTACAGGGATCTAATTTAATGTAACCGTTGGACTTTATTTATTTATTTTTTTTTAGGGATGGGAAGGGAGAAGGACTTAGACTCTTGATTTCAAAAAGACAAAGACTTCACAAGGCAAGGAATATCATTGAACCAAAGACTCTAAGTTCCAAGGTTACATGAAGTCCACTTCTAATTCAGGTTCCCAAATTATCTCATCAAATTAGATCTCAATAACATTTAAAAAAAAAAAATAGGATGAGCATAATTAGATATACTAAAAAAATATAATAACTAATGGTAAGACAAAAAAATTGAGTGGGCACATTGCTACCCTGGTCCATGAGTGGCTTTGCCACCGACCATTTTCTCTATTTGCTCTTGTAACCACTAAAACATTAAGGGCCAATTTCTCCATTACTTGGATAATTCTTTCACTACTAAAACAATTCACTAACCCACTTCATACGTACTACTTGACCTCAAAAGTGGATAGCTAATAAAGTGGTTCCTAAGCATAGAAATGTATCGTTTTTAACTCAATCGATTATCAAGGTCATCTCCTCAGGAAAAACGAAGGTTAAATTTCATCAGTGATAAGCAGATAAAAAGAAAACTCTTGAATATTTGAGAAAGGGTTTTTGAAAGCAAAAAACTAAATAACAATAATTAAAGAAAATCGGTTAATCGTTACAGTTCATTCCATCGTTAATTATTTAATTCTGACCTAATCCTATAGCTCACTCATGATTGTAATCAAACACATTCAAGTGGAAAGTATTCAACTAAAACCTAATGAAAGTGACAAATGTGTATTAAAAATTGATTGACTTAATTTTGAAAGAATTTCATTCACGTTGATTACAGTGATTCCAAGAATTGTCTGTGCTAATTTTAAATTGTTTACGGATAAAGAAAAAGATATACATATCACCTATGTTTTCAATTTTAATTATTCAGTCAACAAAATAACTTAATCTTTAGAAAAAAAAACCCTAGCTAGTTCAAAATCTCCATTCACGAATGAGAATCCCTCATCTGATTATACCAGAATTATACTACTCAAACATAATGAAGGTAAAATTAAAAGCAATAAAAGAAGACATGATAAATTAAAGCAAATCGACAATTGAATATAAACTTGAATTAAAACTTTGTATTGAAATAAGAATTGAAAACCAATTACAATAAAAGAAATAAAATACTATAAATAGTTCAACATAATTGAAAATAATGAAGACTTGTACTTGCAAACTAAAACTAAATAAAGAACAATGAAGGAGGAGGAGGAGGAATAACAGCCCTCTTGTAAAGAGCCCTAGGAGGAAAAACGTGTCCCCAAAGAGCTCCCATAGGTTGGTATTTATAGAAAAATGGGAGAGAGATATGACTGAATTTTAGAGATCCTCTTTTCTTTTTATGTCTAACTCTTATTTGTAGAAAATCTACAAAAATATCTCTAAAGAGATGACCAATATGGAGAGTCTTATTCTATACAAAATACTATCTATTTTTCCTCCAATAATCTTTAAGAACAAATGACCTAAAGAGTAGATAATAAATGTATGAGCACAGGGTCATTGCTGATTTATAACAGTGATGAACCGATAGAAAGTAGGTCTCGACCTATAGGTAAAAAAATATTTTGTTTCACAAGAACTGGTAGCTCTTCACAACTATTGATAGAACTGCTCTCTGTTTTGGACCTACTGGTAAGAGAATAATAAACTACTGGTAGAAAAGTTTCTCTTTCACTTCTACCGGTTGAAATTAACTGCTACTAGTACACAATTCAATTCTGCTCACTGTTGAACTAATAGAAGACCTATCGGCAGAACTGGTCTTTTTCCCCAATTCCCACAACCTAAAGCAAACCTTATTGTTACTTGCCTGCCATCTCTTTTCCTCTCTCTCTTCCTTTCTCTCTTTCTCCTCCCCCCCCCCCCCCACCATAATCTAGATTAGCACAAAAATTGTCTCATGCTATGTTGCAAGGAAGATCCTACTTGCAATCAATTATGTTGAAAAAGAAAAATTAACTTGAATAACTATATTTGCTATCTAACTCTAAACCCAACATCTCTTTCTCTCCCCCCCCCCCAAAAAAAAAAAAACCAATAGTCCTACAAACCAAAATAAACCTAACTATTGTCGATCGACCATCTCTTCTCTATTATCTTTCTCTCTCTCTCTTTCTCTCTGTATATATATATAATCTATATTTTGGCACAAAAAAATTTCTCCTACTATGCTGCAAGGGAGATTCTACTTGCGATCAATTATGTTGCAAAAAATAAATAAATTGATCTACTATATTTTTGTTGTAAAGAAATATTAGCAAAACTTGAGTGTAAAAATTTAATTAGTAATTTTACATCAGAAAAAGTCAGAAGAATTGTTTTTAAATAAAAGTAGTCATTTTTGAATATTTATAATATGTTTTTAAAAGGTCTTATTTAAAACTTTCTCTTAGGGCCCCATAATTTATCAAGTTGGTCCTGTGTTTGCTATGTTGTCTTCTCGACCAAACATTTTCTATGCATTTCAAATGGTCAGATGCCATCAAACTAGTCCTGGACATGCTCATTGGAAAGTGGTAAAGAGGATTTTTCGATAACTTTGTGGGAAGACTGATCTCGTTTTATGCTATCATGATGGAGATCTGTGACATAGATGATTAATGCATTCACCCTAGGAGGTGGAGTTTTTTCTTAGTTTAGAAAAAAGCACATTTGCATTACCATGTTCGTGATGGATTTAGAACATGTGGCTTGTTTAATAATATCCAAGAAGTTGTTTTCTTGAGGGGATTCCAATAGTGGCTAGATATTACATGCCATTTAGATGAGTTTGCACTTGTATATTGCAATAACACATTGGCTTTGGCATATGTGAGGGATCCCAAGTATCATTGAAAAACCAACACATCGACGTTCATTATCAGCTATCTCTAGATTAGATATATGATTGCACAAGGAAAGGTGGTCCCTGAAGCATATCTCTAATGGCAGTATGGCAGTGGATTCATTAATAACGCCTAGTGCTACAAATGTATTTTTTTACCACGTTAGGAGCATGGGACTGCATAGGATTTGATATGAATTGTTCTTGGAATGATTGTTGCATTATGTAAGTACACATCTTATAAAAATAGATGCTTCTTAAATGACTAGATTAAGATCCATATCACCGTTCTTTTATTCATTCAAATATGTCACACATATATTTGTAAGACAACGTCACAACATAAGTTTCCTACCGTATATGCTTAGAGTCGACTGATAGTAGGAGTGATGAATGAATCCCTACTTCGACGTTGTGTGAGACCATTGATTCTTATCCTACATATACTCTTACCAATTGGTGACTATGTCATGAACATTATGCCCCCAAAGTCAAACAGTCAAGTCTGGTTTGATTGGCATGAGGGATAGGGAAGATTTTTCTACGATACATCATGTTTTGTGACTCATTGCTTTAGTGACTTTAGTGCATTTATTTTTTCAATAAAGTCAAGAGTAAATTATGTGTAGCACCACTTATCTTGAGGGACTAAAGAAAGCTATATCATATGTAATCAAATTGTTTGGGGTACTACAAGATGCTTTCAAGTGATATGCTCCGTTAATTTAGTGTTAACTTAATAAAGTACTGCTTTTGTTGCACATGTTTCTCGTTGGGTTGCACATTAAATTTTCTATATCAATTTTAAACAGCATATTTTTTTTAACTTAATTAGATATTAGAATAATTTTTGTTGTGATTATCTGTGTGATTACACATGAATCAAAATTAGGTGTGGAAGGAAAGAAATTTTTAAACGTAGAGGGATCAAAATTTAATGTAATAACAATAGATGATAAGTCTAAATTATAGGTATTTAGGGAAAACATTGTCGTAAATGAATGTGGAACACCAAAAGACATTAGGATACATACTACGTTAGGAAGGAAGGAATTTGAGGTATTGGAGTGGCAAAACAATAAATTCACAAGATTGAACTATATTAGGAAGGAATATTTTTGGCAGAGGATTGTCGGGCGACGGCTTTGGGACTTCGCTCAATCAAAGTTGATGAATATTTAGGTAGAAGGGTCAGCTGGTTGACCGACTTAGAGCTTCAGTTGACAGACTCTAAAAGGCAGTCGACTGGGATCAAAAGGCAATCAACCAACTTAAGGTGGTTTACACTGTTTGTTCCACCTTCTTTTCATATTCGTATTCTAGGTATAAATACTATTTTCCTTTAATTTCCGCAGCATTTCAAAACTTATTCCAAGAACAAAATATTCATTTTAAAGAGAGAATTGAGAAGGCCAGTTACAGTTTCCAAGGTCTGAGGTTCATGTAGACTGTATAACAATCTTGGGGTATTTTTCCTATCAGATGTAGAATTTCTTTTCTTCTTCCTTATCAATGATGCATAACATGTTTATTTAGGATATCTTTTTTACATTTTGTTGATTATATCAAAGACCTATAGGTTATGGCATTACAGATGAAGAATAAATTAGGGTTTTGATGGTAATCATGCTTTATGTTTCATATGGTATAATTTTATGGATTATGACTATGAGCATTCATGAAACATTTACGTTGGATGTTTATATGATGAATATATTCATAATATTGGACTTTTGGATTGTGGATGGTAAATTGTGATTGTTATTGTCCTGATCTAGAAACTTGGATGCACTGCGTTGATGAAGATGGGTTTGTAGCCATTGTGGTCCTTGTGAGGATACACATAATTCCTGTAGATATATTTTGATTGGGATTGCAGATGTTGTGGTCCTTACAAGGATGGAGAGAATTCCTATAAATACTTGGGAGGCTTGTTTAATGGTATTAGATGTCATGGCTGCCATTGTGGTGTCATAGATTTTCAGTACTGGTTTCCAAGAACAGCAAAGTGTTCCCTAGGGTGGGAGAGCCCAAAGATTTGCTGAGAAGAGTTCATGCATTGGTTGGTCTATTGATTTAATATTAGTGTTGATTTATGTTGGATTCCAGAGCTTTTAGATTTATGTTTACTATACTTGTGCATTCTTATTGTATTGGGAAAACAAGCATGCTCATGATTTCTATTAAATGACATGTTTTCGATAGATATGTGTCAAAATTATTATGTTCATTTATTAAATGCCTATATATGTATTATTTTCCAAACCCTTGGTAAGGTTTGAGAAACATCATCCTACTAGACTAGTGTAACTCATTCCATTTATCATTTTTTACAGACTGATTAGGAGACTGGGGAGGTAGCTGAAAATTTCTACAAGAGGATTGGGTTTCTCATCTAGAGTGAGTATTTATCTTTCAAGGGTTGTGAGCGGAATTTTAGAATATATTTGGTTTCAAAGTTTCGTGGTATTAGTTTTACTTTTGTTGTACTGTTATTAGAGATTTTAGATTGTAAACTTAAATTTGGTTTTATGGATATGTGGATGTTTTGAGGAGATTTTGTTACAGTTAAATGATGTTATGGTTTGATTTATCGTTGGGGGATGAGTTTCTAGATATATGCTCACACATGATATGCTCTTACCTTTATGTTCACTACCTGTGATATTTTGTTTTAGTAAAGTTGTTGTGATTTATGGGAATTGGTATTTTATGTAAACCTAAATTATATGTTCTTCTTAAAGGTTTTCTCTAAGTGTAAACTCAGCTTCATTTTCATGGAATAATTTGATTAATTTATGATCACGTCATTTATTTTAAAGAAAAAAAAAGAATGTGACATGAATAGATAAGTGGAAAATATGTAATTAGAGAGATCTTATTGATAACTTTGCCTATGTGGACAAGCAAAAATGTTAGTATGGCATGGATTATTAGAATCCAATTGAGATCCACCCATATGGGCAAATGGATCCCAACCTGGGTGGTTGGAGGAAGTTACAAGAATAAACTACCCACGTAAGTGGAGGTCATCATATTACCCCATAATTGGGCTGGCTATTAGGAGGTTACTTTGATGGTTATCTCCACCTTGTGATGTCAATATAAAACTCTCTACAGAATTATGTATACAAGAAAGACATTCAAACTCCCTCTCCATATATTCTCACCCTCTTTACAATCTCATTGTCCTAATACCATAATCCCCTAGATTTGTGAGTGTGTAAATTCAAGAAAGGACTTCAGTTGCTGTTTGTTTAACCTAGTACGAGATTCGAGTGTGTATAGAATCTTGGAGGACTTCAAGTATGGCATCGTTTGGCTCAAAAATAACAATTCGATTTTATTTATGTTCAACAAGAGGTACTCTACAAACCCATAATGGGTTGTGATATTAAATATCAACACTATTAATAATATACTCATGGGGATTAGGAAGGGGAAGAGTTGCCATAGAGTGAGGGTCAGAATCAAACCCATGAGATTGGAGAAGGCAACAATGAAATTGTCTAATATTATGATGATACTAGGTAGCATAGATATCATTATGGGAGAAGTTGATTGTTGAAATGATGATAGTTTACTAGATGATAAATTTGATTTGCCCACCTAAAAGGTGTGTGACGCTTATATTGTACATGTGACAATTCTTTGAAGTGATACCTTTGTGCTACATATGTAGTGAAACACCCCCCCTAAAAAAGACATAAAGGAATTCGCAAAATTGTCTACATGTTTCTTCACTTATGAATTATTTCATAACTCTGTTTAGCTTAAGTTGAAGTTGTCAATTACAATGAGGTACTAGTGCAAATTGTTTAACTTCAAACATAGACACAAGATCAATGGCCTAATTTAGAGTTAGGTGGTCGTAGAACCATTGATGCTCTATTTTGAGGAGAGCGATAAAAAAGAAACAGGTCAACAGTTAATATTATGTTCTCTAAGTGTTTAATTAACCTAGCATAATCGGTTATTAGCCAAAGTATGGTTTTGAAATCCAATTGCTATTAGCTGTTAGCATCTTATAGTACCCAATAAATTTATGACACATGTCAACACCATGAGGAGAAAAATTGAAAGAGCTGACAGCTTACATGGTAATGGGGCCATATAGGGTCCAATAGGATGGGTACAAACAAAATTTCCTTGATTACCACAGTATTGTGACAACACCCACTGCTGCAAAATGTCGTGGTAGGCATCCAGTGTCGTGGCAACACTCTAGTGCTGCGGTAGGCTCCCTATACCATAGGAGGTGCCTAGTGCCATAAGAAGCATCAAACACTGCAAAAGAGCGGAATACATCCTCATCACATTAAAAGTGGCAAAATTGGCCCTTGACCAAGAACAGACAAGAGTGGCACTGTAAAGATCTAAGGGCAACCTTGGTGTGACTTACCTCCCCCACTGTAGAGATAAGGGATAAGGCTAGAATTTACAACTGGCGAAATTGATATCCTTAACATACTGGACATTATTGCTCAACTAGCCCAATAGACTAAGAGGAAGGGTTCAAACCTAGGGATAGGGCAATGCAGCTCTACTTAAGGGAGAACTGAATAGCAAGGGTAGACAAGCATGATTGTTGACCTCGGTCTAGGTTAGGGTCTCGAAGGTTTAGTCTTCTCGCGTAGGCCTACTAATGTATGGCTAACTGCCCAGTAAGATTTGCTAGACTGGTATCTAGAGGTACTCCTAAGGTAGATTGGGTTATTAGTTTAGATCAACATATGAGATAATGAGACATGTGGATTAGCGACTGAAGGGCTGAAACTATATGGGTTTCCTTTATCGAGAACCTTAAAGAAGGTCTCGAGGAAGGGTTCAGAGGGAATAGAGGAGCCTAGGTAGGAGCATGTTGGGGGTACTACATACATTACAGTATCGAGGTTATGGTCTCGCGATGACTAGTCACAATCATTAACCTTTGGAGCTCATTTTACCACAGCTATCGCGCCCCTCTCGGGTAGCCTAGCTGAGGCTGCATTGGGTGAAATGTCATATCTGCCTAATTAATGTTAGGATGTGTGGCTCCCAACTAGTGGCCACTGGTATGGCTATGGTCTAGGGAATTGTGGGTTGGTGCGAGTATTAGAGGGTTACGACAGGCAACCTTTGGGGCAGCCTAACTTGCCTGGACACTATGCTATAAATACCTATATTATTTGGCCACTACGAGAAATCCATGACTACCTGGCTGGTGAGAGCATTTACTCCCTCCACCTACCTTTGTCTAACTAGTTGGTCCATTAGCCTTCAATGGATCATTGACTCTAAGTGAGGAGCGATGGGGAGTTGGGATAGTATTGACTAGACCCAAAGATAGGGAGAAAAAATAACTCTATCATATAAACTAGATTTCAGATGCACTAATAATGGGATAGAGTATGAGGCATTGATCTTAGAGGTTCTCGCAACGTAGAGATTGGCCATACAAAGTATCTAAATTATGGGGATTAAAAACTTATCACCAAACAGGTAACCGGGAAGCATGGAATAAAGAAGCCCACACTTTCCCGATACAAGATAGAAGTGCAAAGGCTATCGAATGATTTCGATGAAGCCATAATAGAACACGTCCCACGGACTAGGAACAAGTTCCTGGATAAATTGGCCATTCGGCATCAAAGTTAGATATGGCAAATGAAGAGGGAACTATCCAAGTAAAAAGGCAGACATAGGCAAGTTCTATAACCACAATCATTCTAGCCACAAACGATGAGGATTGGAGAACCCCTATAGTAGAGCAGTTGTTAAAAAAGAACATGAGAAATCCCAGCCAAAAAGCTAAGTCAATTCACTATGATAAGCGGAATACTACATTTTCGCAGAGCCGAAATGGTCCTTCTAAGATGTCTCACCAAAAAAAGGACACAACAGACTAGTAGAGGTCCATTAGGAAATCTACTGGGATGTAGACATCATTTTGCGTGGGAGGTTCTAGAGGAAGGGATATTACTAGCCTAAAATGGCCAACAATGCCAAGGAAGTACAACTGAACTATCTCCAATGCCATGAACATCCAGAACCAAAGGAATGCATCGTCACGGAAGAAACAGGGGTTGGCACCAACTGTACATCAACTTTCTCCACGAAGGGTTACTTTCTAAGGGATAATAGTGTTGAAAAAATGTTCCAAAGAAGAGCCTCTAGGTTACTCTTGAACAACAATGAATTATACAGAAAGGGGCTTCAATGAAAAAAATTCTAAGGTGTCTAGCAGACAACGAAGTTTCTGAAGTGCTAAAAAAGTTATATGTTGCGGAACACCCAGAAGGGGGGAGGGGGCAAAGCTGTAATGTTGGACATAGGATACTATTGACTAAAGATTAAGGGAGAATGTATTGAGTATTTGCGAAGGTATGATGTCTATTTGAAGCATGGGGATCTCATCCACGCACCTATTGCGAACTTAAGGAAATTAGCGACCTCATAACCCTCCATACTTGGCTCATGAACCTCATGGGACCTATCAATCCCCCATTTCGGGGAAACATATGGATATTGACTGCAACTTAATTATTCATAAAATGGGTGGAGTCGGTCCCCCTAAAAAAGGGCTACAAGGATGGAAGTGTCCAAATTCTTGAAGGAAAACATCATTTGCAGGTTTGGGAATGGCAATGTCCATGAGTGGCTTTGCCACTAACCATTTTCTCTATTCGCTCTTGTAACCACTAAAACATTAAGGGCCAATTTCTCCATTACTTGGATAATTCTTTCACTTCTAAAACAATTCACTAACCCACTTCATACGTACTACTTGACCTCAAAAGTGGATAGCTAATAAAGTGGTTCTCTCTAATTTTTTCAATTCTTGAACAGTTGCCAATGGCATTATGGATCTACTGGACCTCGAAGAGGAAACCTATTAACATGACTCCTTATTCACTGGTCTATGACGAGAAAGTAGTACTCCCCACGAAAATAATGGTACCCCTCTGCAAGGTTGGTGGTCAGATCCAAGGTGACCTCACAAGTGAGACACACATCACTAGAAGCACTCGATAAGCATCAAGATGGGGCAAGAGAACACTTGGAGAAATATCAATATCACCGTAGAATGTCCAAAGCTTATTACTCGACAGTGAGGCCAAGGACCTTTCAACAAGGTGACTTGATGCTAAAATCGGTTCCAAGTGTTATGTGTGGTCTATCTATTCCTAAGTTCACCGCCAAGTGGGAGGAACCTTTCGAGGTCCGCAAGGTTGAGGACAGTGGGTACTACAAAATCGGGCACATCGAGTTGGAGAAAATAATGCAGAAATTCAATGCCAATTGGTTGAAACTATACTACGCCTAAAAGATATGAATGAAAACATTCGTAGACAACATGTAAATGGTTTTTGTTGATAGAAATGTAAACATCAATTCATATAGATCTGAAAATGTCTTTTTGTAACATTTTGTGGTACAAGAAATATATACATGAAATAATGAAAAACTACAAGAATTCTTGAACAAATTGGACATCTATGTCAAAATCCCCAAAAACCTCTACAGCTTGCTCGCAGTCCATAAGCAATCGCTTGTTCCAAAGTATCTCATTCCGTCTCAAACCACTACACACTCATAACCCATCTGCATATGACCAATCTGCCTCTATAGGTCCTCCCGTTCACTCAATATGCAGACTGTACAATGTGGTCCACTAAGATTGGAATAATAACCCCAAAGGTCAACAGATCAAGAACTACACTCTCCAAGTTAAGAAGATCGTTCGGCCTAAGCTTCTTCATATACTGGTTCTGACAAGTATACATCACTACTTCTAGAACGTCTAAGGTGAAAGTCTACCATGCCTCTTGCATGCTGATAAGCAATAGAATATCATAGGGAAATGCTACAACAACTTTCCCAGAATAATGGGTAGATTGGCTCATTCGCCGCGGGTACGTAGTAATGAGGATACTCGAAAAAATTATCAACATCACCACAAAGGAAAGGGGGTGGTACCACTTCTCAGGCAGAGCAATTGGGCTCGTGTGAGTATGACAAGAATCAACCATATGGTAAGAAAGTGGGAAGAAAATGGTATGGTAAGGAGGTGTTGCGGCAAAAGACTTGAAAGAAAAGGGCAAGGGTCGTGCAAAGAATGGGAGAATGATAGAAGAAAGGAAAGTGGGAAGTGGGAAAAGTGAGTGGTGAAGGCCTTAATTAATAGGCAAAAGGAGGGGGTAAGAATCCGACACAGGCACGGTAGCCAAGGTACACACAAAACCCAAGGAGTTGCGGCAGTCGACGTTGGCACAAGGCTTGGAAGGCAAAAAAAGTCAACATGCCAGTCAACACACTGGTCAACTAGTAATCAATGTGCCTGTATCAGACAGTTGTCTAG
This sequence comes from Ilex paraguariensis, assembly GCA_963454935.2. Taxonomy (NCBI): domain Eukaryota; kingdom Viridiplantae; phylum Streptophyta; class Magnoliopsida; order Aquifoliales; family Aquifoliaceae; genus Ilex; species Ilex paraguariensis. The sequence goes on along the minus strand of CAUOFW020000808.1, from coordinate 12,274 downwards.
TCAGCAATCCTGCCCAATCAACGAGTCAGTGCCTAGTCAACTAGTAAGGGTGTTCAACCGCTTTGACCAATCAACGTGTTAGTAAGAAATGCCTAGTCAGCAGCCCACATCATCACCACGTTGACTAGTCAATGTTCCACATGGGTAGCGGCTGACTAGTCAATGCCCCAAAAAAAAAAACTTATTGGAAGAGGAATTAGAATGCAAAGACAGCTATTGTTTTTTTTGAGGTTGAATGCCAGTCGAAATTTTTGAGATTCTAGTTGACTGCGGTTTTCGAGGCAGGCTACGGCTGGCAATTTTTTGAGGCTGAATAATAGTTGCAGTTTTTGAGAAAATAATGGGTCATTTTAAGTGTAGTCACAATGCTACACCGAAGGACGAAAGCTATCAAGTATTATGGTCAGAAACACATAAAGACTATGGAGTGGATATGTAGGACACTTCCCACAACCTAGCGCACACAAGCAACAAATTTAGTACCCAATAAATTTAGGACACATGTCCACACCATTAAAGGATCAATGGAAAGAGATGACAACTTACATGGCAGTGGGGTCCAACAGGATGGGTATAGACAACACTGTCGCTGCAGGCACCATAGTGTCATCATAGGCATCCAGTGCCGTAACAGACATCTAGTGTCGCGACAGGCATCCAGTGTCATGATAGAACCCTAGTGTAGTGACAACACCCCAATGTCGCATCTCTCCCCAGGGGATGCATCTGGGTTGTGTTTGGAAAAACATTATATCCACCTAATTAATGTTGGGACATGTGGCTCGCAGTTAGCATCCACTGGTATCGCTACAGTTGAGGCAGTTGTGACTTGACGTGAGTGTCAAAGGTCGCTGTTGGCCCTGTACTATAAACATCCACATTACTTGCCATTTGCGAGAGATTCATGACTAATTGGCTGGTGAGAGCATTTACCTCCTTCACCTACCTCTATCTAACTGGTTGGTCTCTTTATTAATAGGTTGTTTGAGTTTCTTCCATCCCATCTATTTATCCTACTCATCCCTTTAGATTATCCAAGTTGAGCTATAATAGAAAAAGATCAGTAGTTAAGATTATGTTCTCTAAGTATTTAATTAACTCAGCATAATCGATTATTAGCCAAAGGTATTGAAATCCAATTGTTATTTGCTGTTAGGATCCCAATCAGTAAGTTTGAAGATGGGAAACAAGGGCTAAAGCTGTCGGCATAAACATGACACCCATCAGTTTAAGCGCTTTAGTGTGTTTATTTAAGTCAAAGAATAGGTAATTACTCATATAAACTACCCAAAAGCACATGAAGGAATCATACCCATTCCATGCGCATCTTGTACGATTTCCGTGTTAAACAATCACAAAAGTCATATTTACAATTTCTTTGTTAAACAATCACAACGGCCAGCTTAGAAGAATCTCTCTCTCCGTCTCTCTCCTTCCTTATCATTTCTTACCACCTTTGGCTCTACTTTAATTAATCTGGTTAAAGCGTATAGGACACTTGTGAAAATTTTAAAATTATTTAGAATTTGGCCCTTTTAAGAGTTGGTCAAAAAATCAAAGGTAAATCTATATAGATATCGATATACTAAAATTGGAGTCAATTATGATCCAATATACTCCCTCCTTTCCTAAATATCTGTCGTTTAAAGTTTTTGCACAGGGATTAAGAAAGCTATTAAATATCTCTAATATGAGTAAAAAACAATTACACAAGATTAAAATACCCTTATTCAATATGCATTGAGAAGGAAAGTAATATGAAAGACACTTAGCCTCTACCTAATCTAATGCATTGAAAAGTTAAGGGTAAATTTGAAAGAAAAAATATTAATTATGCTTTGGTTTCATAAAACTACAGTTATTATAGAACAAAAAAAATTGTGTAAAACGACAGATATTTAGGAACGGATGGAGTAGTTTATATATTCATGCATGCACAAATATATGCATATACACTAATTAAAATTGAGTGATTATTTAACGGTATTGTATTGAAATTGAAACATAATTTGTTAAATTTAGCTCTCGTTTAATTATTTCGATCAGATCGACTTTATATTTTTTAAAAAAATTCGAATATGAACTATAAAAAATAAGTTTGTTAGATATTCAGATCTAATTCGAATTTACTTTTTCAAATCAGGTTCGGATTAATTGAAATCCTATTCAAACTCGACCCTTGACAAGCCTCCTAATTAACTATTGGTTTGTGAGGCGCAACCAAAGGGCAGAGCCAGTATTAGCCCGAGGGGGGCACTGGCCACCCTAAAATTGTTTTTCTCATTAGCTATGCATTATGTGATCATGTTAATTTAGTGTGTGCCCCTCGTGACAGTGGTACCCACCAACACCCATGTGAGCATAAGCCATTTATACTATTAACATCAGTTATAGCCAATGTAATATGTTTTTCTCTAGGAATATTTTATTTGTAAAATTAGAAATAGATTGTATTTGCTTGTAACAAATTTTCAAGTCTTCCTTTAGTAGCAGATATTTTTATTGATCATCAATACTCTATTTCAACAATTTCTCCCTTCTGTCTTTCGACAAATCTTTGATCAGTTGTGAATATTGTTTGGTACTTTATTTTGAATGGCCAATTATAAAGTGTTTTAAAATACTCTAATTTTCATAAAAACTAGCAATTAGTCAATTTTTTTTATTTTTTTTACTGCATATGCCATCCTTATGATTTGTTGGCCTTTTGTTTTTAATAAATTTCTAAATAACAAATATAATATAATTAAGTATCAATGCAATATACTTATTTTACCAATCATGATAAAAAATATTAAAAATCCGATATAGTGTCTGGTGTCCACCCAAAAATAATTTTGTTAGCTTCGCCCCTAAGCGCAACGAGTGTTAATGATTGTTGTTTAACTGTTTTCTTCAATATAATGGTTGCTCTTACAGTAAAAAACTCCTAGCTCCGCCCCTAGGTCTAACCGTTAATTATTAATATAGTTAAGTCCAAATGCGTTTATTTTGTGTCAATTACATAGTAAACTAGGGGTAATCCGTATCTGAAAACATGATGAAATGTGATGATGCACAAAAATGGTTTTGTACACCACCTGTCAAGTATAGATAATAAATGCAATGAAATCAACGAGAAAATTAAAGAAGACACAATTTATAGTGGTTCGGTCAATTCGACCTACGTCCACTCTTCAATGGCTTCAGTCGCCGGGTATTTTATTGATTCAAAGGTATGGAGAACAAAGATACAAGCTTTGAGAGGGGGAATGGAGAATCAGAGAAAAACAATAATCTCCGGTAGTCGGTTCGTCTTCTGAAAGTCTCTGATGGAGCCTGTGTCCTTCCTCTCCCAGATTAGAGCCATTTTATAGTAGATAAGAGATCATTCTTGTGGAGATCATGACATATCCTCAAGGCTTCTTTATCGCAGCTTAGAGATTATCTTCGGTGGAGATCACGACTTATCCTCAACGGAAGGAAGAGTTTGGGGAACTCTTCAAGGAAACGTGGTCAAAGATTGGACCGTTGATAAGCTTCCCGTGCTCTCCTTTTGGTGACGTGCTAAACAAGAAGTCTAACCGTGCTCTCCTCTTGGTGACGTGCTAAGCAAGAAGTCCAACCGTGCTCTCCTCTTGGTGACGTGCTAAGCAAGAAGTCCAACCGTGCTCTCCTCTTGGTGACGTGCTAAGCAAGAAGTCCAACCGTGCTCTCCTCTTGGTGACGTGCTAAGCAAGAAGTCCAACCGTGCTCTCCTCTTGGTGACGTGCTAAGCAAGAAGTCCAACCGGCCTTGGGCTCCCTAAGGCGGTGTAGATAAACTTCCCGTGCTCTCCTCTTGGTCTAGCCGGCCTTGGTCTGTCTTGGACTTGGTGGGTTCAGGATGAGGTTGGGCTCCTCAACCGGGGTTGGGCTTTTAATAAATAATTGGACTACTTGGGCTTAACCCATCATTTGCCCCCCCAATGCCCCATGTCCAAGGAGACTTGGAGAAGGAGGCATTGATTTCTCTTTTTTTTTTTTTTTTTTTTTTTTTTTTTTTTTTTATAGGTTTCTTCCATTTTATTTTAAAGAAGGCCTATAATATTTTGTTTGGCCTTTTGGTTTTGAAAAAATGGCTTATGACTTTCTTTTTGGCCACTTTATTTTGAAGAGGGCCCATAATTTTCTATTTGCCTACTTTATTTTGAAGAGGGCCCATAATTTTCTATTTGCCTACTTTATTTTGAAGAGGGCCCATATTAGTCTATTTGGGCTTTTTTCTTCTTTTTGGAAAAACCCTAGACTATAAATATAGTCTTCTTCTTCAAATTACCACTTCACTTATTTTTAAGGTTGAGCACCCACCTCTTGAAGATTTTGAGAACTCAAGTCCTACCCATTTTGTTGAAGCCAAAGTGTGTGTTCTCCTTGAATCCTTCCAAGAGTGTGATTTCTTCCTTGCTAGTTGAGTTTCTCAAGTGAACAATGTCGATTGAAGAGGGATTGGTGGAGGTTGAAGAAAGTTGTGGATCTGAAATTGAAAGGCTGGGTAGCGAAGAGGAGGCGAGGAGGGGCGAAGGCGCGCTGGGCGCGCGGCTGGGCAGCGCTGGCACGCGGCTGCGCAGCGCGGGCGCGCAGCTGGGCGGCGCGCGCGCGCGGGCGTGGCGCTGGGCAGCGCGCGCGCGCGCGCGCGGACGCGGCGCTGGGCAGCGCGCAGCTGGGCGGCTGTTCTGTGCGTGCTGGGGGCCTGGGCAGCTGTCTAGGGGCTGCTCCTCCTGTCTTGGACAGCCCAGGGGCGCTGGGCAGCTGCCTGGGTGCTGGGCTTGCTGTCCTGGACAGCCCAGGTGCGCTGGGCAGCAGTCAGGGAGAGCTAGGCAGTGGCCTGGGAGCACGGGCTGATCCGATTCTCATTCGAGGTGCTGAGTTGGGCGCCTTAGGTGCTGATTTTTGCGCCGAAAATTCTTCTTTGTGTAATATTGAAAGGCCAGGCACCCTTCAAGTTACTGGGCAACTTTGTTTGGATGAGCAACAGCAGTCAGGCACACTTTCAGGCGTTGGGCTAGAAATTGCAAGCAGTAGGGAAGCTTTGGATGCTGCCATTGATGATCAAGCCCTTGTTGTAGTTTCCCCGATTCAAGTTCTTCAAGACTCTCCCAATGGTGATTTGGACTACTCCTTAAGGCCCCGGAAGAAGAAACGTAACAGCAAAGTGGGACCCGATGATGACGGGTCTAAGGTGAGCACCATTCGTAGTTTGTTCTGTTCAGATGAAGATATTTCTAAGCTTGTTTTTACTTATCGCATCCCTCCGACCGTGTTGTGCCGTCGGGCTGAGTTGGGCGAGTTTGCTTGCGATGACTCTTCCGGGGATATTGTCGTTTACGAGGAGATGCTTGAGGCTGGGTTAAGATTTCCCATGTCTTCCCCCATTTGTCGAGTCTTGCATTACTTCTCCTTGACCCCGGGGCGACTAGCACCCAACGGTTGGAGAGTCCTCCTCGGTTTTCTTGCCTTATGGAGAAAAGTGCACCACGAGGATGCTTCCCCTATGGAGTTTCATGCAGCATATAATTTGAGCGAAACCCCTACACCAAATAGGGGATGGTATTATTTTACCGTGCGGAGTGGTACAGTGCTTACAGGGATGCGCTCTAATTGCGGCGGCTGGAAATCTTGTTTCTTCTTTATTGGTGGAGAATGGGCTTCAGAAGCCGACAGAGTTTTGGTGCCAACACATTGGGGTGCTGCTAAAAAGCCCGGTATGCTGCACACTTCTTCTTTTTTTTTTTTTTTAGGTTTCGACTTCCTCCATCTGCTTGCTTTCGAGGGCCTATAATCAAGACAAACTGAAGCTGGATCTTAGCCTTGTGCAGAGGGAGCTTATTACTGCTCAGGAGAGGATTGTCGAGCTTGATTCTGAGCTTTTGGTGACCCGTGAGAGGGACGTGCTCCGGGAGGGTGAGCTTGTGGCCGCACATGAACGGTTTTCTAATTTAGAGTCTGAGCTTCTGGCGGCCCGCGAGAGGGACGCGCTCAGGGATGGTGAGCTTGCTGCGGCCCATGAGAGGGCCACAAAGTTAGAGGCTGAGCTTTTAGCAGTCCATGAGAGGAGCGCGCTCAGAGATGGTGAGCTTGTTGCAGCCCATGAGAGGGCCACTAAGCTAGAGGCTGAGCTTTTAGCAGTCCACGAGGGGAGCACGCTCAGAGATGGTGAGCTTGTTGCAGCCTATGAGAGGGCCACTAAGCTAGAGGCTGAGCTTTTGGCAGTCCGCGAGAGGAGCACGCTCAGAGAGGCTGAGCTTGTAGAGGCCCATGGGAGGGCCATGCTCAGAGAGACAGCTGTTGCAGAGGCAAAGCTGACGGCTGCTAGGGAGAGAGTTTCCCGTGCTGAGGAAGACTTGGAGAACGGTCTTGCAGATGCTTTTATTGATGGTTTCGAGGATCTCCGAGGGAAAGTTTCTACCGCTTTCCCTAATATTGACTTCTCGTCTTTTGTGCCTACTGACGACAGTGATGAGGGAGATCTGATGCTGTTGATGACAATGAGGATGAGGTGGGGGACGACCATGAGAGCAGTTAGAGTGTTTGGGACTTTTGATTTTTTTTTTTTTTTTTTTTTTGAAAAGGCGGTATCTGGCCTTATCTTTGTACCGATACTCCTTTGAAATGAAATACAGAAAATCTTTTTGGAGTAAATGGCCTAAAATTTTATTAATTTATTGCTTATAAAAAGCGGTATTGGGTGATAATTCCCAAAGAATAAAAATACATTAAAATCTTGGGTTACACCGCTAAAAATCGAATCAAGTCCCAATTTCTACTGCTTTGATGCTCTCAAGGTGTCATTGGTAATACCTTTTCAAATGCTCTGCATTCCATGGATGGAGTAAAACTTTTCCCTCAGAATCTTGAATTTTGTAGGTGCCTGGTCTCACTACTTCTGTTACGCGGTAGGGTCCTTCCCAATTTGGTCCCAGCTTCCCTTCGCGTGCATCTTTTGTAGCGAGGATTACTTTTTTGAGGACCAAATCCCCAGGTTGGAAAGAACGGGGCTTCACCCTCGAATTGTAGTACCTTGTCATGCGCCGTTTATATTCCGCGTTGCGGACTACAGCCATCTCCCTTGCTTCCTCCACCAAGTCGAGGTTGCTACGGAGTCCTTCCTCGTTGGTGATGGGATCGTGGTGTTGGACCCTTAGGGAGTGTACCCCTATTTCCACAGGGATGACCGCCTCGGTTCCGAAGGCGAGGGAAAAAGGAGTCTCCCCAGTAGGGGTTCTTGGTGTGGTTCGATAAGCCCACAGTACACCTGGCAGTTCCTCTACCCAAAGGCCCTTTGCTTTTTCGAGCCTTGTTTTTAAATTGCGTAGCACGGTTCTTACCATGACCTCTGCTTGTCCATTTGCTTGTGGATGCGCCGGGCTGGAGTGAGGTTGTTTTATTTGAAGGTCAGAACAGAAAGAGTTCAGCAGCTTGTTGTCAAACTGCTTGGCGTTGTCGCTGACAATGGCATGGGGAATCCCGAAGCGACAGACCAAGTTTTTCCAGATAAAATCTTTGACCTTTGCGTCTGTGATTTTTGCTAAAGGTTCTGCTTCTGACCACTTGGTGAAGTAGTCGACTGCCACCACCACGAACTTGCACTGCCCTTTACTGAGAGGCAAGGGGCCTAGGATATCGATGCCCCACTTAGAGAAAGGCCATGGGCTTGAAATGGTTGTTAGCTCCTCGGGTGGTTGCCTTGGCACAGTGGCAAAGCGTTGGCACTTGTCGCACTTTTTGGAGAAAACCTGAGCGTCCCTCATCATGGTAGGCCAGAAGTAGCCCTGTCTGAGCGCCTTGTGGGCTAGGGAACGCCCTCCAGAGTGATTCCCGCAGATCCCTTCGTGGATTTCTCGGAGGGCATAGTGGGCTTCTTCAGGTGAAAGACATCGTAACCATGGTAAGGAATAACCTCTCTTGTATAGAGTGTCCTGCAAGATGGCAAACTTGGAGGCCCTTATCCTTAGCTTCCTGGCCTCTAGGGGATCATCTGGCTGCACACCGTCTTGGAGGTATGCCTTGATTGGGGTCATCCAGTCTGATTCGGTGGATACACAGTCAACATTAGTGGCCTCCATGTCCATCCTGCTGGGATCGCACTGGTGACCAATTAGTACTGGTTCCCCTGATGAGGCTTCCATGGATGAAGCAAGCTTTGCGAGTGCGTCGGCAGCCATGTTATCCTCTCTGGGGATGTGGTTTATCTGGAAGTAGTGAAATTTTGTGATCATGTTTCTGACCATGTTGAGATATTCTTGCATTTTGGCTCCTTTGGCTTCGAACTCGCCCCTCACTTGATTGACTATCAACTGAGAGTCGCTGTAGGCGGCAAGGTGTTGAACCTCCATTTCCATTGCTAACCTTAATCCAGAAAGGAGGGCTTCATATTCCGCCTCATTATTGGAAGCGTAAAAGTGGAGCTTCATCGCATATCTGAGAGTGGTGCCATCTGGGCTGATCAAAATTAAGCCCGCTCCTCCTCCTTCGCTAGTCGAGGAGCCATCTACATAGAGTTTCCAAAGCAGATGAATGGAGAATTTGGAATTTAAAGTGGAAGACCGGGGAGGTGCAGCCTGTGGTGCCTGGGCATGCGGAGGTGCAGCTTGTGATGCCTGGGCATCCAAGGGTGCAGCCTGTGGTGCAGGAATTAGAGGTGCAGCTTGTGGTGCCTGGGCATCCAGAGGTGCAGCCTGTGGTGTCTGGGCATCCTGAGGTGCAGCTTGTAGTGCCTGGGCATCCAGAGGTGCAGCCTGTGGTGCCTGGGCATCCTGAGGTGCAGCTTGTGGTGCCTGGGCATCCTGAGGTGCAGCTTGTGGTGCCTGGGCATCCAGAGGTGCAGCCTGTGGTGTCTGGGCATCCTGAGGTGCAGCTTGTGGTGCCTGGGCATCAGAAAAGTTGTTTGGGCTCCTAGGGAGGAGACTTGGGCGCTTGCTTGAGGGTCTTTGTTAGGCTTTTTGATGTCTTCGTTGGGCATTTGGGGATCCTCACTGTTCCCATCCTCTGTTGGTGTGAGTTCAGCTACGAAATCTGCTAGGGCTTGTGCTTTGATGGCCGTCCTAGGTTGGTACTGAATGTCGAATTCCCCGAGTTCTACTGCCCATTTAAGAAGTCTTCCAGACACGTCCGGCTTTCCCAAGATTCTTTTAAGTGGTTGGTCGGTGATGACCACCATACGATGGCCCTGGAAGTAGTGTCGTAGCCTTCTCGCTGTTGTGACCAGAGCGAGTGCCAGTTTTTCTAGTGCTGAATATCTGACTTCTGCCCCCGGTACGCCCTGCTCACATAATAAACTGGTTTCTGCACACCATTGTTGTTTCTAACGAGCACTGAGCTTACCGCTGATGGGGAAGCAGATAGGTATAGATGGAGAGTCTCTCCAGGAGCAGCATGTGACAGGAGGGGAGGTGCTGCTAGGTAGGCTTTAAGCTTTTGAAAAGCCTCCTCTGCCTCAGGTTTCCACTCAAAGGCTTTTCGGAGAGTTTTGAAAAAGGGAGACATTTATCTGCAGATTTGGAGACAAACCTATTTAATGCTGCGATCCTTCCATTGAGGCGCTGGAGCTCTTTGGTTGAAGAGGGTGACTTCATGTCAAGAATGGCCTTGATCTTGTCAGGGTTTGCCTCAATTCCCCTCTGATTGACCATAAAGCCCAGGAATTTACCAGACCCCACACCAAAGGCGCACTTCTCAGGGTTGAGCTTCATGCGATAGGACCTCAAGACGTTGAAAGTTTTTTGGAGGTGATCAATGTGGTCTACTGCTGCAAGGCTCTTTACCAGCATGTCATCCACGTACACCTCCATTGTTTGCCCGATCAGAGACTGGAACATCTTGTTCACCAGCCGTTGGTAGGTTGCTCCAGCGTTCTTTAGCCCAAAGGGCATGACCCTGTAGCAATATGTCCCCTTTGGCGTGATGAATGATGTCTTCTCTTGGTCTGGGGGATGCATGCTAATCTGGTTGTACCCCGAGTATGCATCCAAGAAAGTGAGCAACTCATGCCCAGCGGTGGCGTCGATGAGGAGGTCAATCCGTGGCAGTGGATAACTATCTTTTGGGCATGCCTTGTTCAGTTCTGTGAAGTCGACACAGAGACGCCACTTCCCATTAGCCTTAGTGACCATTACTACGTTGGAGAGCCACTCTGGATACGCCACTTCCCTGACTGCTCCGTTATCAACCAGCTTTCGAATCTCCTTGTCCATGGCTTGAGCCCTTTCAGTGGAGGCTCCCCTTAACTTTTGGCGAACAGGCTTGTACCGCGGATCGACATTGAGGTGGTGTGTAGCTACTTCCGGGTTGATGCCCTCAAGGTCCTCATGCGACCAAGCAAAGATGTCCATATTATGCTCCAAAAATTGAATCAACAGGGGAGCCAACTCTTCAGAAAGGGAAGAGCCAATGTAAATTCTTCTGTCTGGGTGCTCTTTTTTTAAGACCACAGGGATGAGTTCCTCGACTGGTTCTCCTCTCTCTGCGGCGGAGTCATCCCTTGGGTCAAGGACCTCAACTTGCAATGCTTCTTGGGCTTCCTAGCCTTTATAGAGGATACATAGCACTCTCTGGCTGTTATTTGGTCCCCTTTGACCTCTCCGACTCCATTTAAGGTTGGAAAGCGGAGAACGAGATGGTAGGTAGAGGGCACAGCTCTTAATGCGTTAAGAGCTGGTCGCCCTAATATGATGTTGTAGGCCGACGGGCATTCTATTACCAGGAAATTGACCATGACTGTGGAACTTCGGGGTGTTACTCCGGCGGTGACGGGAAGTGTGATGGATCCAAGGGGATACACCTTTTCCCCTGAGAATCCAATGAGGGGTGACCTGATTGGCTGTAGCCTCTCCCTGCCCAGATTGAGCTTGTCATAGGCCTCTGCAAATAGGATATCTGCAGAGCTGCCACTATCTACCAGGATCCTGTGCACATGAAAGTTGGCCACCGTCATGGTGAGCACCAAGGGGTCATCATGGGGGTGTTGGATTTCCTCCAGGTCCTTGTTTGAAAAAGATATGACCTCGTCGCTTTCCTGCTTCGGCACCTTAGATGGGCGCATCTCGTAGACATGTCTTGCCTTCCTGGCATGAGCCTTCATCGCGGAAAGTGATTCTCCTCCACCTGCTAGTCCCCCCGAGATAGTGTGGATTTCCCCCACAGGCTGCTGATCTTCCTGGTTGTGAGGTTGTGGTTCACGTTCCCTTCCAGCAACGTATTGACGCAAGTGACCACGCTGGATGAGCTCCTCAATTTGCCTCTTGAGGTCGTAGCAATCGTCGGTGTCATGTCCGTGATCACGATGGAAGCGGATAATTGTTAGGATTTCTGCGATTTGGAGGAGACTTCATTTTTCCAGGCCACTTTATCGCGGGGTCATCCTGGATCTGGAATAGGATGTGTTCCACGGAAGCATTGAGGGGAGTGAAAGGTTGACGGTTCCTCTGAGGAGCAGGACCTAGCCGGTCCTTGACAGGACTTTCTCTGTCCTGCCATATTTGTTGCTGGTTTCCTTCTTATCGTCCTTCTCTCTTTCCTTCCTTTTCTCACCAGCTCTGGAAGACTCACCCCGCCTGGCCCTTGTGATATCTTCTGCGTTTATGTATTTTTGGGCCTTGGCTAGCAGCTCTGGCATGCTCTTCGGTGGGCGCTTCAGAACTGAGAAAAGGAAACTTGATGAACGGAGGCCACCCAAGAAAGTGTCATTGTCACCTTGTCGTCAGGTTCATCAACTTGGAGTACCTCCTCGTTAAAACGAGTGAGGTAACTCCTTAGGCTCTCCTCGCGGTCCTGCTTTATGCTAAGCAGATGTGTAACTGGTTTCTGGTGGCGACGCCCTCCTATGAAGTGTGAGACGAATGATCTGCTAAGCTCGGCGAAAGAGGCAATAGAGGCGGGGGAGAGCTTAGCAAACCACTGTCGGGCAGACCCCTTTAATGTGGTTGGGAATGCCCTGCACATGATTTCGTCTGGTACGTTGTGCAATTGCATCAAGGTCTTGTAAGTGTCGAGGTGGTCCAGTGGATCATTGTTTTGTTATTCCATCAAAGGTCTCCACAGATGGCATCTTGAACTTCTGAGGGAGGGGGTAGTTCGCTACATCAGATTTGAAAGGGGTATCAGTACGCCTTACCAGGTGGTCAACTCTCGGGTCCCTGGGCCTTCATGGCGTTGAAGACATCACCGAGTTGATTTTTGTACCTCCTTTATTTTCTCGTCCCAAAGATTGGGGGCTCCTCTGGAATGATCATGGAAGTGGCTTCCATGCCCCAGTTTTT
>CAUOFW020000807.1:0-189997 GCA_963454935.2 Ilex paraguariensis | reverse complement strand
AACAAATTTACCGTATGCCGAAACCATACCACGACCACCACATCTATATATAACTGCCAGTCTGTCACTTCTCACAAAACCACATCCACACACAAGCATTAAGGATCCAGAAATGAATTTGATTAAATTCAAGCAAGAGTAATAGTAGAATTTGGTATATATACATATGTAACCATTTGATTATGAATTAACCTACTTATAGAATAAAGCCTACCACCAACACTATCCCAACCTTATACAACAATTGTCAGACCACCAAGAACATGCCATTAGCCTGCTAACTCCAATCACTTGGGTGACTATTACTCCCCCAACCATCACAATAACAACACTGTTCGCATCACATCTCACAATCACTTGCAAGTCTTACAACTACCTTTGTGGCCAACTGCATCAACCCATCCAGTATATAAACACCACTAGTCTTCCTCTAATTGATACTTCTCTCAATAGAAGTGACAGATACAGGACATCATCCCAAAATCTATGATGATGGTGACAATGATAATACAAAAGCAGAACAATAGATGCAGACATCCAAAAGAAAAAGGAAACTGGAGGTCAAGAGCCAACCTTGCGCTAAGAAATCAGAAGTGAGAAGAAATTACACCAAGTAGCAACATTGAAGTATGATTTATAAGATTAAGCTATACCCTTTTTGCGATAAAGCAGATTTATTTTTTCTTTTCTTCTTGCCCTGAGAGGCAGCTTATTTTTGTCACTCCTACATACCTTGATATTCTCAACGCAAATTAAACTTGTGCACTTTTTTTTTTTTGTGAGGGGGAGGGGAATAGGATTAAATACTTGTGTGCTAATTTGACATGTATCAGCCATAAATTTAATATCCATAAAGATATCCTATTAACAGTGCATAAGATGAACGCCAAATTACATTTTGATATAATATCATGGCTCACACTTGTATAGCCAAAGTAGCTTGCAAGTCCTTCACAGTAGAACAATTATCAGTAAGCTGACTGACACACTTGCACAGAATGTTTACAGATATATGCCAAACCAAAAGTACAATCGCCTAATGAGACAATATTCTAGGTTCAATTTACCCATGAAACTTGAAACCTACAACCATTATTTAAGAAAAAAATCCACCCCTTTCTCTAGGTTGGAACCAGCAACCAAACACAGAGACTTGACGATGACAAAACCACAAAAAGAACAAACCATGTAAGTACATCTACAAACAAAAAAATGAAGGTTTTCCTTTTCTTTTGTGGTGCAAAGGAAAAAAACAAAAGAGAGAGGGGAGGGTGGGGGATTGAAAGAAGAGGGGAACATGAAAATGAAATTAGAAAAAGAAAAAAAGGAAAACAGTTTCAAGGAAAAAGCTCGCCGAAGACCTTAGCCATCCAAAATCAATTACAGGGCAGGTCAAAATGTGCATGCAATTTCCATGTAAGTACATATATACATGTAATCTAGCAGTGAAAAATACATTGGAGCTGAAATTTTACGACGAATTAAATATCTTTTTTCTTTCATTATTATCAAGTAGAATGAATTATCCAAGTATTTTCTGCCAACCTTAACCCTAGTTTGTAGGGGTTGCCTAATAGTTACCTCTCTTAGACCCGCTATAAGCGAAAGTCTTGTGCCCCAAGAATGAGATATTTTTATTTTCTTCTTTTTTTGTTTGTTATTATCACTCAAAATGAACACTATGCAAGGATTTTTTGACTCTTGGTTTCACAATAAACCCAAGTCATAATAAACATGGCTCACAATTGAAGAGTAAAAAGGTGAAAAAGGCTCAAGGAACAACTGAAATAACTATAATAAAGTTATATTGAACGACACCATACAAAATCATGATGACAATTTTTCTCCTTTTCTTTCTTATTTTTCTATTTGCTTTCTCCGAGGGGGAGTTCCAGTGACTTTTAAACCAAACATAAGTTACATGAACTCGTTTCTTGGCCTCGCTGTACCCAAAAAATTGAAGAAGATTACCAACTTTTGACTAAGTTCATTTATTTTATTGCAGACATCCAGAATGCACATCAGGGAAGAAAAAAACAAAATGAGAATAAAATAAGAAACAGACAAAAATCGGGGGGAGGGGGGGAAGATAAAATGTTTGGCACAATGCCACAGCACGTTGGCACTAGCGTCCAGCAATGAACCCAGGATATAAATCACCAACAGAGACATATAAACAAAAACATCTAAAGCTACATCAACATGCTGGTGAAACTAAAAAAATAATAGCAAAAAACATTGTACAAGAATTCTGAAATGATTTGAAAACCCAAGGTATTCAAATCCCACCTGAGCAGGCTCCAGCGAGCTACCCAAACAAATTCCCTATACATATGACTGTATCCCGCGTTTGGGTAGTCATTAACTACCACTTGCAGTGACAAAAAATCTCAATGAACGACAAATAACTCATCTTGCACCTTTCCATGGCCTATACATTAGCATCCATTATGGAAACCATAGGCTGCCTTATTTTATTTTATTTTTTGAACAGTAGCTGCCTAATTTGATACACAAACATAATGTATGAAGATTCCACAAGTGAACAAGAAAAAGTTTTAAAAACAAATGAGATGAGGAAACTGGTTCAGGAGCTCTGTGGCTATAGTTTATAGCCAATGACCAAGTAAATAAGGTTAATTCAAGGAAAAGGCATTTACAACAGATCAGTTATCCAACTTCAGATGGAAAATAGAACTTTCGATGAACAGCACACAATCCGCCAGCTAAGATTATCATGCTGTTGAACACATTAACCTTATATAGACCCTGCAATTAGATGCCAATCCAAAACATCAATATCCCATGCCAGAATGACTATTTGTAGCAATTTCTCAATGGGAAAGAAGGAAGACAAAGGCACAAGTGACAGTACAAAACCCAAAAAGGCAGAAGAAGAAATCAACTTAGCCTCCTAATGAACGTATCCAAGCCTCAACCAGTTGGCAATTCGATTTGAGATTCAAACACCACTGCTCCAAATCCAAATAAGAGATTGGCACTCATACCCACATGAGATGTTCTTAGTTTCTACACAATATTCATAAAGTGGTTGTGTCGGCAGAAGAATAAATTATAGCAGAACTCAGATAGCAAGTAATGTCTAAGGAGGAGCAACACCAGGATTACTACAGTGAAATACACCAACAGAAACTTGGTGTGCACAATGAAGTGTGTTATATCCTGCTATGAAGAATTGCTCCAAAATCCAACTGATGAAACCGATAAAACAAATAATGAACTTTTAAACCATGGCCTCCAGTATTGTATCCCAAGTAACCAATAAAGAGTGGAACTGGATAACTTACCCTTCACTAACCAAGTTCAAAGCCAATTTCACCAAAACTGACTGTGAAACCCCTAATTTGCCAAGAATGGATGTCAGATGGGCATATGGATGCTGCACACCAAGCTCAAAATTTAAAGTTGTCAACATCATTTGCTCAGCTTCAATCACCCGTTCTCGATACTGCTCAAACCAGTCCTGTTCAATGGCAAACCATTTTCCAAAATTAGACATACAACCCAAGAAAATCATTTCAGTATATGGCTACTCCGATTAACTAGTAAGTATGGCCTTGTTGACACATTGCTAATGGGTCCTCAAAAGGGATTCAATGTCACATAGTTTAACATTTCAATCTAGGTGCACTGAAAAATTGCCATTTTGAATTTTGTTGAAGAAGGGCAGACATACTTTGATTTGATCATGACAATTAGGAAACCTGAATGCAGAATACATCTCTAATATTGGTTGTCCTATTAAAGATTTGGCATCTCACCACCAAAGAACCTTTACAGGTTGTGTGAAATTATAATTTCTTCCATCAAAAAACTTCAGACACAGCCATCCTGATCCTTACAGCACACTTATACTCCCTTCCGCCCTTTTTGTGCATTTGGAACCGAAACAGGTGAAGGGAAATGTGCAACCGTACATACACAGAGAGAGAGAGGGGGTGGAAAGGAAGAAATCCTGAAGATACTCACATCAGGGAGCAGAGAGGAGATAAGAGTTAGATTCTGTTTGTGGAGAATGTCACATGATGCGCTCAACACATTGTTCAAAGGACGTGGTGTCTCCTCAGACTTTGCAGCCAGGAATAGAGCAGCAGTAGCAATCAGCTGCAAAAAAATTGGATCAGCAATCATATAGGTTTCACATAGAAAAATCAACAAGTTATATCAAGCAAATATCTAGGAGGCAGGAGAAGAAACCAAGCAATATATCATTTATTCTTCCTTAGGGTCACAAAACATAACAATCTTCCCACACACACAGATAGACTAATGCACAAACCAACGTAACCAGAATGTCAAACAAAACACAAGATCAGTAAAAAAATGTTGTTTCATCTACATAAATCAGTTACATAATGGATAGATGCTCAGAAAGCAACTTTATATTAGTTCCTAGAAAGCAAGTTTCTATTACTCTGAGAAAAAGGTCATGCTGCAATAAAAAGAACAACCAGAGACAAATTGCATTTGAATGTGGTTTACAGTTAACATGATTTCACTTCTAAAGAAGAGCACAAATTTATGACAAAATCTGATCATCACATTCTTTTTATTGAATCCTCATTCACATCCTGAAAACTGCAGATTCTAAATAAAAGGAACTGGAAACTCACATATCTATCATGACAAACATGTGATCGTCGAACAAAAAAACGGTGGCACAGAACTATGGCGGTTCCAATGGTGGTTTGGGGCCTGCAAGTAAGTCCAAAAAGAATTCGTTTTCATAAGGCTAACGGTGCTCAAAATAAAACAACTTCCATTGATGGCTTTCAAATACAAAGGCTTACAGCTCAAGCCAAGCTCCAAGATTCTGAAGGAAAGAACAATATGAGTACCGCAAATGCATTTCATGCAATGCATCAATACCATCTTTCCTTGACGGAGAGTAATTTTCAATCTCATCCCTAGACATAAATAGCACCTCATCGTCATCCTCAAACTTTAAACGGTCACGCTTGCAGGTAGAAGACATGTTTCCATTGGCATAAGGCCTTGTAGTAGTGGTCAACACTGAACTGTTTTTACTGGTTGAAGGAGCATTATCATAAGTAAGGGGTTGTTGATATGTTCCCCCACTGTTTCCCCAATTGGAATTAGAAAACTTTCTCCTTTTCAAAGAAGGTTTGACTTCAGGCATAGAAAAGTTCAAATTGTAGTTATGCTCCCCAAAATTTCTTGAAAAATCATGAAAATTGTTATAATTCCACATAGAATTGTTATCTGAAACATAGTGGTGGTTTTTGGAAGCAGTGGCAGAAGTGTTAGTGTTGGTATGGTTGCTTATACTAAAAGAGGACGTATAGTCATCATGAAAAAGGCCACCTTGTGGACGGTAAGCCCGTGCAAGAGACATGGTTCCTGCAAAATTTCACAAAAAAAAAAAAAAACAAGATCACTAGGTTAAAAGTGACATCGAATATTAATTTGCACTTGACATAATTCATGGCGACAACGTAACTGCAGAAGTACAGACAAATCTAATAGGTTACATAAATAGCAAATTTCACCATCAATATGTGAAGCAGCCCAAATCAGAGGCGATGTAAAGACCATCGGAAAAGTTCTCTTCTTTTTTTGGTTGGTTTAATATTTCTGGCAAACTATTGAAAGGAAAGTCCAGATAAGAGTACTACAACAATGGGCAAGGCTGCTGTCCAACTATTGCTGCCACATACAAATAGAATTAACCATGTCAAACAAGCACGGCCATAACCTACAAAAAACAAAAAACGATGCTCCACTACACTGGTATCAGGATTTTCAAATCTCAAGCACGGTTTCCCGATTCATTATGTAATCGAACACAACCTAACAGAAAATTGATGTTCATATCACAAATTAAATTTCCCTGGAATCGAAACAGGCCAACAATCCCCAAAAATAAAAGACATAGATTGATATTGATATCACAAAATATATTTCTCGTGAATGGAAACAGGCCAAAAATCCACAAAAACAGACATAAAGACACAAGCCATGCATCTTCATAACCTGAAACAAGACAATTCAGTGCCCTGTTAATCAAAGTCTCACAGAAACAAAACCAAACACCAAGAAAGAGAGGAAAATAATCAATAATTACCTATTAGCAGAAACAACAACACAATATCCCAATTCAATTCACTAGATTATGGAATCCAAAACAACCTAACATAAAATTATATTCAAATCACAAATTAAATTTCCCAGGAATCCAAAAAGGTCAACAATCCCAAAAAAATAAAAAGACAAAAACTTTGCATCTTCATAACCCGAAACAAGAAAATCAGTGCCCTGTTAATCAATGTCTCAAAGAAACAAAACTAAACTCAAAAAAGAGAGGGAAAATTTAATAATTACCTATTAGCAAAGACAATAGATCTGATTAATCCGTAATCGATCGTCGGAATTGAAAAAGAGTTCAAGACAAGCTATCAAAATCGATTGTGGTTGGAATCAGGGTCGGAGAATGAAGACTCTCGAGAAGAAATTGGTGGAGAGAGGGATGAATATTTTAGAGTGTCCCTTAAAATATTTGATCTGTTGCAATTAAGTCATTGAACACACGAAACTTCACCTTAGATTAAACAGTAAATTTATACGAAATAGTTACATATTGAGTTGGATTGTATAATTGAAGAGTTGAAATTGATACAAAACTTAGTTTATATACTTAATTAATACAAGTGAAATAGTTCTAATAATTGAAGTGAAAACTATATAGTTTACTCAATATAATAATTGAAGACAAAGGGTGCTAATTTTTGTGAAGTGAAAACTTTAAGAGTGCAATTTCTTAAAATTTGAAAAGTTGAAGGAGTTAAATAAGAATACCCAAAAATAGAGAGCGTAATTTGTAACTAACCTAAGTTACAAATTATATACTTTAGGACGTGTTTGTTTTGAGTATAAAATTTATGTGATATAAAGTTTTATATTTATTCTATTCTAATTCAATAGTATATTATATTCAGTGATAAACTATAATCTCATAATTCTCCTTGTTTATTTATCACAAATATTATTTGTGTAATACCTACTTAAAAAAGTCAACAATTGCGGCTAACCAATGTAAAAGACAATTTTAACATTTAAAAAGTCAAAAATTACGACTAAGTTTTATATGGGAATTGTACCGAAGGGCATTTCGGTCTTTTTAATTTATAATATTTATACCAAGAATATAATACCACTCCCCTATGTGGTATTCATTAAGACCTTCTACATGGCATTATAGCTACTGTTCATAGCGGGTCGGTATTACGATCGAGAAAATAGTACAGACTATAAAATGTCAAATAAACAACGTATAAAATGGGTCTCACGTACTATTTTCTTAATACCACCTCCTTATATCATTCTAATACTCAAAACAAACGATTCCTTAGAGTTATCAGTAGATTATGTAGAGAGAGAGAGAGGGGGGAGAAGTAAAAAATACAAAAACAACAAAATTCCAAAAAATTATAAAATGAAAGTGATTTAAGAGCATCATATTATTTACATATAAACGTACAATCACTCATAAAAAATTAATAAAAATATAATTTAAAATGTTAAAGTTTGATGCATAACTAAGTGACATATTAATTAATTAGCAATCTCCCGTGACTAAATTCACTGAATTATAACACTGTACATGCATTGAAATGTGTGTTAGAGTGTGTGTATGTATGTGCAACTATGTGTTATGAAGTGTATGTGTTGAGTTTTTGAAATCTAGGGGGGAAAAAGTGTGTGTTGGGTATGTGAAATTTTGGGAGAAAAATATACCTAGGTCTGGCAATCGTGTCGAGTGGAACGGTTTCATGTCAGGTGAAATGAGTTTGTGTCAAAAAATTTTCAATTCATACTGATTAACCATAAAAAATGCTATTAAATTATATTTAATGATTGATTAATTGTATATTATTTGTAATTAAATGTATTAAATTTCTTGATTTTCTAGTTTAATACTTTTTCTAGTTATTTGATTTATTTTGTAGGTAAATTGGTTGATTTAAAGTAATAATGAATCATGCAAGTGAATCAATCACTAGAGTAAGAATGATACCTGAAAAGGATTGAAGAGTCAAGATTGAGATTGAAAGACTTGAAGATATGACAGCAATTTAGTTCTTATAAGAGTCAAAGTTGGAAGAAAACTCATTTAGAGTTGGATTAGGAAAGTGTCAAAGAAGAAAATGATTTGATACGTTTTCAGTATTTTGGTCATAATTTTTGACTCTAATATCCGATTTACTTGATTTTTTGAAGTTAAAAAGAAGACTTCAAGGGATACAAAAATGTATTTCATTAAATTTTCGTGATTCAACCTTTAAATATGCGAAATTCAAGCTCGAAGTCTGGACAGATTTTATACCCACGCCCTAAAGATTTTATGTATGGGGTTTAACCTTACAATACTTCCTTTTGGGAAAGAAATTCATTCCAAACCAACCTTATATCTTCTACCTATAATTAGAATTTATTTTTAGTATAAATAGGGGGTTCTCATTTAGAGATGATTATTATTTTTTCCATCTTTTTATTTTTGTTTTAGTTCGTTATGTTTGACTAGAAAGATAAGTTAGGACTAGAGGAAAACCTCTCAACGAAGTATGATACTGTTATTGACTCTGTGCTTAATGATTTATGATATTTTGTTAATTTAACTTCTGATTTTTTAGCAAAGTTTATATTCTGTAAAAATTCTTGAGTTGTTGTGCCTTGTATATCAATTGCTTGAATTTTTCTGCGAGTAAATAACTGATTATTCCATGCTTGAGATATTTATCATTATTTCATAAAATAATATACTTGGATGATTATTCAGGTTCCTGAATAATCTTTTGATTATAACTTTTGATTTTCTTACTTGATTTGTTACTCGAATCAACCGACATCTGATTTTTGTCTCAAGTTAATATTGGAGTCTTTAATCATTATTATATGGAATTGAAATGGAGTACTTGATACTCTAGTATTTTTATTATATTGTTTAAATATCTCCAATTAATATTTTCAACTCAACAATTTTTTTTACACAAATTGTTCTCTCAAATTTTCTTTGGTATTTCTGTAATTGCTTTTTGTTACAATTCTCTGTGGTTCGACCTCGGACTTCCAAGTATTATATTACTTCGCGACAACTTGGACTTGGGTGATCAATTATAAAGTTATATCACATACCTCATTCGTTTATATAAACGAGTCCAACTATTACACACATATACGAATTATTTATTAGACGGGTTATCCGACATAACCCGTGTGTCACCCGCTAAATAAGAGAATAAGTTAAAGTATTTCAAGTACACACAAAAATTTATCAACTTGCTACACATTACACATGTTTGACTTATTTACTATAACAATAAATCAAGGTTGAGCAAAAAAATAAAGACAAAAAATAAATATTAAATGACTACTAAATTTGAATGAGTGTAAGAGATGAGAGGTGTGAGATGAGACAGAGGCTCAGAGACTTAACTTTTTTAAAAAAAGTTTATAGTACAACTGTTAACGGGGTTGAAACGAGTTTATGGGTTAAATACGAAACCGGTTCATTTATTTTACGGGTCTGCCGAGTTAACCCGTTAACTACCCGAACCCGTTAAGACTACATCTAAACCCTCTAAGTCTGTGTCGGATTCGTGTCGGTTTCACGAGTTGTGTCTAGAATTGTCAGGCCTAAATATACCTCTCATAAGTTCAAATACCTATCTAATTTATTATATAGATGTTTTAATATATATTAATTATAGGATTCCAAAATGACAATTATCAATTATAAATATCATTCGTATTTATACATAAAATTAGGCGTGGATATGCACTTGTCAAATAAATATTTGATTAATAATGAGTAAACACATAATTAATTCATAACATGAACGGATGAATTCGTGAATTTTATTAAATGATTGTGTGAATACATGGACAATCCGCTCTCAAAGTACAAATTCACACCTAGAGCGTTGCGGCACTGTATGGTTCAACTGAATTATGTGACTCAAATTACCACAAAAATTTAATTGTATTAATCAAGCCTACGGTGGACATATCTATACTATTATAAAATATTAATAAAAGTGAAACAATTTTGATCGACCATAATACCCTCATAAAAAAAAATCAAAGACAACTATATTATTATGTATTTAATTATTCAATACCAATTAAATATCCAAATGACTCTTCATATACTTTCATTTCCACACAATATATATATATATATATATATATATATATATATATATATATATATATATATATATATATATATATATATATATATATATACACACTACTTCTAAAAGGCCACTAAGCCAAAAGACTTTTGATTACCATAATTATCCTTTAACATTTATTAAATATCCAAATTACCAATCACATGAATAAAATATATAACACTAATTGTCCATTGTACTGTGCATTTATTTCTTTCAAAAGTGTGGTGACTCTTCCATCTCTTCCTACATTTTTCACCAGCTTCCAAATTTTTTTCAGTATAATGAATTATTATTGTGAGAATTTAATTGCTACTCATAAGTTAGGGAGAAAGAAAGAATTAACTAAAGAGATCTGTTGTATTTCAGTAACCCAATAGCCGAAACCCTACATCTTCTAAATGTCCATTCATTTCTTCCTCAACCCTTTAAACTGTCGCCCTACTTTTCCCATTTAGTGTCTGACTTGCCCATCCACTTCATGGCTTACTATGTTTTCTTCATCTTCTTCACAACTTTGGTTCATATATTTTGTTGTCATCCCACAATATTCACTAACCGCTTTCTCTCCGAAATCCTATTCTATAGTACCCATCATCTCCTCAAACCCAATCTAATATAGGAAGAAAAACATGCGAGCAATGAAATGTTTATTTTCTTAAATTTTACATTCAATGTATTTTCTGCCTTGAGCAACAAGAAGAGAAAAACAATTCACCATGTGCATGTAACTTGAAAAAAAATTCTCGAGTTGGTGGCAAATTAACTTCTTTGTCATTTAAAAATGTAAGTGAACTCTTTGGACTAAGAAATATCTAAGACTGAATTTAGTTTGTAGTGATTATGACGTTGTATATGATGAGCCCAAAATCAATTGGGTCGGGCCCAATGAATCAAGAAGGCCCAAGTCACCAGGCCCAAAAGGAGACTAAGATGCCAACGCCCGAAGGGGCGCCGCCCAAGGGGGTCACCCAAGCCCTAGCGCATCCCAAGGGTTGGCCCTCCTGTCTCTCCTTTGCCCTCCTCCACTTTGCCACTCCGACTCAAGTTCAACCTAGTTCAGGATCCTCCTCCCCGACAGAATAGGAGCAAGATGAGAGAATATCGGGATATGCACGGAGATATAATTATACCTTAATTATACTTACCAAAATAGTAGTGACCACCTCACCTCACCGCTTCATCATGCCTATATAATGTAAGTCATCTCCACACAGAGAGCATGACTTTGAGATCTCTACAGTTTGAGATCCCTACACACTACACCTCCCTATACACATTGCTTCTCTATCCTAAAACATTGTAATACTCCTGGAGTTACTCTCCCGGTGACATTATTCATAAATAAAGATCTCCGACTACTGCCGTCGTTCTCGAGAGTGGAGTAGGTCACCCAGATCGAACTACTATAAATCTTGGTATTGATTCCTTATTTAAAATTTTGTCATTGATTATCTATTTACTGTTCATTAATTCTGTCTCTGGATATACTCGAATATTGATTTTGCACAATAGTAATTTGTGAATCATCAATTTGGTGCCGTCTGTAGGAAACGACTAGTTTTCTACTCTCTTTCAATTTATGACAATCATAACCAGATCGATGAGTCAACAACTGGAAGACAATAACCCGACCCAACCGGGAGGAGGCTCCGCCTCTGCTCGCGCCCTCAGAACCATCGACAAATCCCATCGTTGGACAATAACTCTTATAGACCATGCAGTTGTTGGTAAAGCAAAACAACAAATTATCCAATTGATGCTCACCCAGGGAGATGTCGCCCCTCAGCCAATAGGAGGAGCCCTCCTCCCTCCAACAGGAGATGAGCAACAACCCATCCTTTTTGGGAGCCAGGCAATCTCTCACCATGGGGCCCTTCACCAGAACACCCTAGGACCACGCCAAGGCGCAAGGAGCTCACATGCTCCCTCTCTTTATGTACCTACATAGGAGAACAAATGAGAGAGCCAATATAGCGACCACGAAAGCCACTACAATAACCTAATGAGGGATGTCCCCAACCAATGGGATGAAAAGATCAACAAGGTGCAAAAATCAACTCGATGATACCCTCAATGCCATCAAGGCACAGGTGCCCGAGAAGGTGGACTACTTGGTAAGGCGCATTGATACCCCGTTAGTTGCAGATGTTGTCAATTATCCCCTACCCTTGAAGTTTAAAATGCATGTCATTGAGATCTTTGATGGTACCATGGACCATTTGGACCATCTTGACACCTATAAATTCCCCATGCAACTCCACAACGTACCTGATGAGATCATGTGTAAAGCCTTCCCCACCACCTTGAAGGGGTCTACCCGACTATGGTTCTCAAAGATCAAGCCCTCTTCTATCCACTCCATTGCAGAGATGAGTAGATCTTTCGTCTCCCACTTCATCGAGGGACGCTGACATCAGAAGCCTATTACCCACCTGCTCACCATTAAGCAGGACAGGGATGAAAGCCTTAAAAGCTACCTCGCCCGTTTCAACAAGGAGGTCCTCCAGATTTAGGATGCAGATGACAAGGTAGCCCTGATCGCCTATATCATCGGTCTTCGCACCTCCAGTTTCATGTTCTCCGTCCTTATGAAGCCATCATCCAGCATGCTTGAGTTATTGTGAAGGGCACAAAAGTATATGAATGCCAAGGATGTCACCAAGGCCAAATGAGGTGAGTCCTCCCATGGGGACGAGAAGAGGAAGGACATCTGTGAGGACAAGTGGGAAACAAAGAACAAAAGGAATAGAACAGAAGAGGATCTCTGTCAAGGACCGTCTTGGTCCCCTGCCTCTAAGAGAGTGGTAAGCCTTCACGCCACTCAATGCTTTTGTGGAGCATATCCTATTCCAAATACAAGATGATCCTAAAGTGCGTAGGCTAGAAAAGATGAAGACCGTCCTGAACCGGAGGAGCCTAAACAAGTATTTTCGTTTCCACCTCGACCACGACCATGATACTGACGACTGCTTTAATCTTAAAAGGAAGATCAAGGAGCTCATACAGCGTGGCCACTTGAGGCAGTATGTTACTGGCAGAGGACAAGCCTCACCACCTGATCAGGACCAGGATGACAGAGAACGCCAACAACCCCCTAAGAGAAATTCAAACGATCTCGTGAGGGCTAGGAGGAAAAGGTGATTTGAACTCTGCCAAGAAAGGCTCGGTTCACCTATGGGACATTGAACACCTGAAGATTTTATCTATCATTTATTACTTCAGTTGATTTATTTATTGTTATTTTATGAAATAAAATTCTGCAAAGATTATTGTGTCCAAAATTTTTTTGTTTTCCTAAAATTTACAAATAGCTTACAAAAGTCAAAACATAAAAACAATGTAGACAAAAAGATAAAAGGCGCCCAACCTCAGGCGCCTAACAGTAGGGGCCCACTAGGCGCCCAGCTCCTCAGCGCCCCCCTCATCTCCATCTTAATGGAATGAGTCTCTACCACAACAGTTATCTCTCGAGTTATATGTAGCTCGACCTCAGACTCTACCTCGCGTAAGTAATCACCTTGTAAGCCTTTGCTACGACAACCATTTCCTAAGTTATACATAGCTCGGCCTATGACTCTGCTCTCGCACAAGTAGTCACCTTTTAAACCTCTCCTGCGGCAGCCATCTTCTGAGTTATACGTAGCTCGGCCTCAAACTCTACTCTACCGCAAGTAGTCACCTTGTAAGCCTCTACTTTGACAGTTATCTCTCGAGTTATACGTAACTCAGCCTCAGACTCCGCTCTCGCGCAAGTAGTCACCTAGTAAGCCTCTGCTATGACAGCTATCTCCCAAGTTATACGTAGCTTGACCTATGACTCTACTCTCGTGCAAGTAGTCACTTTGAAAGCTTCTGCTACGACAGCCATCCCCTGAGACTACACGTAGCTTAGCATTAGCTCATGCAGCCCTCTCACGGGACGTCCACAGCTCCAACCTTGCTCTCATGCAAACAACCCGCATCTCTCTCCTGGTAATCATGTTAGATATTTTAATGTTGGAATAACATTATTTTTACTAGACACATTTTTGAAACTCAAGCCGTCTGTAATCCACGGGACCATATCAAATTGACACATATCTACTACTAGAAATAGGGGCAGCTAGGTGAAGCCACAATCCTCGTAAAAATTGCACTGGAGTCTAAACTCCTGCAATAGTATAAGGGCTAACTCTAGTACACACAGAAGTCTTAGTCTGGGAAGGAATGAGAGCACCACCGGATCCTACTCCTAGGAAGTAACTTAGCCATTGGACCTGGGCTGAAAAGCACTGGGGGCATCAAATCTTGCCCTCTTGGGAGGAGGAGACACCATCCTAAAAGCACAGAAAGTTTCCACCATCGCCCTATCAACATGACGACTGTAATTAAAGACAAGGTCAATACAAAGAACCAACATAAAAAAAAGTATTTTTGGGAGAAATTAGTGTCCCATGTCGTAGATATCAAAAAAATACACGAATTCAAAAAAAAATTCGTCTCAAATAGATAACTAAGCTCAAAATTATGACCGTTCAAAGTTTCATCGTTGTTTAGTGTCCAGCGTCAGTGTCCAATGGTCAATACACAGTGTCAACACCCAAAGGTCAATACCCAGTGCCAGCGTCCAATGATCAATATCCAATGTCAGTGCCTAATGTTCAATATCCAACGTCAACGCCCAATGGTAAATGCCTAATGTTAGCATGGTCAATACTTAATGCCAACACCCAAGCAATTCAAAACGTCACCCAAATAACCCAAGGCGTCGACTAAGCCACCTGAGACGTCGCCAAAACGACCTGGGCCGTCGCCCGCCTGATCCTCTGCGCCAAGGGCACCACCTCTTGCCTCACCTGCCATGTGGGCGCCTCCCCCCAAGACTCATCTTATGATTGACGCCACATGAAGAACCCTAGCTGAGAGGGTGCCCAACGCTGTGCTGGCGCCACCCATGGGGGAGTGCCCTCTTGTTTCTCCCATCTTTCCATCTCACCCTTTCTCCCTCTTGCTGTGGGCGCTTGCCTAGTGGCTGGCTGGAGTCGTCTAATCGCCCTTTCGCCTCCCAATGGCCCAGCAAAAGGAATGCAGTAAAAAAAAAAATACCCAATGTCAATGGATTTCAGTAGAGTCTTTGAAGACAAAGGTGTAATGGAGAGCAAAAAAACTCCTGCTCACTCAAATAAAGAAGAAGCACATGCCCCTCAACCCCCTTTTCTCTCAAAAAGTCAGAGGCTTAGGGCATGAGAAAAAATGATAAGTCCAAAATCAACTGGGTCTGGCCCAATGAATCAAGAAGGCCCAAGTCACTAGGCCCAAAAGGAGACTAATACAACAAAGCCCGAAGGGGACACCAAAGGGGAGCTGCCCAAGGGGATCATCCAAGTTCTGGCGCCGCCTAAGGGGCGCCTTTCTGTCTCTCCTTTGCCCTCCTCCACTTTGCCACTCCAACTCAAGTCTAACCTAGTTTATGATCATCCTCCCGACAAAATAGGAGCACGATGAGAGAATATCAAGATACGCATAGAGATCTAATCCTACCTTAATTGTACTTATCAAAATAGTAGTGACCGTCTCACCTCACCGCCTTATCATGCCTATATAATATAAGTCCTCTCCACATAGAGGGCAGTACTTTGAGATCTCTATAGTTTGAGATCCCTACACACTACACCTCTCTATACACATTGCTTCTCTATCCTAAAGCATTGTAATACTCCTGGAGTTACTTTCCCGGTAACATTATTCATCAATAAAGATCTCCGGCTACTGCTGTCGTTCCCGAGAGTGGAGTAGGCCACTCGGACCAAACCACTATAAATCTTGGTGTTGATTCCTTATTTACAATTTTGTCATTGATTGTCTATTTACTGCTCATTAATTGTGTCTCTTGATATACTCAACTGTTGATTTTGCGCAATACCGATTTGTGCATCATCAGTATACATAAATTTGTTTGTACTAACGGTACATGGTATGTTTGTTGCAAGCTCAAGAGTCATGGAAGAGTACAGAGTACCCTTAATTGTTTCCTCTCCTACAAGAGGTGAGTGATTTTATGGTTTTAGAGTTGGTAGTTAGCATGGTTTTGTTGCCTTTTTAAAGATAAACTAATGATCCTCTTGGTAGATGTTTTCATATAGTAGTGGATTCAAAGATCACACACTCAAAGGGCTTATGCTCACTGAAGAAAGATCAGAGGAGTTTACAAAAACACTAGCTCCTGATAGAATGAAAGTCATGGCTTGGATCTAAAACATGATATCATACAATTAAACTTTGATTAAATAATAGTCCTCAAATTTCAACTCGAAGGCATAAGTTCCATGCTTTTGTGAAGAATGGACAGGATCATCAGGTTTTACCAACAAGTTTGTGGATTATTTCACTTAGTGCGACCAATCTCTTTACATGATCTTCTTAGTATTGTAATGCTATGAAATTGGTTGATGGACTAATGATGAGGAAATGGTTTTTTTATAGTCACTCAAAATTTCATGTGTAATCATGAGATTTTTGATATTTCAGACTTATTCATAACATTTCTTTGTGACCAGATTTCATTTTATTTTTGTTTCATATAAAAGGAGAAGAAAGTATTTCATGTGTGCACACATAACTCAAAAAAAAAAAAGAAAAAAAAATCTTACAACTAATTTCTTGTAGCCGCAAGGAATGTTAAGAAACATATCTTCTTCTAAATATATAAATGTGATTAAGTTAAGAAACTTACATTTAGTTTATCTAATTTGGTATTTGTTATAGTTTTTTTTTTAAAACCTATTTTGGATATATTTTTTTAATTCACAACATCTATATCTACAAGAATAAACGAAGGAATTAAGTAAAACAGATTTCTCACACACTATATAAGTTTTAGTACCTACAAGATTAGATTGGCCCAAAAAAATACTACTTTTTTTTTATATAGAATTCTAATATGTAAGGTCTATGATTCATCATAAAAGGTAGTGTAATAAAGTATTAATATTGATCCTTTCACAATTAAATTAATTTGCAAAAAATAAAAAACAAGAGCTTTAAGGAAGTAAAGTTTAAGAAAATCGACTCAAGAACAAATTTCATTACAAAGCTCTACTGTCAAATATAGACCTAACCATTGTTAAGGTGGAGAACTGAACCAAGAATTTTCTTTCTTAATGATCAATCGAATTATTGTTCGCAACTCATGATTCTATTTTATCATCACTCCAATCCTTGTTCACATTTTTTTTTTCCTTATCAATTGGTATGTCTTGGATATTCAATACTAAAATAAAAATATAATATTAAAATTTACTATCCACAATAGAAGAAAAACTTGACAAATGCAAATTACAAAAATTTGAAAAAAATGATAAGAAATAATTCACGTGCAATGCACATGGGCACCAACTAGTAAAAGATAAAAGTGAGTTTGGTGTTCTTTTCCTTTATTGATAGTTATTAATAATTAATATCATTTTTCTCTTTAACCACCTGTAACTTTCCCTCTACAATATTTAACAATTTAGATTTATCTATTATAATTCCTTTCCACTTTCATATCCATCTCCTTCTTCTTATCTTCATATGGTACCATGTGTGCACAACTTTTTAGTATTTTTGTTCGATATGATCTAATTCATATAGTCGACATATTTTATTTCTAGACTTCATATCATAATCAATTAAAATCAAGATGGCCAATGAAATCAAATGTGTTGAAGTTTAACAATTTTATATTTAAATTTTAAATCAATAAATTGATTAATTATTTAATTTTAAATCAAATGTATTAATTGGATTATCATGTAAATTTTTCGCTTATTGTCATAATTATTTAATTTTTCTCGCTTATTAAAAAATTCACAATTATTATACATTTTACGAAAAATTTTAGTGTGATTTAGTTTTAACGTTTTAGTGGTTTTAGGATTAGACAAGATAAGACAATCAATTAGGTGCAATTAGAAAATCGAGAATTTATAGATGAATAAATTGATTGGAATCTTAAAGAGAGAACAATAGAGTTACAGAAAAGGACAAAGAGTAATTAGAGTGGGAGGGATATAAAGACTTGGAGAGGGATGGTGAGAGTGGAGAAAAAGAGTGTGAAAGGAAGATAAAGACAAATGGTGAGAGCAAGATAATTAGAGTGGGAGTGAGATAAAGACTTGGGGAGAGATCGTGAGAGCGAAAAAAAAAGTGTGAAAGGAATTTGAGAAAGAGTGCTACTTATAACGCTAGAAGTAGTTACTTTTAGGTTTTTAGAAGACATTATTATATTTTAGGGTTTTCTATAAAACTTTGCATAAACTTGTGAAAATATTGTTATAATTTAGGGCTTTTTATAAAGCTTTACCTAAACTTGTTAAATACATTAGGTGTTTAACTTGGTCCAGTCAAAATAGTCTCAGAATATGAAATTGAACTAACAGCTGAAAATTAAATTGAGCTCCTAAATTTCTAGGTCTCTAGGCAAATATTTTAATAGTTGGACCTTAGGGTCAACCTTGTTGTGCCTCATCCCATTCAAAAGATCAACGTGTTTGCATCTCGGAACGGAACGATCACAGTCTGTGAGTTCCTTACCGACAAGTAGATTAATGTTTTATATTTTTAGTTATTTAAAAAAGAATTGTACTTATAATAGATAAAAATAAAATAAAAAGTGGGGTTTAAAAGGGAAAGAGGATGAAAATAAATAGTTTGGTTTATATTTTAATTCTCGATAAGGAAAAAAATATAGATAAAAAGAAAAAGCGTGTGTGTAAAATAGAGAAAATGACTAGTAATATCTAATATACACTATTTTTTATACCTTTTCAACCTTATTATTTTTTTTTTGCCAAATTTAATTTGGTGTGTCATTGGGCAAGACTTTTGGACCCAAATCATTTAATTAAGATTTTTTTATTGTTTAAATTTTTAATTGAGTTTTTTGTTAAACTTAATTTTTATAGGTTTTAATTTTTGGTATGAACTATGTTTTATAAACCTATAAATTTAGGTCCTCTTATTTAGCTGGGGCCTAAAACATGTGCTTTGTATATGGGGTGGCCTTGCTATATAGAAAGCAAAGAGAGAGAGAGAAAAAATGGAGATGGAGAGGGGTTTGAGACAGAGATGTTTTTATAACTAAATTCAGGTAGTTAGGAAATCTGTTATGAGAAATTTCAAGAAAAAAGGCTAGTCTGTCTCTAAGCGGTGAAATCTATCTATAATTAAGGGTCTTTAAGTTTAGAAGCATGCATACAAGATGAAAAGAGGTAGTTAAGAAATCTGTTATGAGAAATTTCAAGAAAAAAGGCTAGTCTGTCTCTAAGCGGTGAAACTTATCTATAATTAAGGGTCTTTAAGTTTAGAAGCATGCATACAAGATGAAAAGAGAATCGTGGAATCCTATCCCAAAGGCAGAAAAAGAATCTCCAGAAAGACTAAAAAGATGGGTCGTTTAGGATTCAAGATATCCATAGTCAACTCATGGATATTCACTTTGCAAAAAAATGAAAGCTTGAAAATTTGTGAGATCTGCTCGCCGCTTGAATGTTGCCGCTTAAGACTTTTGAACGTCACTCTTTACAGACATCTCTCTCGATAGGGCAGTGAATGCAAAAATTTTAAAAATGGGGTAGTCAATTCGATACGATCTGTGCGTGCAGGATCTTGCACAATATAAACACGAGAACAGATCTCTCCCATGGTGAACTCGAGTCAGTCAGTCAAATGGTCAACCTTGCTATTTGGAACAGGCTGATATCCGTTGGCGGCCTGGAACGGTAATGGGTGACTTTTGTGGATCAAATGAGCGGTCCAGTAAGACTGAATGACGTTCTTGGAACATAGAAAGACAAGTTAGAAGGGCGCCGGAGTGTTTTTTGGCGTATCCCCTCCGACGATCAAGTCAGTTTTTGAGAAAGGGGAAGAAGAAAACACTGAGTATAGATTTGAGGAAAGGTTTTTCGTTGCATCCCATCTTGCTTTTTGTGAGGATTATTTATACCTCAAAAACTCATGATTGCTGTCAGTGTGGTCAGTAGGTGATCATTAGATACGAGCAACGTGCGCACTGATTCCTATGAGGAATGTCTTCTCTTTTAACTGCTCGGGATCCTGAGCAACCTAGGCTGCGTCATCGCCGTGCCGACTGTTAAATAAGCTCCTCTTGGCAAGGATGTAATAAATGTCCAATCTTAGAAATATTTATTACCTTTCACTTTCGAGCCTTACCCGCATTAAATGCTATCTCATCAAGGGAATGATGTAATTAAATGCTTGCTTTTCCAAGTCGTGTGTCAGCAAGGGCATCCGGTCTTTTTTATCTCTGATGTGACATAATATGCCACACGCCCATTCTCCATTGGCTGTGTCTTCTGCCTTCTTGTGCCTTCTGACACCAATTGTGTAAGACGAGGTCATGATGGCTAACCTAGCCTAGCCTAGGCTAGTGACCTATACATCAATAGCCTCTGCAGGAGCAGCGAACGCCATCCTGGATAAGTATATCTCTGTACCGAGGGGAGTGGTACATGTAGGGACCGATGTACCCATATTCGACCGAGGGATACGTGTCGGTACATAACGTACTGGGTGTCATTGATCTCTATAAACAGTACCTCGGGGGAACAGGGACTTGTGATCTGACGGGTACGTGTCGTGATTATAGTAACAAGAATTTACTGATGTCGAGGACACGTGTCTTCATCTTAGAGTATTTGAAAATGTCCCATTAACTGCCTCCCAGCCTTCGATCTCCTGACACTTAGGACACGTGTCGTAAGGAGACGAAGGGTTCTGCAACTACCCCAACTACTTCATCATTGCCTTCAGCCACTTTCCCCTACTTCGGAGGTCGTGCGCATTAAATGCGCCTCTTCGTGCTTCGTGCCCAAATGATGGGGATGAGTACTATATAAATGAGCTTCCTCTCTCCCTCTCTCCCTCTCTTACTTTACCATTTCGGATTTCTTTAGAGAGCCCTTGGTTAAAACCTCACCGGAGATCCCTTTCCCTTTGTTGTCTACTGTCCAATCTTTCACCGGAGTCTTAAAGCCAGCAGACCCATCCTTGCCTCTGAACATTCTGGAGGAAGGAGTCGCTTCAAGTTTCAAGAAAAACTTCCTTTTACGTTCTGGTGAGTCTTTGTATCTTCTCTTCTTCTCATTTTTTTGTTCCTCTGATTTGATCGTCGAAGGGGATACGCCGAAAAACACTCCGACGCCCTTCTAACTTGTCTTTCTCTGTTCCAGGAACCTCCCTCAGCCTTGTTGGACCACTCCTTTGATCCACGAAAGTCACCCATTACCGTTCCAGGCCGCCAACGGATATCAGCCTGTTCCAAATAGCAAGGTTGACCATTTGACTGACTGACTCAAGTTTACCACGGGAAAGATCTGTTCTTGTATTTATATTGTGCAAGATCCTGCACGCACACAATCATATATAAAAATTTAATTGGAAATGTTAAATATCTATTCAATGTCAAAAATCATTCAACTCATATAAGACTCGTTTATTAAACAAGTGCAAATCGCACAATCGAATACGATTCGTTTATTAATTAAACAAATTATACGACATGATCCAAATTATCCACTAATTCTACAACACAAAAATTCTTACTTAAAACCCCTAATTTTGTAATAAATTAGGTCATCAAAATGTGTTCAATCTATATTCAATGCATTTATAATCATATATAATTTGATTTGTATTTTATTGTATTGTATTAATCCGACTATATACCTTAAATAAATCATCAAGTCTAAACTCAGTTAAACAGTTGAAGAGGGTAGTTTAGTCATTTCAACCGGCGTTGGAGGCGTCCACCGTCATTGGAGATATAAAACAAGGACTTCCCCGTAATTTAACATTGTTCCGCCGGAATGGACAAACGGAGAGACTCGAATTCAAAGGAGGGGTTTCGCGAAGGGAGAGAAGAGAAAATAGAGCGTTTTACCGTTGGGGCTTCCTTCTAAATTTAAATATAACGGTCTTCTTCCCGCCATGGCAATGGTAGCTGAGGTCGAGGGATCAGGCTCGCTCAGTGACATTGACCACATAGAGAAGACCAAGACCTTGATTTTTGCCCTTAACCTTCTCTCTCGTAACCTCCCTCTTCCTCAAGATGTCTTCGATGCCGTCTCATCCATCTATCATGGCGTTGACGACGATGAAAACGACGGTTTTTTTGCTGCTGCTGATGGTGACGGTGCCGGTGGATCTGATGTTGACGTTGATAAGGTTTGGTTTCTTTGATTTTTCTTCTTGGGATTGAGGTCACTTTTATCGATGTGATTCACTAGGTTAGGGTTGTTCAGGGCCTATATGTCTTGTGAATTTAGGTGCTTTGTGTTGTTCTGTTGTAACTTGTAAGTGTTGCTGGGTTGATGAGTTCATAAATTCCATTAATTTGGTGTTGTTCCTTTTCTCGAGAAGTATAGTTTTTTTTTGTTTTTTGAAGTATTCTAAATGGTTTAATGCTTTGAATTGTGTCTATGTTATTGAGAGATTCAATATGCTTCTGGATATAGGTTCTTAACTAGCCAATGCCAAGCAAATTTGGCTCTATTGTTTCGTTTTTGGGAAATCAATTGGTAAATATTTTGGAGATGCGGAGTTGTTTATGCAAAAAACGCATTATTGTATGATTTTCATTTGTAGGCTCTGATTTGACATTTGGCATTTGGGTTCACTTGATCAGGATAGTTCTGGGATTTCAAACAAGACGGATTTGATGACCGAGTTTGAGGATGCATTGGAAAAGCAACGGCCAAATTGCATATCAAGTTTTGGATTGACTGAATTGAGGGAAAATCGTGTCCAGAGCCACATTGACCGCCGTTTAACTGAACTTGAAGGTCTACAGTTTGCAAAGAATGTTAACATCTTTGAACTTCATTTTGTAATTTGTAGAAAGGATTTCCAATTTGATGACAACTTTCTTGTTGAAAAAGGAAAAAAAATAGCTGCGAACTTGTGCATGCAGTTGTACATTTGATGGTGTTAGAGTACACTTGTTGACACTTTTTCATATGAGATCATGGTATGCACAACTGTTAGGTTGGAAAGAAAAATAATAAAAGAGTCATACTATGCATGTGCAATCACCAGTTTACAGTACAGAGTGTTTAGTGGTGATGCGTCCTTGTCAACAATCAGTATTAGTATGATCTTTATTATGGTCTCAAAGTAGCATCAGATAGATGCAATCCACCTATATTAAGATTATGTTATTTATTTTTTTCTTATAGTAACTTTGCCTTTAACATGGTGCGTTTAATTTTTGGACTATGCTTGTCTTACTTTACTTTGTCTCTTTCCCCCTTCTATGGT
This sequence comes from Ilex paraguariensis, assembly GCA_963454935.2. Classification (NCBI taxonomy): domain Eukaryota; kingdom Viridiplantae; phylum Streptophyta; class Magnoliopsida; order Aquifoliales; family Aquifoliaceae; genus Ilex; species Ilex paraguariensis. The sequence goes on along the minus strand of CAUOFW020000807.1, from coordinate 166,484 downwards.
GGGTCGGGGAAAAAGATGATGCTGGGTATTCTTATTTAAATATCAGTATTTAGTACAGTAACTGACTTACCAGTTCAAAAACATTTACCCTTTCTGTGGAGGTGCTCATAGCATACTGACAGAGGTAGAGTAAAAGTTTGGTATTAATGATCAGACTTGCTATCTGATACTCTTCCACTACTCTTAGATTTTACACAATCTTTTGGGAAGGTTGCTAATGCATTAATTTTGATCCAGATTTGTCAACTAGCAGAGGAGAGGACCTACAATCGAAGTGCTTGCTTGAACTATATGGACTAAAGGTAGACGTGATTTTCAAAGTGATAAATGTATTTTTTATTGCTTAATTGCGTATGGAGTTCATGTGGATGACACACAAAGCCAATGGTAGTCATCTCAGCTAATGGAAAGGCAGCACTTGATTGCATTTTTGGTGAAATGGTTCTTGTGTCGAAAATATGTTCAGCTGCATAAGGGAAAATTAATGTCTAGATTTGAAATCTAAACGAAGACAAACTTGCTTTCTGATTTCTAGTGGTTGCTTTATTTGGAGCATCTTAAACTCTGCCTTGTGATTCGAAACCAAGTGCAGCCTAAATATTGTCATTGATCCCGACCACTGTTATATCGCTTGTTTCCTACTTCTATGATTATTGAGTCATCTGAAAATCTAAACAAGATGTGTTTTTTTTCCATGCACGTGGCCTCATGTGTGCTTTAATCTTTGTGTATATGCTATCAATGATTTGCGCCTTTTTAACAATGATTTTTTCCCTGCCAGCTAGCACAGTTGCAGAGCAAAGTTAGGTTTGACGTGAGTTCAGAATACTGGCTTCGTGTAAATTGTGTGTATCCTGACAAGCAATTGTTTGATTGGGGCATGATGCGATTGCGTCGCCCTCCATATGGTGTGGGAGATGCTTTTACTGTGGATGCTGAAGATCCTCTAAAGAAGAAACGGGGTGTTGAGGTCATTTTGTTGTTTACATTTTACTTATTTTAGCTTCAGAGTCTTACTTTTGGAAGATGAATTTAAGAATATAGACCCCATGGGCCATGGCTTGTGGGTGATATCATTATCCTTTTCTTCAACACAATGAGAATACAATTAGGTTTACGGGCCTAAACAAAATGCAACCGAGCAGAATTTGATTGTAAACAAATGCAAGGGCTTAAAAAGGCAATGCTTGTATTTAGTCTACCAGATCAACTTTTTCCCTTGTGGATACCTGGAAGGTGCCGTTAATCAATGAGTCCAAGCTTTGGAAGTTTATGGACGAGACCTGATGTTTGTGAGTCTAGCCTATAGTCTTGTTGGCTGAGAAGTTTTATATTGTGCAATTGCAAGTATAGAACTAATTTCCAGTAAATCGCTGATGAGTGAAACTCCTTGCTGCAGCGGCTGTCAAGATTAGAGGAAGAGGAAAAGAACCGCGTCGAAACTAGGAAAAGGAAATTCTTTGCGGACTTACTCAATGCAGCACGTGAATTGCAATTGCAAGTACAGGCTGCTCAGAGACGGCGCAAACAAAGGAATGATGGTGTTCAGGCATGTTATTCGTATCTTTATGTTTTGCCTATTTTTCAGCATATTTTTGTTTCTTTTTTTTTTGATTTTTTTTTATCACAGTGGAATTGAAAATTGGTCATAGCATGGGGACGAAATGGGAATTTCATGTGGATGGTATAGGTGGGGATGTGATGCCAGTTAACTTGAAAACACGGGGAATATCGATTGGCAAATTTTTTTTTTGCTTACAGTTTTTACCATTTTTATCTGTTTCTTGAGGTGGTTAATGCAGAGAACAGCACTGAAGTTTGGGAAACCAAACAGCTTAGACAAATCCAAAATGGAAATTTGTAGAAATAGAAAAGAAATAGAGAAACTTGTCTGAACCGTTCATAAGTCATTGCAGCAAAAGGCTTGAAACATGAAAAGATTACGGTATTTGTGGGAAATGTCCCCTGCTTGATTTTTGGGAAAGAATATTTGGAACCATTCTGAATGTTTCTGAGACATTCTTAATGAGTGCTCCTGAGTCTTGTGTTCTTCCTAGAGAAATACTTAGTATTCCTTCTAAGAAGTTACTGAACATCAACTTATTAAGTTATCAGTAAGGAAAAGCAATATTCCTCCTTTTCCCTATTTTGATCAAATCTCTCATTTTTCGACCAGCATTGTAGCTTTATTTGACTTTAGAGGACTTCAAATTTGTTATGTTTCACATTAAATATTTTCCAAATGCAAATGAAACTTAACAATAAACAAGTTCATTTGAACCTTTAAATTTAAACAGGCTTGGCATGGAAGGCAAAGACAACGTGCTACACGGGCAGAGAAATTGAGGTTCCAAGCTCTGAAAGCTGATGATCAAGAAGCTTACATGAAAATGGTTGAGGAGAGCAAAAATGAACGATTAACAATGCTTTTGGGAAAAACCAATGATCTACTTGTTCGTTTGGGGGCTGCTGTTCAACGTCAAAAAGATGCTGAACATGATGCAATTGAACCCTTGAAAGGCTCAGACTCTGACCTGCCTGAGTTGTCTACCACAAAGATTGAAACCCCTGGGGATTCACTTCCTGAGGAAGATGATGATGCTATTGATGACGAGCTTGATCAGCGTGTTAAGACAGGTGATCTGCTTCAAGGCCAGCGGCAGTATAATTCAGTTGTTCATTCTATTGAGGAGAAGGTAAATAATGAAGTTTGATTGCCTGCTTACTTTTTTTTTTTTAATTCTGTTTTTCCAATGCCTTTAGCTTTTCTCATGTATTTGAACTTATGCTGTTAAATTTGTTGATCCAGTTTCTTGGTTGCATTATTATTTTTGTCTACGCAAAGATGTAAAGAGTTGATGGCTGGTCAAATATATTACCAGCATAAAGGATCATGTTGTCTCAGATAGTGTCCATAAAAGAGGTGGATACTAGAATGAATGCCCTTGAGCAGTACCACATTTATTTCTTTGAATTTAAGCATAATAGGGCATGTCTTAGCTGCCAAACACTTCGTTGTTCAACTTGTACTCATGCCTGAATATGCTATTGTAATGAAAACAGCACATAAATACCAGGAAAAAAAAGAAGGCAAACAGCACATAATTTATGCCCCTTTTACTGCTAGTTATGAAAGTCATAATTTTGTTTAAGCATAGAATCTCAAAAAAATTTCAATCCTACAGGTAACAGAGCAGCCATCCATGCTTCAGGGTGGAGAACTAAGACCCTACCAATTAGAAGGGCTTCAATGGATGTTGTCATTGTGCAATAACAATCTAAATGGAATTTTAGCAGATGAAATGGGGTTGGGAAAGACAATTCAAACCATTTCTTTGATAGCATATCTCATGGAAAACAAGGGTGTGACGGGGCCCCATCTGATCGTGGCTCCAAAGGCTGTACTACCAAATTGGATACATGAATTTTCAACATGGGCTCCTAGGTATATGTTTAAGTCTCTGTGTGTGTGTGTGTGTGTGTGCAATGTGCCTACATGCACGTGCAGCCCCTTGTTTGTGTGCATGCTTGCTCACATGCTTGTGCATGCATGCACCAGCACTCAATATTCACTTTCAAATCATATATGGATTTTCTTCTTATTTCAGCATCGTTGCTGTTCTTTATGACGGACGCCTAGATGAGAGAAAGGTGATGAGGGAAGAATATTCAGGAGAGGGAAAGTTCAATGTGTTGATCACCCACTATGATCTTATTATGAGAGACAAAGCCTTCCTGAAGAAAATTCACTGGTACTACATGATTGTTGATGAAGGACATCGGTTGAAAAATCATGAATCTGCTCTTGCACGAACTCTTGTTTCAGGGTATGCTGCATGCAAAATATAGTCCTTGTTTATTTTTTCCCTTTTAAGTTTGTGTACTAATTGGCAATTGTCTATGGTACTATCATTTTTGGACGATGAGTTATATTTTCATTGTTAGTTTTGTTTATTCCCACGCATGATCATGCTATATTTTTTGGAGAACTACTTACATGTTACCTTTCCTGTTCTTCTTATGTGATTTTGGGTGCAGCCATACATGTCCTTCAAAATGTATCATCTTAAGTTCTGGTTTTTTTTTTTTTATTTGTATATGTAAATGTCTTTGGACTTTTGAAGAAACTATTTGTAATTTCTTTGTTTTATAAATTTGAAGCAATTTCCCATCACAAGTATGATCTGACGTAGCTTTAGCTAATCTGTGTTGTGATATTGTCCAATTTGTTCTTAATTGTAGGTCATAAAAAGGGTTGCATGTCACTTGAAAATCAACATAGAGTATGTACAAGTACAAAAGAGTTAGCCTTTGTTTGTAGACCATGTTAGAGCACTGAACATCCTAGTTGCTGTGGCATCCCGAGCACGCATCGGTCAACAATCATGTTTCACCTTGGGCAATTCTTTCTTATGTACCTTTGTATATGGATTTCTTATGCAACTATTATTCTATAGACTGTACATTTCATAATGCTTTTTGATGCAACTTGAGATGTTCACATTGGCTATCAATTTTCTTAAATTTTTGCTGTATGGCGGGTACAATAAATTAAATTGTGAACATCTTTTAACTCAGCATGGGAAGTGTCCCAGTTGCAACTGAAATCCTCCCATTTCGATGCTGCTTCCCAACAAATTGCCTTTGGTGAATCAGTTTATTGTGGCATTGTTAGAACATCCAACAAAACCAATTGACAATGAATTTAGTGACCTCTTAAGTTTATAAACCAACCTTGGTGGTCCTAATTATCCAAGGTGGGATACAAGCTCTCTTAATACTTTCCCTCACGTTGGGCATGGGTGCGTGGGGTTAGCAAACAAACAAACAACTATACATACCGGAAAATTCAAATGGGTAAAAAACTTGACCCACTGACTACCCATGACATGGGTCATTATCATGTTAGAGCATCCAACTCAAAACCAATTGGCAATGGGTGAAGTGACCCATTGAGTATGTAAACCAATCTTGGTGGTCCTAATTATCCGATGTAAGATACAAGCTCTCTTAACAATCTTGACCGTTGCTATTAGCCAAATCTGTTTGAGAAATTTAAGCCTATGAGGAAGAACCATTTGTAGAAGAACAATGACCATCTTTTGGTCTGAATTTTCAATGTTTATCCACAAACTTCTTTGGGCACTACTTTGTTTTTCAGTAGTTAAAATATCTTAGACAATGTGACCAAAACAAAAAACTTTCTGGAGAAACATGAAGAGCATGGCTACAACCATCACACTGGAGAATCAGAGAAACTTTCTGTAAATGGAGACTGCAGCTTTAGGAAAACAAGTGTTAAGAGTTTATTATAGGATATATAACAAAAAAGAGTTGCTGATTATTTGTCAGATAGTAATTTCACCTATTTTGGAAGATTTTGAGTGCATTAGGTCACTTTGTTAGCGCAGATATTATTGTTTTTTTTTTCTTCCTTTCTATTGCTTTTTTCCTTTTAGCCTGCCTTGTTCTGATTGATTTCTGCTGAAATTTCCAATGATGGGAACCCTTGGAATATTCTCAACTCAACTCAATAAAATCTTATCCCAAGTCCGAAGTCCTAGGTACTTAGGTTTGGCTGCGTCAAATCTATGTCTATGGTTAAATTTTCTGTGTTTAATCACATAAATTATGGTCTTCCACTTCCCAAGCATTACTACTAGTGGTGATCATGTCGTTCTGAGAGACCGATGCCGTTTTTTGTTTTATTTGCACGTGCCAGAACTATGTTACTGGATTTTGTCTCAATATATCTCCTTTTTATTCTACGTCTACGAGATAAACATTTTTTTCTTTCTCTATTTTGATTCTTCTTGTATATTCTTGCTCTTTCATTTCTGACTGTCTGCAGATCTTCTGCCATTGGCAGATACTTTCTGCTCAATATTCATCTCAATAGTGAAATGAAAAAATGAAATCTTGCTTGAGAGTTTTATCCATCCACTGAAGGATTTGATTTGTGTTTCTGACATAATTCCGCCCTGAAAACTCAACCTGAGGAATCTTACCTTCAAATTTAGGAAATTCAATTATGATTGTTCGACCATCAATTGCAACCCAATTTGCATCAGCCACAATAACTCCATCTGCTTTTATGGCCTTGTGACTTATTTTTTAAGACCCCCGAAGGTCCTTGAAATTTTTCATAAATCTAATAGGTTTCAGTTCTCTCGATCACTCCTGCAACTTCAGCCATTGATGTAATAAGTTGCCTTGTTGCTGGCCTATCTTGTCCAACGTTTTATCTTGAAGATCCATTCATTTAGCAAGCTTCTTTATCAACTCTACTGCCAGCCCTTTGGCTTTCATGGCATGAGCCAAGGCTCTGAATATAGAAATGTAGCAAGAATAAGAAAGACATATCGATCTCTTGGGTTGGTGGTGGTTCACCTAAAATTACTTCGAGGGTGATAAGCCTCATTAAGAAACAAGCTTTTTTCTTCTTTGCCAATAACGGTTAGTTTATATAATTTGTTCCTACTTCTAAGCCTACTTTTTTTTTTCCCTAAAAACATGTTGCTAAACTAACTCCTAAGCCTTGTAGTAAAAGGAAACAAATCCAAGATAGAGTTTAATCTTGATGTTAAGATGTACCACTGAACCACTTTGATGTGCTATGTAACTGGTATTTTTCTCTTAATCAAAATCCTTCATTGGATTGAAACTGTATTCCACATCAACTTTTGATGTCAGAACAGAAACTAATTCATATTATTATTTTCATGGTCGAATGAGGGTGGTAATTTCAACTAGACAATTGTCACATCCAGGCAGCAGAATAAGAAAACTTCAAAAACAATTTTAGTGTAAAACCCCACTAAATCTACATCTCTAGTTAGTTGGTGTCAACCAAAAGTCATTCTGATGCCATCCTGCAGTAGCTTAGAAGAGATGCAAAGTGACCTATATAAATACAGCCGCTTGTGTTAGCTATTGGATGTCTGAGTCAATCAAGTTCAATTTCACAGTCTATGTTCTTGAAAAAGTACAGAATTACGGTGCAATCCCTCAAATTTGGTGATCACTGGAAACAGAAAAATCAGAACCTCTTGTATAGCAAACTGAACTTTGTTTAGGTCCAGATGATGTTTTTTAGAATGCTTCCTGACAAGCAAAAACTGCCCTACGTGTATGCATTTGAGGTTGAATGGTATTTTTAACATATAGATTTGTATCAAAGAATTTCAAGCCCAATTAATTGTTATGCAGGCTAAACTAATCTGTTGTTTTCTTAGACTAGATTGATAGTTCAACTAGTTTTCTTGCTTGGTGCCAAGCCTCTAATCTCTGAAGGGAGCAAAATGAAATATCCAACCTTTAAGTTTATATGGTGATAATGTGGTAGAAGTTGCTTCTAAGTGCACATGTGATACAAAAAATTGAAAGTATGTGGGAGTGGGGCAGGGAGAAAATCCTTGTCCTTTTACTCAGGAAATTCTTCTTCTTCTTCTTCTTCGTCTTCCTTTTTTTTTTTTGGGGGGGAGGGGACTTCAGACAAATCACAGTTGGGAAATAGGAAAAAGTTGTGAGTTGTGAGAACTTCACATAATTGTTACTGTCACTTGGCAAATACTATATGCTTTGAAGGAACATTTCAAACCTTTGGGGGGCAGTCCCTGCCACCAACCAGTCATTGTTGTGTTTCTATTCCTTTATATTCATTCTGATCATTTTCTTCAATCGTCAAGCTCTCATAAATATGTTGCCAGAAGAATGTGAGTGGGGGTTCTCTAATTGAATTCATACCTTATGCAGATATCGGATTCGGCGTAGACTTCTGTTGACTGGTACCCCAATACAGAATAGTTTACAGGAACTATGGTCTCTTCTTAATTTTCTCCTTCCAACCATTTTTAATTCGGTTGAGAATTTTGAGGAGTGGTTCAATGCCCCCTTTGCAGACAAATGTGACGTCTCTTTGACAGATGAAGAAGAGTTATTGGTCATTCGCCGTTTGCACCATGTAGGTGTTGGCTCCTAGAGTACCAGTTGTTTTTGTTCTTCTAAACTTCCTCTTTGTAATGCATATATTTTTCCTTTTAATTCCCAGGTTATAAGGCCATTCATATTGAGGAGGAAAAAGGATGAGGTGGAGAAGTACCTTCCTGGGAAAACACAGGTCATATTGAAATGTGACATGTCAGCATGGCAGAAAGAATACTATCAGCAAGTCACGGGTGTGGGAAGGGTTGGGCTGGATAATGGTAAGTAGATTCACCTTCAAAACTACTTATTTGTGTCTTGAAATAACGGAACAAGAATAATGGATGCTGTCCTTGTCTTTAGATCTAGTTTTATTGTATATGATTTAGAGACCTTATTCAACATTTATTCTCATACTGGACTCAATCTGGAATTATCTCTGACCGTTTCATCATGGCGTTCTGCTCTCTCTCTCTCTCTCTCTAAGAGTGACCGCTTCACTCTGAATAGCACAGCATCTTTAGCATATTATGCATTCTTTCTACGAAGTTTTAAATCTGTTGTAAACTGGGATCCACTTGTTTACTTCACAATTTGTAAATGGCTGAGTGGTTGTATAAAATTTGCAGTACAAACTTGTTATATTTTCCTCCTTTGGTTGTGCTCTTACTTCTTGAAAATAATATTTACCTTATTATGTATTGATGCATTTGTTTCGGTTTTTCCATCTTTTTTACAATTAGCATTCAGTGGATTCAATTTATAAATTTTCTCTTCTTGGCACAATCAAACATGTATAGTTTTTGTACCATTTAATTCAGAGTGTTCTGCATTTTAAGTATTTATCAAGACAATCTGGTTAGAAATTTTGGTAGCTAATTTTAGTGCAGCTCTCATTATTGATTATCGAACCAATCAAAAGTCCTGCAGACGGTCAACTTTTTGTTCCCATGTTTGTTTAAAAAGCAAACAATAGTGACGTCTATTTAGTTGGGAACGGGACTATAATTTTGTTTCTGCTGTCAATGCAGTTGTACACTTGTACTCATTCTTCCACTCTATTCTGTATTGATTTGACATCTCATCAAAGTCTCATTTTCATTGTGATTTATATCACCAGCTTCCTTGTGATTCCTTGTTCCTTCTTTTTTTACTATTTCTGTTTTTTTTGGTGGTTTGGGTGGGGGGAGGGGGTTGAGGATATGTTTGGGGGTTATCAGAAAACGGGCAGAGAAAGGGGGCCAACTGCCACTATTGAACCTTGCTTCTGCTTGAGAGGGTGGCCACTGGCCATTCTGTTCTCTTGGTGACTCTTAACTTCTGCAGTAATCTAACTTGTTGAATGAGAAAAAATTGCCACCTATTTTCTGATAAAATGAATTTGCAGGAAATGGGAAGTCTAAGAGTTTGCAGAACCTGTCGATGCAGCTGAGAAAGTGTTGTAACCACCCATACCTTTTTGTGGGTGAATATAATATGTGGCGCAAAGAAGAGATAGCCAGAGCATCGGGAAAATTTGAGTTACTTGATCGTCTACTCCCCAAACTGCGTAGATCTGGGCATAGAGTCCTCCTTTTCTCTCAGATGACCCGTCTAATGGATATTCTTGAAATTTATTTGCAACTTCATGATTTTAAATATCTTAGACTTGATGGCTCCACAAAAACTGAGGAAAGAGGTTCTTTGCTAAGGAAATTCAATGCTCCAGACTCTCCTTATTTCATGTTTCTTCTGAGCACTCGTGCAGGAGGTCTTGGTCTAAACTTACAAACAGCAGATACAGTGATAATTTTTGACAGCGACTGGAACCCCCAAATGGATCAACAGGCGGAGGATCGGGCACATCGCATTGGCCAAAAGAAGGAAGTGAGAGTTTTTGTGCTGGTTAGTGTTGGATCAATTGAAGAAGTTATCTTGGACCGTGCAAAACAGAAGATGGGCATTGATGCCAAGGTCATCCAGGCAGGGTTGTTCAATACAACTTCAACAGGTTTGTCTTAAAGGATGAACTTCTCGTAGCAACCCCCCCTTTTTTTTTCCTTTCCATTGTTTCATACACAAATTTGGTGCAGTTACTTACAATTGTTTTCTGGGGATCAGTTCATGAAGATATTTGCTTCTTTTCTTTCTTTTATTTCCTTTTTCTTTTGGTGGGGGCGTATATAGGAAGACAAACTACTGATTCGGTGGTTAAATGGATCATGCATTAAGGTCTAGACTTCCTTTTTCTTTTGGTGGGTGTTTGCCAGCATTAAGGTCTAGATTTTCCTGTCAAAACTCGGTTATTTCCTCTAGTGCATGCTAAATTGCTAATACTGAACTCACTATCTACTTATTTCGGTCCCCCCCCCCCCTCTTTTTGTAAGCTAATAGATGGCAAATTGGGGCATTTCAACTTTGTTTATGCAGCTCAAGACAGGAGAGAGATGTTGGAAGGGATCATGCGGAGAGGGACGAGTGCACTTGGAACAGATGTGCCAAGTGAGAGAGAGATCAATCGTCTAGCAGCCCGATCTGATGAGGAGTTCTGGCTGTTTGAGAAGATGGATGAGGAGAGAAGGCAAAAGGAGAATTACAGATCTCGTCTCATGGAAGAACACGAGGTACCAGATTGGGTGTACGTTGTGCCTGATAGCAAGGATGGCAAGGGGAAAGGATTTGAACATGATATTGGCAATCTCACTGGAAAGCGACGTAGAAAGGAGGTTGTCTATATCGATACACTCAGTGACTTACAATGGATGAAGGCTGTGGAATATGGAGAAGACGTATCTAAGCAGTCAGCGAAAGGAAAAAGGAGGGAGGATCCTCCTGTCATGAGCAATGAATTGACTAGCAATAATGGTGGAGGAGAGAAGGAAGCATCAGAATTGAAGGGTGAAACTGTGTCTATTGCAAGTGAGGCAATTAGTGAAGATACCTTTCCCACCTCAAAAAGGTCCAACTCTGAAGCGGTGAATTCCCTGAAGAGTGAATATGAATGTTTCGAAGATACAGCATGGAAGGGGCTGACATGGAAGCCACATAAGAGGAAGAGATCAAGTTTAGTGTCGTGAGTTAATCTAGTGGTCGCGATTAGAATTCTAACAGTGGGGATGAATGAATGTGAGTCTAATGGCCTACTTGGACACTACCATGGAGGGATTCGATAGTTCTTATCATCACATTGTAACTGCAGCTGCTATACTTACGTAAACGCCTCAAGGTTTAGTTGTGGCTATTGGTGTGTTGGCGTGCTCCCTGGTGCAGCAAGTATGAAAATGGCCTTCTTCCAGTTATGTTCTATGCTTTCTCCACCATTTCCATCAAAGTTACGATTTGTCGCAATGCCTGTGAGCCTTATGTTGACCATGTCAGGTGACATTTCTAAGCAGTCAGGAGTCTGAACTGTAACCATTTACTTAAAATTTAATGAGTTTTTTTTAGTGTATGCAATCAAATAAATGAGTTTGTATGTGCTATTTGCCTGTCAAACGGGGCGAGCCTTGGTGCAGTGATTGGATTACTCATTGTGATCTAAGTATCATTGGTTTGAGACATTAGAATCCGCCCTCAGTATTGGTCGTGTCCTTGGCGCCCACTCCCACGAATCAATTAGTGCCATATGTTCCACCACAGCAGTCTGATCCTTTAGTAGAGAAGATAAGTCGCCTTGAACGGACGGTTAACAAGTCGAGTGGAAACAAGTATGATGTTACAAATGTTGAGAATCTCTCTACACAAAGGATAAGGCGGCGCACATTTGACCATCTCCATATTACATAACTAGGTTACCAAGTTGGCCTATGTTACTTGAACCCGGATGAGTTGAAAGTGCTTTTATTTCAGTAATCCAAAATAACAATAAAAAGGCAGAAAAAACTCACCCCAAACTAGAGCTTTGGTTGATAAGAATCATGCTTCAATGTATATGGCACCAGAAAAATCCTTTAATGACCTCTGAGAGTCCAAAGCATATTAATTAATGAGAATGATCACCATTCTAGATCGCATTCACACTGGAGTTTTAAGACAACATCCAGCTGGATCACATGTATGGTTCAAGATCGCAATATCGTCTATCGACTCAAACAGGAAAATGCTGCAAAAACATTGAAAAAAAATGGACCAGTGCCACACAATCAAATGACATGGTAGACTTTGAGACACCATATCTTTAGTTTCCTAATACAACCAAAGATACTAGAGAAGTGGATAGTCACACACACACACACCCCACACACACAAAGAAATAAAAGATGGAGAAAATTAAATCCAAATGATCGAGAGCGCATGCCAAAAGACAGCATTGTTAGCTAATATAGCTAAAATAGCTATTACATAAGTTTCAAATAAGCTAAGCCAACATATAAAGGAAAAATATCATCCCATCGAAGATAAACCTACGGATGGGAGAATCTGTTAGCTTCGGCTGGAACCACTACAACTGCCCCAGCTCGTGCATAGCAAGATCCAACATAGCAGTAAAACAAATGATGAAATAAAGAGAAGAGTAATATCAATTTTTGATGTCACATCTGGATGGAGAACCCGATAAGCAACACCTGGTGTGAGAGAGCATCTAATCCTCTTGGTTGACATCAAGATTCTTTAGTTTTGATTCCAATTCATTCTCACTGCCTTCACCCGCGTCATTAGATTCTTCACCATCATCATCTCCTCCATCGGGGTCATTCTCATCAAAGGGCCCAAGCATGTCAGGAGACTTCTTGAATATATCTTTCAACTCATCAATGCCTACATCGGAGATATAATTCCCATTAATGTTCAGCAGCCTAAATTCAGGCTTATGCACCACAGCCCGAGCCAACATCCTAGCCCCAGCCCTACTTATAGAGTTGACGCTCATATCAACTTCCTTTAATTGGACATGGCCTTCTTCCAATGTCCTGCTGATCTGCATGACACCTTCATCCTTGAGCTCATTCTCAGCCAAGTTCAGCTTGGTGAGAAGCTGCTTCACCGCTATACAAGCAGCTAAGCTAGGAGCAGCTTCAGTAGTTATCTCATTTCCAGCCATCTCCAAGACTTCAAGTGCAGGGGCTGAATCCTTGAGAACATTGGCTATAGCGATTGCTCCCTCATCTTCCAAATTCAGGTAGCTCAAATAAATTTCTGTGAGATTTGCATTTTTAGAAAGAGCTTTACCCAGCAGAATACCAACTTCTACATTAAACATGTTGTCCCGCAGATCGAGTTTCTTCAGACGGGTACATGTCTCAAGTGCTTCAGATAAGGCAATTCCTCCTTCAGAACCTATCCTAGTAGAGGAACATCGGAAGTTTTCCAACAAGGGTGAACGTTTCACAACTTCAGAAATAGCAACAGCCCCTTCATCTCCAGTCATATTATTATGGAATTGGAGAATTTTAAGCTTCTCAGTGGAAGGAATTAGCTCACAAACAGCTCGTGCAGCTTCCTCCGAGATACCATCATTCATCAAATAAAGTTCCTCCAAACTACTCTGTGATTGCAGAAGCGTTCCAAATGCCCTGACACCCTTCTCCCCCAAGGCATTGTCAGAAAGGTTCAGAGACTTCAAGACACAACCTTCCAGAGCCGTTGAGAATATATTCATGACATCAAGGGCTTCAGCCTCAGATCTTCCTGCAACAAAATCTGACAGATCAACTTCCTTCAACTGATCCCTGAGGGATGCCAAGATGGGCTCTGCAACACGGGCTGCTCCTAAGCCAAAGCTTCTATTGCTGAAACATATCTTTGAGTAAGAATTTCCTGGCTCTTTCAATGGCTTTAGAAGTTCCTCAGCCTCCTCTGTTTCAATAAAGGCCCGCTGACCTTTCGATATGTCAAAAAAGGTTTCGTGGGCTGCATTAACTACCTCAGATTTCACAAACCCTTTGTCCTTGCTTCCAGGGCCCCTTTTAAGAACTTCCAGCATGAGCTTACTGCATTCCTTAGCATAAAGTTGCACTGCAGAACTTCCATCACCATCAGGCTCCTTTTCATAATGTTTATTTGCAGTTTCAAATGCTGCATCTTCGATTTGTTTGCCATTATCTGCAGCATCTTCTTTACTCAAACTGCCATACTTCTGGGTGAAAATAGTTTGATTTGAAAGATTGTTCGTCATACGCTCAACAAGCATTAATCGTGTGTTCTCACTTGGGGGCCACAGTTTGATTGAAAATGGTCGACGTTCTGAATTTGGTGCTGTGGCATCCATTCCAATGAAGACTGAAACAAGAGCTGCATTTTAAGTAATAATTACCAAAAAATATTGGAATCAAGACATGACAGAATACATACGATAAAACTAACCAGAAGAAAATACATACAAATTCTTGGGTTTATGTCAGCTAGAGATCCTAATCACATCATTAACGATTGACTACAAGTTTAATGATAACAAAAAAAAGAAATCAGAAAACTCTCTTGAGGTCTCTAAGCAAATCAAACTGCAATCAAAATAAGATAGCTGTGACGATAAAGAAGAGTTGGCCACTTCATTCACCACTTTTTCGCAAAAAACTCCACATCACACTATTTTCAAAAGAAAAAAACAACATTAAAGCCGCAAAATGGACAACATACAAACCAGGCTGCAAAAAGAATAAATATGGAACATCTGTCCAAGGCCTTCAGCTATTTAATATGAAAGGCTCTTTATTTCTTACAATGAAGCCAAGGCCTTTAGTCGCTTGTAGTTCAACATTCTCGCAATCAGTGCAAAATTTCAAAATCACATGTGATTACCAATTACAATTGATTTGCTGAAACCCTAATTTAACAGAGAAGGGGGTAGAAAGGAAAAGGTAATGACCCTAATCATACAAAGAACACTTAGAAGCATTTCAAAGTAATCAAAAATTACAAACTATTGAGCTCCTGCGCCAAATTTAATCATCGCTTACAATACGCTCTATGAGAAACATTTGAAAGCTAGTGGCATGATATTTCCTCCGGCACCCAAGCAGACAATTTTTTTTTTTCATTTTCAAGTTGATATGGCCATGAAGTTCAAAAGCCATCATGAGACTAGTAGTAGCAGCAAAAAAAAGTATCCTATAAAAAATGCCAACATAATCTGGAGGTTTTGATTATGATTTACAGTGTACATTTCAAGTCAACTAATCCAAAAATCCAACCACTTGGGTGATCTGCTCAATTATTTTCAAGCATTCAGCTCAACCAGGACCAGTCCTAAGATGAATCAAAAGTCACCAGATATTTCTGTATTGACAGAGTTGAAAAAGAAAGCCATCTCTTACTGCCATTTCACAGCTGTTTTCATTAGAAAAGCAGGGTAAAGCTGTCAAAAGTCATAATTTCATCCTCTTTGCCTCCCCACCATCGATCCATCCGCCCTGTCGGGTATGCAGGCAAGAAAGCAAAACAAAAATAAAACAGAGAAATGGCAATTTATCTTCTTCTTTTTTTTTTCTCTTCAACCATGTTACAATTTTCTACAGAAAATCACCTTTAATTTGAATCATATTAGATCCATCAACACCAGAACACCAATATCCCTTGAAATGGTCACCTGAACTCAACCCCACTTCTTGTCACGTCTTCTCCACACTAATATAATAGGGATTGCACAAATTTAAACTCAACTCAACAAAGCCTTGTTCCAACTTTTTTGGGATCGACTACCCATTTAAGGATTATTCAAGAAGTACATAGCCTTATCAATTTTATTTTCTAGAATGAAACCCAACAAATTTGAAGTCAATGCCATGATTACACCAAACACAAATGCACGGCCATCATATGTACTCGCACCCAACCCCACACGAACATGAATGTGTACAACAATGTGTAAGGGTCTACTCTCATAGATACTTGCACAAGATCTCAGTTCAAAATGAACTGAAATATATCATACACAGTTGATAAAACAGAGTCATTACTATCAATAGCACCATAAAGATTCAAAATTTGAACATGTAATGCAACAGATCGATGGAAAAACAGAAACTTTACCAAGTCGAGAAAACTGAAGTTGAAAAATAGAAGAATAGGAAGAAACAGAGACCCTTAAAACCCTAGAAATGGGACAAGAAAAAAAGTTAGATAAATACCCTTTTCCCAATTTCTTGTCTTTGATTCTTTGGCCTGTGTGGCTGTGCAATTACGCTATGTATGGACCCAAGGAATGAGAGAGAGAGAGAGAGAGAGCTCTGAATCTTTACTGAAAGTGAGGGTATGAATATGAGTGAGGAGTCAACAGTGGGGTTTTTTTTTTTTTAATCTAAAGCAGCCTTCAGTTTGAAAAAACTGTTTGGAAAGTAAGAAAGGGTTGGAATAATTGAGAAAATGGCCTCTGGACAGAACTCACTAAACTTCTTGTTAAAAATGTATAAAAAGAAATTCAATTAACCAAATATTCTTTCTTATTTTGGAAGTTAAAAGAGTGACAATCATGTCGTGTGAATTGTGTTTGTGTTTGTGTTTGTGTCATATTATTCACATATTTGTGTCGAATAATAATCAATTCAAATTCAACTTATTTAACTAATTGTGTCGATTTAATGAATTTATTTTCGTATCATATTTGTAGTAATACATATAACTTGTAAATTAAAAATTAACACTAAGATTTAAATATAAAATTTCATTGTCTTTTAATTGAATTTATGCTCATATTTTTTTTATAAATTAAAATTTAATTTATTAAATATAATAATAATAAAAAATAAAAAATTCCCCAGTTGTATAATAATTATTAGGGGTGCAATTCGAGCAGGTTGAGAGATTAATTCTAGTCTTACATTAGGTATGTAATATTCAACCCTAACCCCCCACTTCAACCTTAGTACTACCCCAAGTTTAATTCGAGTAGACTTGAGTTGAATTCAAGTTATTTAATTCGTGCTGATTTCAGGTTAAAAATCAGATTGGGCTTGAGTTATTTACTTCAGGTTGATTTTTTGAAGTGTAGATCTAATTTTTTTTAAGTGTAGATCTAATTTTTTCAAGTGATCTGAGATGAAGGATAAGACACAAATAAAGAGAGAGGGAGTGACAGAATGAGGAGTGACAAGTGAAAGAAGGTGACTGAGAGTCTGAGATAACTCAGAAGAGTGACGATTGAGAGAGAGAGAAGTGACGAGTGAGAGAGAGATCTGAAAGTGATGGAGACACATGAGTGAAGATTTGAAGTGAAATGAAAGTCTAGACTCTAAAGAGTGAAGATAAATACTAACTTTATTTAAATATATTTATACATGTATGTATATTCGGGTTCAACCTGATTTAATATTCGGGTTGAACGCCTCAACCCGAAGCTTATCCAAATTTAATTCGGATTGAATTTTTTTGCTCAAAATCAATCCAAGTATTATAAATTCTAACTCAAACCCTGTTTTTTCCGGGTTAATTCGTCCAAGTTGCATCCCTAATGATTATGTTGATAATTGATGAAAAATAACAAAAATCTAGCATGTTATTTCTGTAATACTAGTTAAACATATTATTCGTGTATGATATTAATCCAACTTATTTATTATTTGAATTAATAAATTATATCAAATTTATATTAAATAATGACATTAATTTTGTATTAAATTTATTTCGTGTCAGAAATTATCACCAACTTCATCTTCACTGAAAGCTACCAAACGACCGCAAATCTAGGACAGCCCCATGGAATGGCACTGCCTCATACACGCTGCACATGACTCTTGTCAGTAGAAATATCTTTTCATGAATTTTTTTATGTTTAGTATTAATAAAAGTGGAAGGAAAAAAAAAAATGTGTGTATACATATTTTACTAATATATCCTTTACATAAAAGTAGTTTATCTATTATATTTAGTAATATCTATATAATAAAACAGTTAAATATTTAAAATTTTATCTCATATATATTGTTTTTTTTAAAACTATCTCATCATCCATTTTTATCATATATTTAATTATTTAATATTTGATTAATTTATAATTGAACATAATTTTTATTTTATATATTATTCATATACGATAATATACATATACTGAAAAAATTTGTCAGATTACATATTTTTATCAATATTTTTAAAAAAATAATGCATAAAAATAAATTTTAAATAATGTAATCAAATAAATGAAAGGAAGAAAAATTATTATTTAATATAGTGAGATTGATTTTTTGGACGCTCAAATTTTTTGTTTTATCGTGCTTTTTAGGCACAGGTTATATATATATATAAATCTTCATTAATAGAGATGTCGTCACCTTTAAGAGTGATATATTTCTAAAAATCTATAAAGTCATCATCATAATCAATAGGAGTGAATGTTTTTTTATCGTTTTCTTCAACTTTATTTTTTTCTTTGTCTTTTATGGCAACTGTAGGAGTATTAGCGATATTCATTTTTTTCATTGAATTCCAAATGTAAACATCATCTGAAGACATCATTCTTCCATAATTGCTGCTTTAAGCTGCTCAGTATTTAAATGAGATTTTTCTTTTTTAATTTGTTCTTTAAAAACTTCAACGGGATTAAATTTAATATTTATACTAGTAGTGGGAATTATAGCTGTAGAGGTTGAAACTTTTTGTTCCTCTTTTCCTATGTCTTTAAGACATTTCACTATGACTTGACATTTAGATTCAAGTGGATAATTATTTTATTGAAATGAATATGATATTTTCTGATTAATCGGGATATCCATTATGATTAAAATCACAAGCCAAAGTCCACACTCAAATCCATAGAATAAAGAATTCGAGTGAAAAATTGATAATTGGCTTAGCATTATCTTTTAAAGATGGATTTTTGTCTTTGTACAAGTCAAATAAATTTTGTATAGGTTCATAAGGATATATACTTTTAATAACATCAAGAAAGACATAAGATTTTTCATTAGTAAAATTAGATTCCATATATAGAGGTGATGTTAAAGGTATAGGGATTCTTAAGAGAGATTTTTCTCTTGTAATAATGTCTTTACTGTCATTTTTATATGACAAATTTTCTTCAAGAAATTGATTAGTAACAGTTTTAAGCAGTTTAGAGGAATAATAAGCATCTTTATATACAACATATGCATTATCGGATGAATAAAGTGCATTTTTATATGCGTCAATTGAATCAGGTTGACAATATGCATGTTTATATGCATAGATTGAGGTTCCTATCAAAATTCCTCCAATCATCTCTTTTATGAGATTGCTAAAATCATCGGAGACTATATTCTCCATCCAGTGTTTTATTCTCCAATCAAAATACCATTCATTGGTCTCAAGAAGGAGACGAAAGTTAGAAGAGTCTTCATTAGCCCTTGCAATTCTTAGTAGCAAAATAGAAATATGATCAATTAATTGATCTTTCATAGCATTGCAGTAAGACACCAAAGGAAAACCCTGCAAGAATTAATGTGTCAGGTAAAGGTAAAGGTAAAAATATCTTCACCTAGATAATTACAAATACAGTAAAGAAGTTATGGAGATTTGACAATAAGGGTCAAAGGAAATAAATCTTTACTAGGATTCATCTTTGCAACTTCTTGCTTGTGGTTTGCAACAAAACTCTCAGGAGGGTTAGAATAAAAATAATTTTCTTTTATTTGATTTATCAATTTTATTTGAGGTGGAGTTATAAACTCAAATAAAATTTGTTGATAATTTATGGTAGTCAAAATTCATTTAGAGTCAATTTTCTCTATTGGTTTAATTAAAGATAAAAATGGTTTACCCAAAATTACTAATTGATTTAAATTATCAGTAAGTATAAAAGTTGTAGGATTACAAATTCCTTCATTACATATATAAATATTAGAAAGTTTAAAGTTTTTATTTAATTTTGAACCATCAGCAGTACTTACTTACTAAGTAGTTTTTTCAAAATATTTTGTTGGAATTAATCCTGCCTTTATGCAATTTATATCTGCTCCGCTATCAATTAAGGTAATTGTTTCAACAGTAAATTTAGAATTTATTACTAATACTAATACTAATATAATTTTAAAATACCATTTTTGATAAGTTTTTTTTTCTAATACATTTAAGTATTTATGAGAAGAGTTTACTTCTTTAGTATCTTTTTCTTTAGTTGGCATTTTCTCTAAGGCCAAAAGCCTTTGCTTTATTGTTTTTATCTCACCTTTAAGGTGATGAATTATGGTCTTGAACAAAAGTTGAGGAAATTTCCTTTATTTGAGACTTATCAAACATCATATGTTATGTCCTATTAAGAACTTCTTCTAGTGAATAAGGTTGAGATATTGATGGTCTCTTATCTTCTGGATTTATCTCCAAATATTATTTAATAGTTTTTTTTTTTAGAATCTGGATCTTGAATTTTATCTATAAGATCAAGAATTAAATTTTGTGACTTAGTCAAAAGTATTTATACTTAATTCATTAGTCAAATTTAATTTAGTTAAAATACTTGGACTTATCCTGATTTTATCTCATTCAGGATTAATTTCATCAAATGACGACATGTAAAAATTATTTGAATATTTCTTTTTAACAACTGGTTTATCAGAATATTCATGTCTATCAATTATTAAAGTCTTATCTTCCTGAATATCTTGGGTAGGTATAGTTTTAGAATACTCCTCATTAAAGGACAGAGTTGTTACACCTGAATTTTTCACCTGATATGTGGAGGTTACATGTTCCTCCTGTAATTGTATTCTATCTTGTTTAGAATTTTCTACAGCCAACAAAGAACTTTTATCATTATTAGACAACTTGTCTCCTACAAATAAATCATCTAAAATTTCTTCATTATGATTAAAATCTTTTTTTAAGACCAATTCTTTTATGAATTCATTTTCTACCTTAAAGGTTGAAGAATTATTAATCAGTGGTTCAAAGGGTAGAACTGTTGGATTTCAGTTTTAGATTGCTTTATAGTTGGAGCAATTGATTTTGATGGTAATTTTTTTAATCATTTCTTAAGTTCATTTATGAACTCAATTTCTTCAATATTTGGAAGGTTAGCAACAATTTTAGTATTAAATGAATATTTATTAATTTCATTTAACTGATATGCGTTACATGATTCCTTTATCAACTGTAATTCTCTTGGGTGAAAATCCATAAAGACTATATTTGGAATCCGATTTCAGATGGGGTTGGATCAATATCTTTCTGAAAGGAAGATTTATTACCTGGTCTATATATACCATGAGGAATTTTAATTTTTGAAATTTTTATGCATTCAATTATAGGTTCTTTTCCTCTTTTTAAATCTGGGATAGAATAAGTGGATCTCCTATAAGGAGTATAAGATATTGATGAAGTTTCTGATTTATCAGAAATTTTTAAACTTGCAAAATTATTTTTAGCAAATCTTATCATTACATCACCCTGAGATGATTGAGTAATTTGAGTTATATCTGTTCAGAAATATAGGGTTATTTTGTTTATTAAGAGTAGAATAGTTTTTTACTTTCTCTGCCTTGTTTAGCTTATATATACTCTCTTTGTATTTAGGTTAAATTACTTCCTTGTATTTCAATTCAATTATGCAGTATCAATAAAATTCTAGCATCCTCTTTTATTATCTCTTGTATTTCTTTAGATTGTTCCGTTTTTGCAATCTAGTATTTGTTCCATTTTTGTAATTTGGTATTTGTTTCATTTTTTGCAATCTGGTATTTGTTCCGATTTTTGCAATCTGATTTTTTTTGTTTGTTGATTATGGCTACTGCAAGAGATGATTCGCTTCAGTCTGTGAGTGTGAGGTTGGATGAAAAGAATTATTCGTATTGGAGTTATGTGATGAGAAATTTTCTTAAGGGTAAAAAGCTATGGGGATATGTTAGTGGAACTTCTGTGAAACCTAATAATACTGATGCGGGTTATGCTGATTTGATGGATGTCTGGGAAGCAGACAATGCAAAAATTATTACTTGGATCAACAATTTTGTTGAGCATTCTATAAGTACGCAGTTGGCAAAGTATGAGACAGCAAAGGAGGTTTGGGATCATCTGCAAAGGTTATTCACTCAATTAAATTTTGCAAAGCAGTATCAATTGGAGCATGACATATGAGCTCTTCAGCAGAAGAATATGGGTATTCAGGAGTTTTATTCTGCTATGACATATCTTTGGGATCAATTGGCTCTCACAGAATCGACTGAATTGAAGGAATGTGGTGTCTATATTGCTCGTAAAGAGCAACAACGGTTGGTATAGTTTTTAATGGCACTTCGTAGTGATTTTGAAAGACTTAGAGATTCAATTTTGCATCGTTCTCCACTTCCTTCTGTTGACTCAGTTGTCAGTGAGTTATTTGCTGAAGAGATACGTCTTAAATCTTATTCTGACAAAGGAATTCTTTCTACTTCTGATCCTTCTGTGCTAGCAGTACCTTTTAATCCATTCTCTCATAATCAGAATAACCCTTACACAAGGCTTGCCTTCGACGAGTGCAGTTTCTGTAAATAGAAAGGTCATTGGAAGGCTCAATGTCCTAAGTTAAGACAACAAAATCAATCGCAGCAGCAATCTCAAGCTTGGAAGTCTGGCAACCAGTCACAATCTAATGCTCCTAGACCACCTCAGGGTTACAAATCACCACAGTCTAATACTGCAACAGTAGTTTCATCAGGTCCTTTCACCTTTTCCAATATCTTGGCTGAGCAATTTCAGAAGTTTCTCTCCTTACAGTCACAAGCTATGTCTGCTTTTTCTTCAGGAGGTCAGTTGCCTCATAGTTCTCCAGGTATGTCACATTCTATATGGGTCTTGAATTCTGGTGCCTCACATCATATGTCTCCAGATTCTTCATCTTTTGCTTCTGTATCTCTCTCATCTTCTATTCTTGTTATGACTGCTGATGACACTCTTATGCCTTTGGCAGGTGTTGGTTCTGTTGTCACACCTCACTTGTCTCTCCCTAATGTTTATCATATTCCAAAATTCACATTAAATCTTGCTTCTGTTGGTCAGTTATGTGACTTTGGAAATTTAGTCACCTTTTCCTCTTCTTCTTGTTATGTGCAGGATCAGCAGTCTCAGAAGCTAATTGGGACAAGCCGTAGGAAGGGGGGACTATATATTTTGGATGAGTTAAAAGTGTCAATTGCTACTGCTGCTACTAGTGTTGATTTATCTTCTTTTCGTTTGAGTCCTTCTTCTTCTAGTTTTTATTTATGACATTCTCGTTTATGTCATGTTTCGTCTACTCGTTTGAGATTTTTGCCATCCACAGGGGCTTTAGAAAATTTGAAAAATTGTGATATTTCTGATTGTAATGGATATAAACTGGCAAAATTTTTAGCTTTACCTTTTAATCGAAATATTTATGTTTCATCTTCTCCATTTGATTTGATTCATTCTGATGTATGGGGACCTTCTCTTGTTACCACAAAAGGAGGGTCTCGATATTATGTTTCTTTTATTGATAATCATACTCGTTATTGTTGAATTTATTTAATGAAACATCGTTCTGAATTATTTGAGATATATACAACCTTTCGAGCTCTTGTCAAAACTCAATATTCTGCTGTTATCAAATATTTTAGGTGTGATTTGAGTGGGGAATACACTTCTAATAAATTTGTTGAGTTGTTTGCCTTAGATGAAACTATTCACCAAACTTTGTGTACAGATACTCCTGAACAAAATAGTGTTGCTGAAAGAAAACATAGGCACGTTGTTGAAACTGTTCGTTCTCTCTTGTTGTCTTCTTCTGTTTTTAGTGAGTTTTGGGGTGAAGCTGTTCTTACTGCTGTAGGTTTGATTAATACAATTCCATCTTCTCATATTTCAAGTGCTTCTCCTTTCGAAAAGTTGTATGGGTATACCCCTGATTATTTTTCATTTAGAGTTTTTGGTTGTACTTATTTCGTTCTTCATCCTCATGTTGAACGCAACAAGTTGTCCTCTCGATCTGCTATTTGTGTCTTTCTTGGATATGGTGAAGGTAAAAAGGGGTATCGTTGTTTTGATCCAATAACTCAAAAATTTTATGTGTCTCGTCATGTTATTTTTCTTGAGCATATACCTTTCTTTTCTATTCCATCCACTACTTATAGCTTGACTAGATCTGATCTTATTCGTATAGATCCTTTTTCTGAGGATTCTGATAATTTGTCATCTCAAGTTTCTAATACTTCAAATAGCAGCACTGATCATTTTACAGGTACTGACACTTTACTCTCTAGCACACCTGAAGCTACCTCATCTCCTATGGTCCCTCAAGCTTCGTCTGAGATTGTGGATTCACCTCTACGTCAATCCACACGTATTCGTAAGTCCACAAAGTTACCAGATTTTACTTATTCTTGTTATTCTTCATCTTTTACTTCTTTTTTAGCTTCTATTCATTGTCTCTTTGAGCCCTCTTCCTATAAAGAGGCAATTCTTTATCCTCTTTGGCAACAAGTTATGGATGAGAAACTTTTTGCTTTGCATAAGACAAGTACTTGTGATTTGGTTCCTCTACCTCCTGGTAAGAGTGTTGTTGGTTGTCGGTGGGTGTATTAAATTAAGACCAATTCTGATGGATCTGTTGAGTGATACAAAGCTAGATTGGTTACAAAAGGGTACTCTCAACAGTATGGTATGGATTATGAGGAGACATTTGCTCCTGTTGTAAAAATGACTACTATTCGTATTCTTATTGCAGTTACTTCGGTTCGTCAGTAGCATATCTCTCAACTTGATGTTAAAAATATCTTCTTGAATAGGGATCTTCAAAAAGAAGTTTATATGGCTCCCCCTCCTAGTGTTTCACATGATTCTGGGCATGTTTGCAAGCTCAAGAAAGCGTTATATGGTCTCAAACAAGCACCTCGTGCTTGGTTTGAGAAATTTTATGTTGTGATCTCTTCCCTTGGGTTTACTTTTAGTAGTCATGATTCTGCTCTTTTTGTTAAGTGCACTGATACAGGTCGTATCATTCTGTCTTTATATGTTGATGACATAATTATTACTGGTGATGATATTAATGGTATTTCAGTTTTGAAGACAGAGTTAGCTAGACAGTTTGAAATGAAGGATTTAGGTTCTCTACGATATTTCTTGGGTATTGAGGTAGCCTGCTCATCCAGAGGTTATCTTCTTTTTCAGTCGAAATATGTTACAGATATTCTTGAGCGAGCAAGACTTACTGATAATAAGACTGTCGATACTCCCATTGAGGTTAACGCAAAATATTCATCTTCTGATGGTTTACTTTTGTCAGATCCTACTTTATACCGTACTATTATTGGGAGTTTGGTATATCTCACTATTACTCGTCCAGATATTGCATATATTGTTCATGTTGTTAGTCAATTTGTTGCTTCTCCTACTACAGTTCATTGGGCAGCAGTTCTTCGTATTTTGAGGTATCTTCGGGGTACAGTCTTTCAAAGCCTTTTACTTCTATCCACCTCTTCCTTGGAGCTGTGTGCATACTCTGATGCTAATCATGATAGTGATCCCACAGATCGCAAATCTGTTACTGATTTCTATATCTTTTTGGGTGATTCTCTTATTTCTTGGAAGAGCAAGAAACAATCTATTGTTTCTCAATCTTCAACCGAAGCAGAATATCATGTTATGACATCTACTACCAAAGAGATTGTTTGGTTACGTTGGTTACTTGCAGATATGAGAGTTTCTCTTTCTCATCCCACTCCTATGTATTGTGACAACTGGAGTTCCATTCAGATTGCTCACAACTCAGTTTTTCATAAACAAACTAAGCACATTGAGATCGATTGTCATCTTACTCGTCATTATCTCAAGCATGACACCATTACTTTGCCCTTTGTTTCTTCTTCTTTGCAGATTTCTTTACCAAGTCGCATTCTATTTTCCGTTTTCGTTTTCTAGTTGGCAAACTCTCGATGCTTGTCGCTGCTGCATCGTGAATTTGAGGGGAGATGTTAAGAAATATAGGGTTATTTTGTTTATTAAGGGTAGAATAGTCATTTACTTTTCTTACCTTGTTTAGCTTATATATACTCTATTTGTATTTAGGTTAAATTAATTCCTTATATTTCAATTCAATTATGCAGTATAAATAAAACCCTACCCTCCTATTTTCTTATTTCTTGTATTTCTTTAGATTGTTCAACAATATCTTCATTTATTTATGATTTTTTAGGAACCACAAAGTTTTTAATTGCCAAGTTTCTGGAAATTGGATTTCTGATCATTTAAATTGTGAAGTTTAGCTTCAAGACATAAAGTATTCATAATTTTATAATATACTCTATAGGTACAAGTCATTATTTTTGTCCCATCTTTAAAGTTATAACCATAAGTTTTAATATTACATGTTAAAACATCTAAAATATTATTATCTCTTAAATATACATAAAGATTAGAAAAATAGTTAAAATATACAAGACCAGTACTTAAACAGGACTGCATAACTCTCATTAAGGATTGATCAAAATCAAGACACCTAGCATCTCTTAATCCTTGAAGTGTTAATGATTTTAAGGTTACTTGGACTAATTCAATATGCAAAAACTTATAATTATCTTGAGCCTTTAAGACTTCTTTTTCTGTTAAAAGTTATAGAACATCTTCATTCTGATCGAAAGGAATTGTTCTTTCAAGTGTTTTAATTGTTAAACTTGATTTAAAATCAAAAGTGCTAATATTATAAATTTTCTTAATGTGGTACTGGAGTATATCCCAATTCTACAATTTATTCTCAATATCAAAAAAATTTATTTCTTTCATATTTTTTACATAATCATTTTTATGATTATTTTTAAATTTAAATTGATTTAATTTTTGTCTTTATACAAGTCAAATAATTTTTTCATAGATTCATAAGGATATATCCTTTTAATAACATCAAGAAAGACATTAGATATTTTATTAGTAAAATTAGGTTCCATATATGGAGGTGATGTTAAAGGTCTAGGGATTCTTAAGAGAGATTTATCTTTTGTAATAATGTCTTTACAGTCATTTTTATATGACAATTTTTCTTCAAGAATTGGACTAGTAACAACTATAAGCTATTTAGAGGAATAATAAGCCTCTTTATATGCAACATATGCATTATCGGATGAATAAAGTACATTTTTTTATGCACCAGATGAATCAAGTTGACAATATGCATGTTTATATGCATAGATGGAGGTTCTTGCAACTCCTACAGTTGTCATAAAAGTCAAAGGAAAAAATAAAGTTGAGGAAAACGATAGGAAAACATCCACAACTATTGATTTTGATGATGACTTTATAAATTCTCAGGGATATACCCCTCTTAAAGGTGACGATAGAAACTAAATTGTATATGTGTTAGAAATGTTGGTTATATATCAAGAGATATTAAAGTAAATAACCAACATTTCTAACACATATACAATTTAGTTTCTATCTTTTAAGTAAAGAGGAACATTTTTGCCATACTTTGTGATCGATAGGGGGAACGAAAAATAAAAAGAATGATTTTTTTTCATGTTTGGTACAGATGAAAAAGTGAAAAAAAGAAAAAGAAAAAAGTGTACATGCTCAGTAACATATCTTCACATAAAATTAGTTTATCTAAATAGCCAACATTTCAAATACATATGCATAACTTTCTTTTGCTTTTCTACCAAACTTTGGGATGAAAAAAGGAAGATTCATCTCCCTATTTTTATTACATTTAATTTTTTCATTCTATCAAACGACACATAAATCTCTATGAAGGACATATTTTATTTTGTACTAAATCAATCAATCAAAAATTATAAAATAAACGGATGACCAAACAAAAATAAGATAGTAGATTAAATTATAAATTTTTTATTTTTTATTTTTTTTAAAGACAATATAAAAAAAATTAATTATTTAAAAAATAAACTGAAAATTTTGATATCTTTCGCGGACAAAATGGGATTTACACAACTAAAGTAACACAAAACCCAAACTTATTGGGGTCCACTTGGTTGCTGCATGTGGGTTGGATAGAAAGGTGGGAGTGGGCTTTATTGTTTTCAAACACCTGATGATGGTGCTTCCAACAATGGTTTTAGAATCAATGCCACGTATACAATTGGCATCGTGTCAACTTATTTAATTAAACAAGTTTAAATTTTATTTATTTATTTAACAATTTTAATAAGTCTGTTCACCGATGACTATGACTCATTTAAGGGTGATTCAGCAACTGTGTCTGACTTTTAGAAATTAAAAAGTTTTAGGGCCTATTTAGTTTGTATTTTTAAAATTAATAATCAAAAATATTTTTTAAGAAAATAGGCTTTGCTTGAGAAAACGATTCAAATGAATGAAATTGTACTTTCTATATATATATTTTTAGCAATTTTTGTCACATTCATTGTCAATGAAAGATGATCATTCAGAGTTAACAGTATTAACTAATTTAATTCATTTTACGTTGTTTTGGTACAACAAAATGGATAAAAAGTTTTGATATTAATAAAATCATTGTATTCAAATTCATTGGTCATGTATTAGGGTTTTAATGTAGGGATACAATTTTGGTGCAAGTAAACTCGAAATCAACATGAAAAAATTGATTATTTTAGTAGAAATCTTTAATACATAGACTGGGTTTAGATAAAAAAATCTTAATTGAATATGAATTTTTTAAAAGAGTTTTTCTAACTTAAAATTCAAGTCCAAATTTCAACTCGGATTCAATAAGAATACAACAATTTAAATATATGTGATATTTAGGTGGAAGGTTTTAGACGAATTCATGTTTAAATCAAGCTTAGATTCGAAATTTAAACTTGTTGCATCTCTCAATCTGTCAAATCCATAGGAGTTAGAATCCTAATTTGATGTGACTTAACCATTAGAAAAATAAATTTAGCAATTTACTATTTTAAATACATGTTAGTTTGTATTGAACAAAATTTTTTTCACATGAAACGAAAATTCTTTCATTGGTTAAGAATAGAAATATCATCTTGGAGGATGGGTACCAAAAAATCTGGGACTTCATCTCTCCATACAATACATTCAGAACATGAAGTAAAATATTTGGCAAATGTATACACCGCACTATTCTCAAATTTTTGTACCACGAAGCTTTAAACTAATTTACACCATTTGTGAATCTTTTAATATAATCAACAAAATGTCTAATTTCAAAGAAGGGGGGGTGATGATGCACAAAAGTGAATTTATGCACCATCCATCGACTAATTAATATAAGTAAAAAATATAATAAATATAACGATGAGATTAATACAAACAACACACAGGTATAGAGTGATTCGATTAGGGTGATATACTTCACTTTAAAGGCTACGATAGTGGCTGTAGAACTTTATTGATAAAATAGTCGATGGGAGAGAGGGAGAAAAAATAAGTTCCAAGTGTGGAGAGATAGTGCTTGAGGTAGATGTGTTCCTCGTGTGTCGAGAGTTTATAATTTATAGTCACAAAGTCTTACTTAAGGCAGTAGTGTGAAGAGTATGATGCTAGTTTTTCAGGGAGTATAGCTACAATTACAAATAGGTACAATTAGAGATAGTCTTGATATTTAAGAGTGACGACCCCGATAATTACTGCCAATGTACACTGACTTCTTAAGTTCCTTGAATCTTAGACTAGACTAAGACCACAAGCTAGACTTGACCGTAATAAATGTAGTAAATATAAAAATGAGATTAACACAAGCAACACACATGTATAGAGTAGTTTGATTAGGGTGACCTACTCCACTTTGAAAACGGCGATGATGGTCGTAAGATTTTACTGATAAAGTAGTCGGTAGGAGAGAGAGAGTAAAAGTAAGTTTCAGGTGTGGAGAGATCGTGCTTGAGAGAAATATGTCTCTCATGTATAGAAAATTTACAATTTATAGACATAGAGTTTTAGTTGAGACAGTGGTGTGAAGAGTATGTTGCTAATTTTTCAGAGATGATAGTTACAACTACGGATAAGTATAATTAGAGATAGTCTTGATTTTTTAGAATAACTATTCCAATAATTATTTTCCACATACGCTGACTTTTTAGGTTCCTTGAATCTTGGATTAGACTAAGACCATGAACTAGATTTGACTTGCCTTTAAAATGATTTGAACTTAACCATGAATTAGACTTGAACCTAACTACATTTGAGCTTATCAGCTGGTATGATTTGATTTGATCATTTCAATAATTTCTTTTGATTCAACTTCCAATATCATACCTCGAACATAAATTGACGATCTAATTTAATTTAATGTATCTAATCAACTATTATTATATTGAATTAAGACGAATTTTGGTATTGAATGAGATTGACAATCAATTCAATCATACCAATGAATTATGTCCAAAAAAAGAAGTTGTAAATAGCAATACTAATAATAACTATTAAATGCGGTGATTAGCAACAACCATCATTGATTTCACTGGCAAACATAACGGCTCCAACCTGAAAAATTACCTAACACGCCAACGACAGGCGACAGCACAGACCAACTGCCGCTCTCTGACCTGGTTTTCCCGCGTCACTGTCTGTCTCTCTCTTTGTCTCCCCTCCGATTCTTTCCTCTTCGCCAACTTCATCTCTCTATTCCTTTCTTACAAAACTCACCAACGACCCATTCAACTCCACTATACAGCAAACCCAATCAACCCCCCACCCCTCTTCTGAATTTTCATATGTCTGTTCTTCATCTCCCACATCAACCATGCTCCCCTTTCTGTCTCTCCTCTTCCTCCTCTCTCTCCTCCCCTTCTCCCTCTCCCAATCCCCCAGAGGTAACTCTCTCTCTCTCTCTCTCTCTCTCTCAATATATGTGTGTGTGTTTATTACATGTATCTGGGCATCTATATCTGTGTAAGACTCAGCATTAGACCTTTTCGGACCCCTAATTTTTTGCGTTTTTTTTCAGGGGTGTTCATTGACTGCGGTACCACGGTCAGGTCCGTGATCGACGGCCGAGAATGGGCTCCCGACACCGGATATATCTCCACCGGAACCCCCAGAAACCTAACAACACCCGATTTGGTTCCAATTCTATCTACGGTTCGAACGTTCCCAATTCAAGGCAATGTTTTCAAGAAATTCTGCTATGTAATCCCGGTGTATCGCACCGGGAAGTACTTGGTTCGAACCATGTACTTCTACGGTGGAGTCAATGGCAATCCTGCGCCCCCAGTGTTTGATCAAATGATAGATGGAACTTTCTGGAGCGTGGTGAATACGACCGAAGATTTTGTGAAGGGTATGTCTTCGTACTATGAGGGGGTCTTTGTTGCAGCAGGGAAGACAATGAGCTTGTGTTTGGCTGCAAATACTTATACTGATTCAGACCCGTTTATATCGGCTTTAGAGTTTGTGCTTTTGGAGAATTCTTTGTACAATTCAACGGATTTTGGGAAATATGGGCTACATTTGATTGCAAGGCATGGTTTTGGATACAGTGGACCGATCATTAGGTAAGTCACAGCACAATTATCATTATTGATTTTTGTACTATAAGTTGGTGCTCTTGATGCTTATTAGACAATTGTCTTAAATTTGAGGGGATTAAGTGGATGAATAGGCTATTAAAGTGATAGATTGTGAGTAAATTTGCTTGTGGTTGTACCCCCTTGATCTATGGGTTCATGCTTTCTTCTTCATTTATATTGATGGGGTTTTGTGTTATTTTTCTGTGACATTACTTGATGGGAGCGTGGTAAAATTCAAGATATTGAGGGGATGATAGGAGGATATTGCTTGATTTCTTGTATGCTGACTCATAAAATTTGAGTAAGATTCCCTAAATAGACAATTGAGAAGTAGTAACTCAAGAAGTCATTTTTTGTTTTTGTTTTTTTTCATGTGCCCTTTTTTGTTAGTTTCTGAGTAGAAAATTGTGGTCATTTACTTCATACTCTCCAAGCAATATTTTTCTGCCAGTAGCTACACATGTCTTTTGGGTCTCAAAAGAAAGAAATTTTTTTGCGTGAAAATGCCAAATTATTTGCTGTTAGAAGTTGTTAAGTGCAGTGGGTTTCCTTAGGTTAACCGTCTTTCTGCTGAAAATGCTTTGCATACCTTTGTTTGTTGCCTAACTATGAGTATGTGAAACATCAGATATCCTGATGATCAATTCGATCGTTATTGGGAGCCATTTGGAGAAAATAATCCCACCATAATGAGAGTGCGAAATGTATCTGTTTCTGGTTTCTGGAACCTCCCCCCTTTGAAGGTATTTCAGACGGAGTTGACAGTCGGCCAAGCAGAACCTATGGAGTTGCAGTGGCCACCGAACTCTATCTCAAATTCGACATATTACATTGCTCTTTACTTTGCGGATGACCGTGATTCATCGTCAGGGAACTCAAGGGTTTTTAACATAACCATAAATGGTGTAACTTATTACCCTGATATGAATGTAACTCCAGCTGGTGCTGTTGTATTTGCAAACCAGTGGGTTCTTGCTGGCCTTACAAAGATAACTTTGACTCCTGCTGCCGGATCAAATATAGGTCCTCTTATAAACGCCGGAGAGGTTTTTGAGGTGCTGCTTCTTGGAGGAAGAACTCTTACACGAGATGGTTTGGTTACTAACAACCTTCATTTCTTATGCAGACTCGTATCTGGTACCATTTCCTGGATATCGGTCATCCTCTCCTAGAATCCTTTAGCTGCTAATTGGGTCACATTTTGGATGAGCCACTCTGATCTGGTTGTTTAAATTATGGATTATGAAATTGACGTGGAAAATATGACATTATACTAAGGTAGTTTGATATTCTTTTCTGCATCAAGTCGAATGGGATCGTACTTGTGAAATTTTTTCGTTGGTTATGACCAATGATTTGGGTTATGGCTCATCCAAATAGTGGCCTGTCTAGCAGTTGAGTAATCAGCACAATTCTGTAGATCAATCAACAATCTTCTCCTAAACAGGTGAACTTGTGTTTAATCCAGGAAAAGGTGCCAGGTCGATTGATTTCCTGCCATTCTGTCTTTCTCAAGTTTTTTTTTTCCTTATGAACCGATCACTTTCTTCACATTTCCACCTTCAACTTGCAGTGATTGCTTTGGAAAAAATGAAGAATAGTTTCCAGAACCCTCCACTTGATTGGACTGGTGATCCTTGTTTACCACGACAGTACTCATGGACTGGAGTTACATGCTCCGAAGGACCTCGGATTCGAGTAACTGCTTTGTAAGTTGGACTTGTGATTTGAAAACACTGTTGTCTATGCGTCACTGTATCCCCCCCCCCTTTTCCCTCTCTCCTCTTCTTTTTTCAGCCCAAAACAATCCACCTCTAATCACTACCACCAAAATAATTGTTTCTGGAATAAAGTATAGTACCCACTTTCATTATCCACAGGAACCTTACTGGTATGGGTCTTTCTGGATCACTCTCACCAAGTATTGCCAACATAACTGCATTGACGGGCATGTAAGAAGATTTGCTTCTTGGTCCACTTATACAACTCAGGGATAAGAATCAGTTAATTGACAATCTCTTTCTATTTTCAGGTGGTTTGGGAACAACAGTTTGTCTGGATCCATTCCTGATCTCAGTCCATTGAAGCAATTGGCAATATTGTAAGTTGTGAGCATCTCTTCTGTATTCCTGTTATTTTTCATCATACCATCCAACAAATAGTTGCAGTTTAAATGCAATTGGGGATATTGTAAGTTATCTGTTCCTTTTAAGCATGCAACAAATAAAATGATTGCAGCTCATTTGCTTTCAGGAGGTTGCTTACATACAACTCCTTTGTTGTGTGGATTCTGTTTATAACTATTCGGTTTTGTGGGACTTCAATTCAGCCATTTTGAGACAGAATGCAGTTTTTGATTTTTTATTAACTGCCTTTCATTACAGACATTTGGAAGACAATCAACTCAGTGGGGAGATTCCTCAATCACTTGGAAACATTGACAGCTTGCGCGAACTGTAAGTTCTACTCTTGTAAGAGAACAAGCTGACTTTGTGGACCTAAACCTTTTTCCGTATATATCCAGTTATACATGATCTTACTACTAGGGATGCATCATTATGTAATCTTTCCTATGTTATATTTCGATAATATTATTTTGTCTCTGTACATCACTTATACTGTCTTCTTAACTATTTATGATTACTGGCATGGCCGGAACTACCCTAGGGCCTAGGGGGGCCATGAACCCCTCAAGTTTTCAAAAGCACCCAACATATATAAGCTATTTCAAGTTGATCCCCAAGAGTATTACAAAAATTGTGTTCTAATAGTAAAGGTGTAGTGGCTAAAAGTCTCAAGAAGATCAGATAGTCATGAGTTTAAGCCTTAATAGTTATCGAAAGTGTAATACACATGGGACTACTAAGGTAAATACATATATCTTCACTTTCTTATCGTCATCGTATATTTCAAAATTGAGTAAAAATAGTTGAGTTATTTGACGAAATTAGGCTTAGATTGCACTACAATTGTTGAATTACTTGGTGAATTGGTGTTACAATTATTTATGATGTCATGAGATTGAATGAAATTTTGTGGACTCAAAAATTATGCGATAAAATAAAAATAACCTAATTGGTTGATGAATTACCCTTCTTTCCATGGCAGAGGGGGAAGGGCAGTTGCAATCACCAATATGAAAGTTTTGCTTGCAGAATTCTTTCCTTTGTTTATTAGTTCCCATCACTTCCTTAACTTGAACTTCATAATGTATTTGATATATTTGGATCATGTACTACATCTAGCAGTGAAAACTGGTATTCCTCACTAGTATATTTACAATTAAAGTTGACATGTGGGTTTTCAAATGAAAACTTAGATTGTTAGCTTGATAAGTTGATGCTTACACCAACTTAATGAGATATTCTGACTGATGCTTCTTTTTTTCTAAAGAAATGGAAATCTTCTCATTCACTGTCACGTTAACAATAAGTTAACAATTTCAATTTTTTTTTAAGCATTACGTTGATTTATTTTCTTTTTTGCATTATGTTAATATGATTCGTAGCATATCTGACTCTATCTTGTGCCTTCTCAGCTTCTTGCAAGGCAATAATTTCACTGGTCAAGTTCCAAATGGCCTTACAAGCAAACCTGGACTGAACCTTAGGTAATTGTACACTCATATTGTTCATATTCCATTTTGTTGCTTGTTTTTTGGTGATTTATTTGTTTATCTCACGTCTTAGGATATCTCCCGGTAATCCATTTTTGACGCCACCGCGTTCATGAGCAATCACAAGTCCACGAACAACCATACAAGAGTTTCTGTTAAGCATTATTCGTGGAGTTCTCTTATTAGTGTTGGAATTTCGAGTTTCTTCAAGCTCAACTCTCTTCACGACATACTTGTTATGCCATTCTTCATGCGTTACCCCGAATTGTATACTAGAAATAGTTGTCATTTCCTTTCCTCTGCCAAATTGAAGTGTGTTGTATACTAGAAATAGTTGCCATTTCCTTTCCTATGCCAAATTGAAGTGTGTTATCAAATTGTTTGTCATTGATTGTCCATATACCACCATTTTTTTTTCGTGTTGTATTTTTTATTTTTGCTATTAAATGTATCTATGATTTATATACTTGACATATCATACGTGTTCATTACGACATGTACACTTCCCGACAATGTATAGTAATCAATAGATAGCTGATTTGTGGAAATAGATACCTTGCTTTTCCGATTAGTCCTTACATATATTATTTGTTAATTTTTTTTTTTTAATGTAAGTAACCATTTGTACCTTATCTTTTCCAACAACATCACATAACTGGCATATGTTAAATTTAAATTTGATTGTTCATTGACCTTAAGATAAATCTATAATATAAAACAGTGTATATTTTAATAAACTCATCCGACAGTCTAAAATAGATTCATCCAACGGTCACTAACATCCTTCTCAAAACCATTAACATTTATTTATGTTGCACTGTTCTTTCAGATACGAGTTATCCCTAATATGTTAAATATTTTTGAAGTCAAGGTGCTAAGTAATGACCCAAACCTCACTAGGGATGGAGCAAGGAATTTGCCTAAGATTGGGGCAAAATCCAACTAAAAAGAGTCACAAGCTGATACAAAAAAAAAAGTTCAAATACGAAAAAATCTATTAAAATTCAAGTCTAAATTAATATATAAAATTATGGTGAATAATGAAATAAAATGAATAAAATAATGCTGAAAAATGTGGCATAAACGAAGAAATCCAAAATTGTTTAGTCCTAATGTGGCTCTGCTTCTGAGCGTCACGGCTCTTTACTCTTTAATTACACGTTGATTTTCATTTCTTGTGGATTGTGTTGCATTTTCTTTTAGGCAAGCCAGGATTAATTTTTCACGTGGGGCCAGAACAAAAATAAAAAATTTATTTGGTGTCAATTGACTTGAGTGCCTTTACTATGGTGTGGAATATTAGGCATTAATGAAGGGGTAATGTAGTAATTTAGCAATCTAATACCATTGATGGGTTTTTCACCTCCTTCTAATCTCAACTATCAAATGGCTTTTCGCCAACTCACTTTGTTTCGGATAGGACAATCTTGCTTCATAGAATGGTAGGAGTATTTATGAGCATGGTATCTAATACTCATAACTCATTCATCCTTTTTCTTTGAATTTTTTATGTTTTTCAATATAATGAAAGGGAATTACTGTTTATAAATTGATGCAGCTAAAGTTGAATTAACAAAGAACGGAATCCTAGTTTAATTGTGTCACTTTTAAATTAGATTGATATTATGTTATTTACGCACTTTCAATTTCAATTCATTTTTTTTGAAAAAGGCTTTGGTCGAGAAAAATCAGACTAATTGAAGACTTTTAGCTTCCTCCTTATTTCTTAGAAAGATTTAGCGCACCTCTTTAGTCACGACTCTGACTAAAAAAAATTTGAAGAAAATGATGAAAAAGTCATTTATTGGATTAATACCCACCGAAAAGTTTGATGTGAGGGGATGCTGGGAGGAAAGATGGGGTTAGGGATGTGTTGTTGGGTTTTGAGGGTTTGAGAATAGGGATGGAGTGGTAGTGTTTGGATGGGATTGAAATGATCCGCAGATCTGATGGCGCAAAGTGGTGGTGGATACTTTGGGTTGAGAATAGGGCCAGATATGGTGGTGATAGTGGGGTAGAGTTGGTGGGTGGTGGAGAGTTGTGAAGAATAAGTTTAAATTTTTTTAATATATTGTTCATGAATTCATCACACGTAGACTTAACGTTTTAGGTGGATATAAATTCCAATATATTAAAAAATTTAACTTATGAGATTCGAATCTTAATAATTTTTGAGGTTATATTATAAGAGATTTTTGAGGTATGCATAAACTGATTCGAACATTCTCGACTGTTAAAACACGCCAAAAAAAAAAAAAAAAAGACAATGCACCAGCTGGGAAGATGAAAGGGGTTTTGACTTTTATGGATCATTTGCCGACTTTTTGCTCGAGTCAAACCTGGAAAGGACTGAGACATCATAGTTTATCCTTGATACAGATGAGATTTAGCATAATTGGTTAATCTATTAGATGAGCATTAGCACAATTGGTTAATCTATTAGAACCTTCAGGGGTCCATATGCCATATTTTGAAAGTTAAGGTATAAAATTAAAAATGAGTGAATACTTTAGGAACTCTGATGTATTTCTTTCTTAGAGCCACAACTCAATCGATACATATTCATAGTGTTAGACTAAGTAAAGAATGAAATTAACAAAAAAGTAAATAAAAATCAAACAGTATGACATTGGCGTGCTAGTATTTTTTTTTGTTTAATGGTTAAGATATCCAACCACTTTATGCGCACTTCGACTAATTCTCTCTCCAATCCGATCAAAGACAAACCATCCACATTAGAACTAAAAAATTCATAAAAAATAAATATCTCATCTTAATCTCAACGAGTTGCCAATATTCAAACTTAAAACGTCTGAATTAACAACTCACTATTTATTACCACTTGAACTACCTTTCTCTTTGAGTTACATGCTAATACTTTGATCACACCTTTACAAAATGTATATTTGGAGTATCATAGGGTAGAAATGGACTAAATTAATCATCATTTAATACCAAGTTTAGAACATGACACAAATCAAAGTCCTAAAAGTCATTTTAGTACCGGCTCTATGATAGCGTTTCAAGTAATATCCTATATTTGGTACAAATAATACCATAAAATACGTACTATTAAATAATACATGATCTATATTAATACCTAAAATAACAAAAATTATCCTTATAGCCAGGTAGTTAACATAACCCATATTTGTTTCGGTGTGTGTGCATCATCATCCACTGATTGCTCGCACACATCAAAATCAAAACCAAACTTCAATGTTGACGGACTTATTGTCTCCTTTCTAAAGGGAAATTCGGAGAGGTATCACTAGTCGATTGGGAAACCCATCAGGGTTATAAATTTATATATCGAGATGTATGTGTGAGTGCGTGCGAGAGACAGACAGGACAGTCTGGAAGTACAGGGAGAGACATTTTAAACAAAAATTACAATGATAAAAATTATAAAATGTGGAACATTGCGTCGGCCTAAGGATCATGTTTACAAGAATAGATTCTATTGTTGGTGTCAAAATCTAAAAAAATTATAGAGGTGTTATCCTTTGTCCGCTGCGTTCTTGCCTCACTCAACAGAAAATTTGCAATTATTTCTGCAGAATTCTCAGCCGTAGTGTTTCTCTCCCTTGTCTGTGCAGTTCAGGAGTGTTAAAATTTTGGATTAATTGACTTAAACAAGGAATTTCCAGACCAGAGAAAATCATTGATCAAGTGAAGTGAGTGTACCTGATGTACAAGCTGAACTGCTTTCTTATAGTTAATGACATCCCAAAAGCCATCACTGCATCCAAAATCCACAAATAATTATGTTCATATGAATAATGTGAAACACACACACATACAAATCTACCAATACAAAGTGGCGCCATTAAAACACACAAGAACGACCAAAAAGAATCTCTCTCCAACTGGTAAATTAAATCTGTATAGAGAATTAAAAAAGAAACCCTCCTGTTACCTTCCCAACTAGATGCCTATATTAATCCTCCATTTCTATCATCCCCTTTGTCCATGTCACTCTAATTGCAATGAAACTTCTAAGGTCTTGCTCCCTACCTATCTAAAAGCCAGATCAATGTAACCCAACCAAAAAGATAAATGTGCCATGATTGCTGTCACTACCTTTCCCAACCATCCCCATCTCAAAAACTCACCAAAATTCTCCAAATGCCTCCACACCGACTTAGCTGTCATCCTTGTCTCTACTCTAGCTCTACCATCAACCACACAATCATGGTACTCTCTCTCGGCAAACCCCCAACAGTTTCTATTCAGTTTTACTCTTTTCGCTTTGCCATTGTCAAAACCCACATATATTTCCTAAAAAGTTGGACATATACTCCTCCACTCTCTTGTCTCTCTCTACTGAAAAGCAGAATGATTTCTAATGAAAAGTTCACATATGATCGAAGATGAAACTATTTCAAGCTTAAAATCTTAATTTCCACAATACACTTGTTGCTGGTTTTTTTACCTTTAATGAGGTGATAAATCCACACATATTCTTTATTTAAAGATATTGGGTTTCAATTTGTAGCATATTTACTGCTGATGCAGAGAACTGATGCTGGAAAAGTAACACAGCAATCTTCTGATTGAAGAAATACAGAGGCTCTCATTGAGAAAGGTAATTTTGTCATTTATTTCAAAGTAAAAGAAGTGGAGAAATTCCTTTGTGTGACAAAAAAGCTACCCTTACACATAGATTACTTAACAAATCTTTGAGTTCAACAGGCACTTGTTAAGAGAAGGGTGACGCGGCCCACAATTATCTGATGGGCATATCCAAATATTAAAATTTTCACTCCAACCACGGCCATCAACTGGAAGATCAGCTAGCATGAGCCGACAAAGAAATATCTATAAAAAATATGAGCTATGAATATATATACAGCTGAAAGCACAAAACAGACTTGATTAGAAAAAAATCACCTGGCCAATAGGGCAAAACTCCGGCTGGCTTGAGGTATATGCACAACTTCACTTATATAAGGTTCTGAACTGAAGCGAGCATCCTGCTGTTTAAGAAACTTGTCCCCGAGCATCCGAGCAAGATTTAAACCTGGATGAAGGAAAAGAGATTCGGTTGATCATTGACATTTAACAAAAGGATATGTACAATAGATGAATAATTGTTTAATCACCACATAATCTCGTTTCCCCTTCTTTCAAAGGTTCTCCAGTCGCTTGGATACGGAGCCTTTCAGAATAACTGGTTATTCTATGGTCTTCCGTCATCTTAATCTGCTTCCCATTAATACTGCCACAGATAAAGATCACATACCCTTATATAAAATTAGTGCAAAGTTAAAATAGGACTATTTGATCCAGAATAAACCAAAACTACCATCCCTCATATCCAAGGATATATTTACTAAGTTTTTCATTTTTTTGACCAAAAAAAAAAACCACCAGCAGTAGAGCATGAAATAGTTGTTGCATTTGCATCAATACAGAGGCATTAAACTCAGTTATGGGCAGTCCAGAAACCCAAAAAAAAAAAGTGCAGCACACCCTGAAAACAATATGGCTTCAATAAGAATGAAACACACACCCGGATACAAACACAAGCACTACCTATGACAAGAATTGAATAAGTTGACAAGAGTATGGTAGTAGCATCAATGGAACACAGGATGGGAGGAAGCCATCTAAGATGATTTAATCATGACCAATAATCAACAACTGTCCCAAAAATAAGGATGTCCAACCATGCTGCACTTATATTTTTACCCCTTCGTATTTCGTTTTATTATATTAATATTATATTATTTTTCAGTAAGCCAAAAAGGAAAAAAGGCAAGTAGACTGTTGGGTACAACTGCTCTCTTCTACTCAAGTTCACCACAACCAGTAGGTTACAACTAAAGCAAACACATAGGACTCTAAGATAGTAAAAAGATGGACGGTAGAATCAATACCAAATGTCTTTGATCCCAAGCTGAGGTTGGGATGCAAACACATGATATTTCAAACAATAATAGACCATAACTGACGAGCATATAATAAAAAAAAGCTCACCACAGAAATAGAAAAGAAAAGAACATATTCTATAACCCCAATCCCAATTGTCCAAACGTACATGCCCACATACACCAACGCACAAGTGCTCACGCGCGCGCGCACACACACGCACACACTTTCCACACATTCCACAAATGTATACTGGGAAGAGTCAAAAGAACTTGTAAATTTTGAAATCGATACAGCAGCCTTCGTTTAATGATCTGTATCATCACATGAGAGGATATCCCACATTTCAAGTTGCTGGAGTTCTGCATAGATCTTTAACATAACCCCAGAAAAACAATGCATGTAAAATTATGCTAATAATGTCCAAATACGGATGATAACTTGCATTGATTAGCCAATAAATGTAAGAGTGACAACACGAGCACATACTTTACAATACAAGCTGAGTCTCCAACATTTGCACATTGCGCAAAGAAATTTTCATGACCATCAGCCCAAACCAGTAGCATTGTTGCAGTACACCCCTGAAAGATTTTGGTTATCACTTGCACATACTCCAACCCTAAACATCTAATAAGACAAAGATAATTGAAAACAAAACTAAATACACTTTTTTCATTATTGTAAAATAAACAGCTCACTACTCCCGCTAAATTGGAGTATGACTCTAAAAGTAAAAATTGTCAAAGTTAACCATGCAGATAAATAATTACATTCAGGGTCAATGCTAATATAAGTTGTTCTGATGCTTTAAACGTTGAATCACACCAATTACAGAGGAGACCAGACAGTGGAGAGGCTATAACCTCACCATTTCACAACCCAGTATTTCTTTGAGAACATTCTTTTCAAATTAATTCACGTATGTCAACCTATATACTGCAAAGTATCTCACATTTATCAGTTAGAGTCTGCCTTGACACAACTCACATTTATTTTAGTGTATACACGGTAGATGATTGAATGATTAATGAATTCAATCATTCCTTTCCCAATAACATGTGTTGGAACCATAAATTTTGAACACAAGAATGAAGTGAATGAATGACCAAAAATATACCATCCAATCATGCAGGTGCAACATAAAAACTAAAAACAAGAAAGAAATTAAACGATTTGGAGGGCCCACAATTCTGTCGCGTACATATATAATCAAGGATACAAGAAGTTAATGCCGACGATAGAAGGAAGTAGAATGCAGAAAGCAACCGACTAGTCAAACATTATCAAACAAATCTTGAAAAAACATACAGCAAGGAGCATTATTCAATTACAAAACAAGCAGACAAGTGCAAAAGATGAAGACATACAGTGCTAGTAAAGCCAAGTTGGGTAACAACCTCATAGTAGTGATTCAAGGATGCTTCTGTTTGAGAAAATACTTCTCTAAGGACATCTGAAGCATCACATTGCGACAAGATCCCCTCTCTTCTGAACGAATCCGCCAAAATACTAGCAACCATCTCAGGCATTATTCTAGAGAGAAATTATTGGAGAGTTACTAATATAGCTTCCACTAGCAACCAGAAACTGCTATGCTAGTTCATGTGCTAAAAAATAATTAAATATGAGATAACACTAAGGGTGAATATGAGCTCAACACCTTCACAAACTTAGTTAGAAAGCATAAGAAAGAAACGTGAACATCTCAGATGGCATAAACCAAAGGTCAAAAGATCGTTCAGGAGACAAAAACTACAATTTTGACAGTGAACAACTAGGTTTCAACTTATAAGCAGCACAAATAGTACTGGCATTCATAAGAAGACACGTAAAAACACGAGGATTTCAAAGAAAAAGCATAAATGAGTAATGGAAGCAGATTCTAGATTGCTATCAGATATTCTATTTTCCACATAAACAATCCAGACCAAAAGCATTTGGACGAATTGATACTAAATATTGTATCCTCATGAATAAAAAAACAGGAAAACACAGTAAATCTTTCAGCCGGTATCACAGCCATAACATGTGTCCCTGCTCCTTGATTAGGAGTCGACCCGACTTATG
This sequence comes from Ilex paraguariensis, assembly GCA_963454935.2. Taxonomy (NCBI): domain Eukaryota; kingdom Viridiplantae; phylum Streptophyta; class Magnoliopsida; order Aquifoliales; family Aquifoliaceae; genus Ilex; species Ilex paraguariensis. The sequence continues at coordinate 123,734 of CAUOFW020000807.1, read as the reverse complement.
GGAGAATATCAAAACATGTCATGTTCCCACTGATAGTATGAGATAGATATCGAAATATTGTGAAATACAAGAAGGATTTGACTTAAAGCAGGCAAGGAAAATACTAACTTGCCAACAGATGTGGCAGCACCTGCTCCTCCATGTCCGTCACATATACCAAACACTCCAAACTGCAAGATCAGCAACTGTACGAGATTAACCCTTTCAAAAAATGTATAAGAGCAAAGAATTAAGATTCAGATAATTCCCAAAACCTGATCGGCCCCAGGAAGAGGCCACTTGTAATAGCAGACATCTTCCATGGGTAGCTTCTTTCCTCCTCGACGCAGAGCCATGGGATCCGATGTCACACAAACTCCAAAGGGGATCTGATACTCTTTTTGAGAAGTAATCTGAACCTGCAACAACAGGGGAACACTGGGAAAACTAGGATCAACCAACGAAAACTAGGAGCAGCAGCATAAATTATAGTTGCCACAATAAGCAACAATAGATATGCTGATATTTTTCTCCTTTTCATATTTTCATTTTTGGCTTAGGGGATACGGATTGAGGGGATATTGGGGTAGGTCGAGGGCCCAACAAAAAGATTGAAACCCCGCCTGTTCCTTTTAATGCATGCGAACACATCTTGTACCAGCGTGACACAATGAATTTAACCAAGGATTGTTTAAGTGTGAGGGCATAATGAAGATTACTTATATAAAACAAAAGTTGACCATCCAAAGGTTACCTAATATAAGTGAATGAAACCGAGAGACGAGGCTATTTAAGAGCAACAGCGTTAATCCTCTCTTTTTTCCAGATAGGTAAGTCTTCATTACTTTACAAGGCAAAGAACCCTGTTTATTTTTCCATTCACAGAATTGAAGTACGTGGTATTTTACTAGTTTTCTATTTCACCTCTTTCAAGCAGCGAAATAAACATGAAAACTATAAATTATAATTAGATTCAATACAAAGAAAAAGAATGGGCCAATTGGGAAATTAAGACTCCCAATAAGGCTATTATCAACTTTTCTAATGCTAGACAAATTTTCAACGCCTAACTCATCTCGGAATTAGCCTACTAATGTTTTTCTTATCGTATTACATCATTTGAATCGAGAAGATATGGATATCCTGAAGTCCTTATGAAACTGCACATGTGATTGCCAGACCTAGGTTGTCCAATGATTATTTTCCTCCCATATCAGAAATTGAAGAAAGCTTAGCACATATTGGTTCCAATCCGCAATAACTCCATGTTCCAGGACAAGTATGTGACACAACAAAGTAGTATCTTATATTATTTTGCTTTAACTATTGCAGATAAGTATCACGTAACAGTAACATCATAAAAGCAATAATTATTACTTGACACTGAGAAGATATCAACTTACACATATTTTTGAAGTTGTGCCAAGAGTTATTATGTCCCCATTTGTGAGCTCAATCGGATCACCCCATTGTCTGTGTCCAGAATGAGAATGGTGTACTGACTGAGAATTCAAGAGTGTTCCATTTAAACTACCCATGTCGACCAGCTCCCATTTCAATTTCTGACATAATAAAGTGAATAAATTTACTGAACCACAAGAGCATAGTTTACCGGAATGCATATCAAAGTGGTATCGATCTTAAGAATCATACATTCAAATTCCAGTTTATCAGTGCATGCTTCCCTGAAACCTCTGAATCATTCACTAACACATCACTTGGTGAAACTCTTCCAAGAGTTAGTGGAAGCCTAGATATATTTGAAGACTGTATCGAACAACGAAGCCCACAAGAAGGACCAGAGATAACCTCCAGCGTGAGAATGCTTCCTGCACTTCCTGCACTTCTAATCAGAGAGATATGATGACATGTTTTACATATTTAGCCAATTAAAGATATTCGAAAAACATTAATCTCTGTATAAGTGAAAGAAAATTACTTTGGTCTGCAGTAGTTATCTACACCAGATTTCGAACTATATTTCAAATCTTCCTTTCTCTCATGTTTATGCTGATCAGCCTGGTTTGTCAACAATGGAAGCTTAAGCGTCTGACCAACCAAAATATCCTCTGAAGGGTCAGAAATGTCTAGAACAAAGCTATCACCTGGAAAAACAAAGCATACTTGCTATCAACACCAAAGAAATACAAAATGCATCTATATTAAGAAGTTATATTCAGGAAGGGAAAAACAATAGGCCACGCTATATACTATGGGTCAATTGTGGAGTTGTAGATGGAGGCCTTTGTTTATAAGCAAGTCCTTGCTTCCGGGATGAATTGAAACCTGCTTGCTTTAGTTGATATGCCCCCTCTAGAGCATAATTTCTCGCAAACTCATTGCTCTGGTTTTGGACCAGATTCAAATCTTCTGAAACAAGACGCCGCTCTATGTCATCAACCTACAAAAAAAGTTATCACAAGGTGAGAATAGTAATTAACACAGGAGTTAGAATGAAAATATTTCGACATGATTGAAAAAATCACCAAAAGAAAGAGCATGGTTTAAATACCAAAATGTCCCAATTTAATTTCTTGCTTAAAAGGCAAGCCTCGAAAATTATTATTACCACAAAAGCATCTAAGTAGGATGATAAGGTCATTCTGATCTTCACAATAAATATGGGTACATCATTACATGCAGTCAATGGCAACATGCTAGAATAGCTAACTTTAACCACAGAATTCAAATTCAAGTGCCCACTAATTATCCAGCATATATAAACAGGGAATAGGAAGTAGGCAAAACCTCACAAGCTTGCTTTAATGAATAAGCTAGGAGATTTCAGCTTTCCCAAATCCCAAAACTCAAGTGGGTTTACACCTTCAGTCTTCTCCAAACAGCCCTAAATTGCTAGACATTGAGACCTATGTATCTACAAGTTCGCACCAAGTGCTTGCCTCACTACAAGCAAGTGTTTCATAACCTTAAAGTGCTAGGTTATCACTTCAAGTTTTGGTGTTTCAACTGGAGTGCAGGCTAGCTCTACATTGAGTAAGATGAAGCATTCAAATTTTCTTACATGTAGTAAAAAGAAAAAGTAAAAATGCTCAGACATTGAAACCATAAATATATACTATATAAACTTTATTAATAGAATTAAAAATGACTTAGATATCATTTGTAAGTATCAATTCCTGCTTCAAAACTTCTTAGCAACACCAAACCAGGTATACTAGTCACAATTGAAGCAGCGGTAAACCCTCATCAATACCAACAATAACCAGTTTCCATTTCCTAATGAAATCAAGTGATTCTAACACCTTGAACAATCAACAAACAATGGGTCCTTGAAATATCAACCAAACCCTAATTTCAGTATACCCTAAACTAAAAAAAACAGTAATTAGATCAAAAACTAATTTTTTATGCATCAATCAGACATAAATTTTCATCGAGGTGACTCCAATTATTCAGCTCTAACATACCCATTCACGAATACATAAACCCTAACAGTTTGGGGAAATTACAAAAATAAAAACCCAATGGTTCAGTCCCATCCCGTACTCGTCATTCCAAATTTTATCAAACACATGAATACATTTCGTACTTTGTCGAAAACTATCATAAAATCAAAACCTCAAAATTGAAAAGAATTCAATAACAAGGACAGTTTCATGGGTTTAGATGAATATATACATATATATATGTAGAGAGAGAGAGAGGGGGGGATGCTAGACCTTGATCGTGCCAGTGCGAGAGGTACCAAAGACGAAACGCCATGGTTTGCACTTGAAGGCTATGAAAACGATGAGGAGGATCAGAAGAAGCATAACAAGGAGGAGGAGGAGGAAAACACCAACACCACCCACTGAGACAATGCTCCGTACCATCGCTTTCGCCATCGGTGGTCCGTGTGATTGTGAGGAGAGAGAGAGACAATTCAGACCCCGTTGATATTGCGAGAAGCTCGCTTTGAAATGGTCGCATTTATTTTTTTTTTATTTCTTTACCCTTTTGTTTCTCTATTCTTTCACATCAAGCATATACACATACTACCTTTTTATATGTACAAATTACTCTGAGAGAGAGAGGGAGGGAGAGAGAGAGAGAGAGAGAGAGAGAGAGTATGTGTGTGAGTGTGTATGTGTGTGTGTGAGGGAGAGAGGGAGAGAGAGACAGAGGGGTATTCGGTATATACAGATACTGATAACACAAGCCCATGGGCCATGGATGTACATATGGTCAGTCCAATGAGGGTTTTGCTAATTATACATGCATTTTGGGCTAAGTGGGAGTGAAATAAAACTCTCTAATAATACAATTTTAGAAAATTCTTAAAAATATTGTAATCAATGATTTCATTTAATTTTAATCCAAAACTGGAGAAAATTGAGAAATTAGAAAAAAAAAAAGGGTAAAAACAAATAACTTTGTTTTTACTATTCATCCAACATTAATGCAACACACTAAACAGTTAGAAAGTAAAAATAAATGGTTCAACGTGTCTATATTAGATAAATTAAATATACACTAAAAATTTGAAATTTATGGACGATTGAGAGAGAGAGAGGGGACGATTTCAACTTTAAGGGACTGTTTGGTTGATTTTTTTGAAGATGTTTGAATTAACTTGTCTAAACTCAAAGATGAGATTCAACATTCATTATCGTCCATACCCATATTTGGTATAGGCACGGATATATGACTATTATGATAATATATTTGTATATAAATGACTATTGTACCTATTAACCAATTTAATTCAAACTCATTTTTGTTTACGTATATGAGATATATAAGAGTATAAATGTCATTTATTAACTTAAACCAATGAACTCACATATGAAACCCATGAACTTGGGTTTAATTATCAGGTCTAACGCGGGTTGGATTTCAAACCCAAAACTAACTATATATTTATCAAACAATTGGTTGTTGAGTTTTATTCTCCAACTCATGTTTCAAAACTCTCCAAATCCATATACCAAACAGGTTCTAAGAGAGATATTTTTGACATAGTACAAAAAAAAATCAACAAAATTACATTTACGATTATAACATTGGGGGGATTCTCATGTAGTTAGTTAGGATGAATTTTTTTTATTTATACATAAAAAAAAGAGTTTAAATCAATAAAAAATTTATTATTATTATGTTTATATGTCAGCACTCCCGCGCGCGCGCGCACACACATATATATATATGCCTGAATGACATATATTTATGGGTGACACAAGTTAAAGACATATTGACTTATATTACTATCAATGTAATCCCTATTACTATGGACAAATTTGTTTAAAAATAAAACTTTTTTTATCATAAAATTAAAACTTATCTATTAATAGCGCGTCGAGCATTCCGCTCAATTGAAAGCTATGAAGAAAGTCTTGTCTGTCTCTGTATGAAATATATGATCCACTTTAGAGGAGATAGGGACAAGCAAATGCCGGTAAGAGATATGGACAAGCAGTTCCTCACCTGCAAGGTGCGATCTAGTGGGGCTTCTAGATGTGTACATTCATTAAATTTTTTGTTTTTTTGTTTTTTATATTTGATACAAAATAAAAAAAAATAATTTTAATAAATTCAGGTGATAAATAAATAAACTTATTAATTTATTAAATAAATAAATTGATACAAACTTAAATATGAAATAATTCATACATAACACGAATTCTATACAATATGTCCTTGACACAAAAAGAATTTGTACATACATATCAAACTCGTACATTAAAAACTCAAGTTTTTAGGATAGATGATGATTTAACATAATATTAGACAAGATGTAATGTATTCGAATTTCACCTTTACTCTAATAATTAAAAATGTTCACGTTCTATGCTTTACAAGTGAAGGGCATTTTAAAATATAAATACTTCAGTTACATTCATTTTTAACAGTTTAAACTTTTTATAGTAGACGATGGTTTAATAAATTACAAACTATTATAAACGGATTATATATGAGTTACGAAAAAAGACATGACACGGTAATATGGAGTGTTAAAATATGACATGACTCGTGAACAAAACATGAAATTAGAGGGTCTGCGTCTTTATTAAATCACTAATTTCTTAAATGAGTGGACTCGACATAATACGATTAATAAATAAATCAAGGTATGAGTGAACTCAATTAAAATAAATATACGACTCGACTTGTTTATATATCGATTATATATAATTCATACACGATAGAAATTTGATATGATATAATTCGTTAGACATAAACTAATAAATTAATAGAGTATAATTAAAATATTTTTTTTATACAAACTCACAAAGATCAGACACGATCGAGAAGCCAAACAGTATTAGTCATCGACAACCGTAACATTGTTCGGTTTGTACCACGTTTGGAAAACCAGGACAGCACTAGAATTCTTATTGGGTTGCCGGATGAAAAAATTATCTTGGGCTAAACCCAACATCTCAGTATGGATAACTGCTTGCCTGTTGATTTTCATGGGTAATGGCATGTGGGCCTGATATGATAAGTGGGCTAGTAGAGGCGAGTCTGGTGAGCATAGGGTCCAGACCAAGCCCTGTGTTACATCTCGATACAAGCTCGAATTGGAAGAGGGCCTATAAATATACCATGCAAAAAGATATAAATTTAAATATTTGAAATTAGAAACAAAAATTACCAAATTATTCACTTAAAATAATGTGAAAATTAAAAGTGAGTTTTCTTAGACGTACTTGTTTGGAGATAAGTCCTGTAAGGAAACTTATAAGTCTATGTTTAAAATTATATGTTATGACTTAAGTCCATTTTTTTTTTATCTCAAAAATACCTTCTTTTAAAGGAAGTTAATCTTTTATCTTTCATATCTATCTATATCCATATATAGATTAAAAATTTAAAATATATATAGTAACAATAAAAAAAAAAGTAACATTCAAGTACAAAAACAAAAGTTACTATGAATTTGAATAGTAAAATTCAAATTCATGTTACTATTTTTTTTTCTTGTTACTGTTCATGTTACTACTTTTATTGAGTATGTTATTGTTCATGTACTATTATTTTTGAGCATGTTACTGTTTTTGTTGACCATGCTACAACTATTATTTTTCTAAATATTAATATTCAATGTTACTATTTTTTTTTGAATATTATTATTTTTTGTATTTGAATGATATTATTTTTTGTGTTTAAATTTGAGAGAAATAATTATTATTAAATATGTTACAGTTTTTGTTAAGTATATTACTTTTTTGGTTGAACATGTTAATATTTTTGTTCAACATGTTATTGTTGTTATTTTTTAAAAATTGTAATATTGAATGTTTCAATTTTTTTTATGTTTAAATGTTACTATTTTTTTGTGTTTAAATGTATTATTTTTTGTGTCCAAATGATAATTTTTTTGTTGTATTTGAATGTTACTATTTTTTATTTTTAATGTTACTATATATATACATATATATAACCTATATATAGATAGATAAGAAAGAGGACAAATTTTAATGTTAGTCAAACTCTTAACCTATATATGGATATAGATAGATATGAGAGAAAAAAGATTTTAATGTTAGTTAAACTATTAAGATTTAGGAGTTTTTAATTTTAGTTTTATTTCACTTATAAAGGGAAGGGATAATATGGTAAAACTGATAAAAAAACGGACTTCATAACAAATAAGTTTTTTTAACGAACTTAAGTCCAAACAACTCTATATAAAAGGGCTGGTCTCCAAATTTCCCTAAAATAATTTAGGGCCCATATAAATTTTGTTGCTTAAGAGCTTCATATATTCTTGGCCGACCCTGCATGTTTCCTATATATTTTTTTTTGGTACATCAGAAAGATATATGAACAAGACATTAAATAGAGTTCATAGCAAAGGCAATATTGGCCATATCTGCTAACAAAAAATTAGCTAACTGGGGAGGGGGCTCCTCCAGCTCCACAAAAGTAACAGATTGTCGGACCCCAAGATTAGCCAAAAGATCAACAAACTGGTTTCCTTCTCTAAGGGTATAGACAATGGGTATGTTGTTAATCTCCACAAGTCTTCTACATTGTAAAATGACAAGTCTGTTGGGACGAGTGTCATCCGGGTCCTTGGACAGAAGCTTAGCAGCTTCAATAGAATCGGTTTCCACAGTGATACGAATGATGTTCCTCTTTTGCACCAGCTCCAACCCCTTGAGAATTGCCTATAATTCAGCTTGTAGGCCTTTTGAATCCTCCATCTTTCCGTAGAAGCCCGCAATCCATCTCCCTTGATCATTCCTGATAACTCATCCCACTCCAGTAAGGCCAGGATTTCCTTTTGAGCATCCTTCCGTGTTCAGTTTGTTCCGGCCTGTGTGGGGGAAAGTGCATGCAATAAGACAAGGAAAACAATTAGAAGAATCATAAAGAGAATTTTGGAAGGCCTTGACAGTGTCCAAGGCTAGAAGTCATGTTTCCCTAACAACTAATCTAGGAAGCGTGGAATTGTTCGCAATACTTTCTTGTTCCTATCCTTCCATATACACCGTGAGATACATGCACACATGGTGGGTCAGTTAATTCCTTTCTATTCCTTATTCCTTCTTAGTTTAAAATTTAAGAGGATCCAACTCTGAAGCCCCCTAGCTGATTGACATCCTCTCCTTGGGTCAAATCAAAAAAATTCCAAACTCTTTGTGCTTTGGGACACTCAAAGATAACATGCAAGGATGTTTCAGCCGGGTGGTGACATCTAGTACAAGAGGCATCACTAGCCATGTTCCTTGAAGCTCTAAGATTATTTGTGAGAAGCCTATCATGTTGAACAGTCCACAAAAACTGAATTATCTTTTGTGGAAGATTTAACTTCCATATCTAGTTCTAGTGAAGAGAATGGGACCAACTAGAACTAGGAAAAGAAATAAGATCAAAAGCAACCTTAGTAAAGAACTTATCATGGCTCGATAAACCCCAATAGATCTTATCTTGGAAATGAGCAGATAATGGACATGGAGATTGTAAAATCTCAAAAATAATAGAGTGGAGAATAAAATTACCTGCCTCCTGGAGGATCCAATTACCACTACCATCAATGAACTCTGCCACTTTCTTATTGAGATTCAGAAGCTCTGGATGCATAACCTGCTGCACAAAAGGGCCTTTACCCCACCACCAGTCAGTCCAGAATTTAATATGTTTCCCATCTCCTATTAGCCATTTAGAACCAATATCCACGATATTTTTAGTCTTTCCAATTGCTTTCCAGGTTGGTGAACAACCAGATTTGAGGTTCCTGTTAAGGTCCCTCTGATCAACATATTTGCTGCTAACCACATCAACCCAAAGAGCTTTCTCTCTATTTTTAACTTTCCATCCTAGTTTAGTTAATAGGGCTAAGTTATTCTCCCTACTCTTTCTTAATCCCAGCCCCCCATCTTTCTTATGGGAACACACCCTATCCTAATTTACTAGATGAACCTTCCTTTTAACAGGTGTGTCACCCCATAGAAAGTTTATATTCAGTCTATCAATTTGGTCACAAGTAGCTTGAGGAAGCCAATTGGTTTGCATCACATAATTCGAGAGAGTAGAAGTAACAGACTTGACAAGGGTGGTTCTACCAGCCAAGGAAAGGGACTTGGCTTTCCACCCACTGAGTTTATTTTGGATTTTCTCAATAGTAAACTTAAAGTGCTCTTTAGAATATCTTTTATGAAAAATAGGAACACCTAGATATTTTTCAAGATCATCAGTGAGAGAAACACCACATTTCTTGCTAAGAAAAAGAGCATGACTTTTACTAATATTTGGGGAAAAGAAAACTTTTGATTTATTAAGACTAATCTTCTGACCTGACAAAGAGCAGAAATCTTCGAGCACATTCTTTATCATTAGCCAATCTCTTTCAGTGGCTCTTGAAAACAAAATAATGTCATCAACAAAAAATGAGTGAGTAATTTGAGGTCCTTTCCTAGAAGCTTTCAAACCAACCCATTTGCCTTCTTGGACTTTTTCAAGAATAAGTTGCCCCAGGCATTCCATACACAAAACAAACAAATAAGGGGATAGAGGATCCCTTTGTCTCAAGCCTCTTTTAGATTTAATAAGATCCATGGGAGAGCCATTCCAAAGAATGGAAAGAGAAGATCCTGTAACACAACTCATGATGATATCAATCCAAAACTGAGGGAAATTAAAGTCTAATAGAGTATCATAAAGGAACCTCCAATTGACTCTATCATATGCTTTTTCTAAATTAATTTTAATGACCATTCCCCCACTCTTCCCTCTTTTCCTCCTTAAAAAGTGGATGATTTCTTGAGTTGTAATGACATTATCAACAGTTTGTCTACCTGGGATGAAGCTACATTGGTTAGGGCTGATTAGGTTATCCAGGAAAGGTCTAAGTCTACTCACCAGCAGTTTAGTCAAAATTTTATAGGAGACATTACAGAGACTGATGGGTCTAAATTGATTGATCTACGTAGCACTATCAATTTTAGGTATTAGAGTAACCCAGGTTTTATTAAGGTCACTTGGGCAAACTTTGTTATCTATCATGTCCTTAATATGAGTAAACACAGAATTACTAACAATATTTCAGTATTTTTGAAAGAACAGGGCTTGAAGTCCATCCGGGCCTGGAGCTTTCATGAGTTTCATGCTAAAAATAACACGTTTAATTTCATTATTTAAAATAGGAGCTTCCAGGGCAACTTTAACCTCATTACTCAATTTATTTTGGAACCTAAAAACCTTCTGAGGGTAGGGGCAATGTGGGCAATGTGGGCAATGTTTTCAGTTCCAAACAAATTATAGAAAAACTCCTGAACAACCCTAGCTATCTCCTCCAAATTTGTTAGCCAATTCCCTTCCAAGTCTTTGATTGTTTGTGGTCTGCTTTTTTTTCTTCTAGTGATTGCGGAAACATGAAAGAAATTAGTGTTCCTATCCCCACAAGTGATCCATTTTGACCTGGACTTTTGGTACCATAAGATTTTTTCTTGTTCCAGAATTTGATTATATTCATGTTGGAGTTTTTCCTCTAGTCTATTCAGGTTATGCGAATAGTGTGAATCCTAGGCTTTTTGAATACCTTCTAACCTTGCTAATATTCTTCTTTTTCTTCTAAACAAATTACCAAAATTATTTTTGTTCCATTTAGTAGTAATAATCCCAAAATTAGCAGAGGCTTTAAGAAGAGAGAAATTATTAGATTCTCAGGTCCTAGTAACCAAATCTTTAAAGTCAGGGTGAGACAGCCACATAGCTTCAAGTCTAAATGGTTTAAACGAAGGAGGGGTTAGAGACATACCTTGCATCTGGATTAACATTGGACAATGGTCTGAGTAGGTTCTAGGAAGATTCCTCACACTGTCCTTAGGAAACTGCATAGTCCAATCCGAATTCGCCAAGGCTCTATGCAGTCTTATTTTAGTATTTGCAAGACCTTTCCTCTTATTTTTCCAAGTAATTTTGGGGCCGTTGCATCCCAGATCAATGAGGCCGCAGTTGTTCACTCTGTCATTAAATTTTCTAATCCTACTTGTATTAACCTATCTCCCTCTTCTTTCTAAATGGTTGGAGAAATCGTTGAAATCTCCAGCCATCATCCAGGAGTATCTATAATTATCCCCTGTACAACTGAGCTCATCCCACAATTGATCTCTACAGGCAACATTAGGACTTCTATAAACAGCGGAGAATAACCATTCTTCAAAATCCACCCTAGCGATTGTAGTGTGAATAACTTGCTTAGATGAGCCCTTCGTATTGATGGAGATGTTAGATGGGTCCCAGAGAAACCAAATGCCCCCAGCTCTTTCATCCGGTTCCATAATCTCAGAGGCTGTAAGCCTATACTGGTCGAAGAATATACCCATCTGAGCACTTTGGATTTTGGTCTCTAAAAGCACAACCACATCTGGTTTGTGAGCTCTGAACAGATCATTGAACACCCTCATGAACTTCTCATTGCCTGCACCCCTATAGTTCCAAACAAAAATTTTCATGGAAGACATCTTTAAAAAATGGGGAAGAGGAGTAGAACTGTCAATATCCAATTTATTTCTAGCAATCTTGCTAAACTTTGGGATTGTTGGTCTCAATGAGACAGTCGTGGTCTGGCTTTTCGCTTCTGTGAGCTTACATGGTTCCACCACAAAAATGGTTGATTTCACTGCCCAGTGAACTAGAACAATCCATTTGCTCTCCTCCTCCGGCTCCATCAAGTTGTCTTGAAGGTGGTATATCTTCAATAGGGAATTTTCCATTGTTTCTTTCTCTGTTGTCCACTCCTGGGTCTAGGGGTTTTGGGTTAAGAATGTTTGCGTCTAGTTTATTCAGATGATCAGTAGAGGAGAAGAAGGCTTGAGGATGGTGAGGAAGGGGGTAAGGAATAGATTCAGAGTTGCAAGGTAGGTACATAGAGTCATTAGGAACCTGTCGCCCTACACTCCCTCTGTACACCCACCTCTGATCTTCCAGGTCCATTAGATTGGAGCCAGATTCCAATGCATTACAATGGCCCTTCGATCTCTGTAACAGATCTGACTCTTCAGGGGTTCTCTCTTGAGGTTTGCGTGTAATGGGTCGGGTCCTATCCAGAGTTGAGACCTGCTCACAGTTCTTTCTAGAGCCCGCCTGTTGACCTTTCTTGGAGCCTTGGTTATGTCTTTGGGTTGGCTACCTTGTTTTAGTTCAACATTTTGGACTTGGTTTGCCTCTTGAGTTTGGTTTTGAAGAGCCTGAAATCTGTTGGATTGGCCCAATCCTTTTTGAGGTAACTGGTTCCTAAAACCTTGTACTCTTTTTCTTCTGGGTTGGGCAATCAACCAAGGCCCAAACTCTGCATCAACTTTCTTCCCATTGGAACTCACCTGGATTGAGCCTGAATTGTCTTGTGACCATTGTAGAACTTCAGTGGTAACAACTCTATCACTCTGCATGTCTTCTCAAGTTGGAGCTTGTTTTTCGGCTATTATCGGAGTGTTATTTCTTGATTATGGGGGCAGAAGGCTTTCATATGGTCAATTCTTCCACATCCAAAGCAAATAATATGAAGACATTCGTATTCAACTCTAAAAATTCTCGAACTCAATTTGTACTGAGAGATCAATGGTTTACTAAGATTTCTCTCCACACATACTCTAGCAAATTTCCCTCTCTTTGAGGCTGCTGTTTTTATATCAACCTTGATTGGCTTGCCCAAAGCCTTGGCTATTTGAAATAGAATTTTTTCGTCATAATATTCAAGTGATAATTTAGGTAACCTTACCCATAAATCGGTGGTGATCTCAGAGGCCCTTGAAGGAATGAAATCAGGTTCCCAATTTCTAACTGTAAGGTAGTGATTCATAATGACCCATGGACCTCCTATGGAAACCTTGAAGGAATCTTCCTTAGACTGGAATTTGAACAAGAAGAAGCCACTATCTAGATCCACCGCCTCAAAATCGTTCTGTAATGCCCAAATATTTCTGACTTTCATGCACAACATCTTGTATCCAATATTCTTTCCAAGAAGCTTAACAAGCAGTCCATCTTTCCATCTATTTCGAATACGATCAAGGGTTCTTTGTGGGAGTCTGATATGGGGACAAGATTCATCTGAGGTATCGATAATAACCTCTTTAGAGATCCCCTGTTTCCCATTCCCTCCATCCCCTGTTTGGTCGATGTTGGTGGTCTCCACCTCTTCGTCATCCGAGGGTTCCCCATAAGCGGTTTCATCAAAATAGATGGCATTTCTATCTTCCAATAAAGCGGCCATGTAATTTCTTGGCTTAGGGTCAGAAGGAGTCCTAGATACATCTATCATCACCTGTTCTGGCTCCTCCAAGCGATTTGATTCTGAGTCTACTATCATCACTTCATCCGCTGGAGCTAAATGATTCTCTTTAACTTTCTTAATACTTCGTTGAAGATGGTCATCTTTTTTCGACGATCGGATCAGTGGGATCTTGGGATCCTCCTCCATAAGGTTAGCAAGATCAGGGAAGAGGGGAGACGAACAAAATCAGGGCTCTGGCCAACTCCTTCTCAGAATGCTTTTAGAGAGAGAAAAATCATGTTTCCTATATATAAAGACTAGTCTCACACCCCCTCCAACATGCTTTCATTGCAGCCCCAAGCTCTTCCTTCCAGAACTCTTACTCATTGTAGCCCATCTAAAAAGGTTGGGTCAATATTCCAACATTTAGGCTGTAACATTTAGAATATATATATAATTTTTAATCCAACAAGTTTTCTCCAAAACCAATTAACCAAATTAAGTCTTATTTCTCAATTATTTGGGATTGACTATATAAACTAGGATTCGCCATTTATTTCGATCATGCACTATACGCTTATTTAAATTAAATATTTTTATATATATTTTTATTATTTTATTCAATGTTAATTTAAGTCTATACTTACTCATAGGACCATTAAAATAAATTTTATCATTTTTTTTCCTAGCTGGTGCCTCTATAGGTTTTCGTTGAATATGATCAAACTATCTTAATCTATTCTCTCTCAACTTATTCTCAATTAAAGCTATTCCTACCATTTATCTAATACAATAATTTCGTATTTTATCATTTCTAGTTTTTTCACACATCGACTTTTGCTACACTCATTTTGCCACTATGTTATTTTTTAGTTGTTCAATATTCGGTCTCATACATCATTGGTATCCTTATAACTATTCTATAAAATTTGACTTTTAATTTTATTAGTATTGTTCTATCATATAATAGGCTAAAGATTTTTTTCCAGTTAAGCCAATTCAAGTTGCTTCAATACGAGTTAAATGTTCTCTTATAGGGGCAGGCCCCATGCTCTTTTTTCATGACCACAAAATAAATATAATTGTGTGAGGCTCTTAGCAAATGTTATACAATTTAAAAAACTTTCTAAATATTAAATGGACGGTTGTCTTGTCCCCCTCATATCTATCATTGGACATCTTTGCATAATCTTTATTCATGTCCTAATTTTTATAAAGTCAGAAAAAAGGTTTATAAAAAAAATGTAAAGGTTACACTACCATGGTGGTCACAAAGGTGGGTGGTGGTGGGGTGGGGTGGGGGGGTGCCCCCCGGGGGGGGGGGGGGGGGGAGGGATGGGCATTGCTTACACTTTACATGCTTGTGTAAGCCCATGAACTTGATTCTCTTGTCTTTCTTAATCAAGTCAAATAGAAAAATAGGAAATAAAGCAAAATATCAGAGAGCCAACTTTTAAGTTCATTGGAGGCCAAGAGTATCCGACGTTTACTTGGTTAAATATTATAAGTTTGTGTGACTCTATACATAAAAAAAAAAAAGTGTATCCAGTGCAGGATATAGGATTCCGTTATTGCAGGATCTAGAGAGGGATAGATGTATGCAATTTGGAGAGGGTTAGATGCATGCAGTATTACTCCTGCAAGCAGAGAGACTGCTTTCGTAATTCAAACCCATGATTTTCAGAAATGGAACAACATGACTTGCTTTCCATACATAAAAATCAATAATAAATGTTGATGGATTATGATGTAACCTCGACATGGACCATCCAAGTGGGCATTTGATTTAACTTAAGCAAAAACAAACAAAAACAGGGAGGTTTTGATGCGAATGTTATGCTTTATCTTTTTCTCTAGTGGGCTCTCATCTTATGTATTTTATTCTTGCACACAAGAAGGTTTTGTATTGGCAAATAAGGGTGCAATTTGGACATATCAATCTGAACAAAACTCGAGTCTGCCTGAATTCAGTGCTCGAGCAAAGATTTTTAATTTTCAAATTGGACATGGACAAAGAAATTCCAATCCTATTCAGTATTACACAATTATCGGTTTAAATGGTCAGGATTCTGAAACTTTTCAAACTCAATTTGAATTTCAAGATGATTTGTGTAATGCTAATTACATCTGATTCTTATCCTATTTGAATCTGGTAATTGAACTCCTATGTTAGCTTGAGTTCTACATCTTAAGTTTGGCTTGATTCTAAAAATTAAATCATGAGCAATATTCAGATTGAAAGGATTTGTATTAGACCCGGGTTTAGAGATTGAACTAGTTGAGCTCGAGTTGACATTTCAATCCCTCCAATCCGCTCGAATTGCAACCTTAACTTGCAAGGATGATTGAAAATCATGCTCTTTTGGAGTCACCAAAGGTTGTTATAAGCATATTTCTTTTGGTTTCATGGCGTGTACTTTAGGACCACATCACCTTTCTTAGCTTGAGCACTAGCGCATACACCTTTCACTTTCTTCTTTGGGTAAGGACCTTCCACTATGGTTTTCTTTTTTGTGTTATTTTATGGCTGTATACTAGGTATGCTTGTCATCATCATGCAACCCTATAGGACTTAGCTGTTTTATAAATGCATAATTAATTTCTGTTTTTCTCGTAAAGTCATTCTACTAAAATTTCTCTACTAAAGGACAATGTAATTGACTCGATATCCCTTTCATAGTTCCATCCATCTACGTTTGGTCCCTCTGTTTTCTCTAGAAACCTCAAATTGCAAAGTGAAAACCAAATACTAAAGGGCGATCTAGATGTAAGAATTAATGTGACCCACGTGATTTGGTAAATGTGATTATCGAATAATTACTTTGAGTCAGATAATAATAAGGTTATTTAATAGTTTATGATTGGTCAATTAAGAGAAGTAATTTCCTGGCCTCCTACTTTGATGGGAAGTGAAATTATTGTTGAACAAAGAAAAAGAAACTGGTCATCTCTCTACTTATATATATATATATATATGGGTTATGTTGTGTATCGTTAGATTAAATGTTAAGAGAGATAACTTGGTTTTTGTGCTACATCAAAAAAGTTCTTGGACCAGTGATCAAGTAATTCAATGTTTACGATTATGACTTTAGGTATGTTGATTATGATGTTTTTAATTTCACATAATTGATATGTGAAAATAATGATTGTTCTAGATTTTAGAATTAGGATTTGATTGATTTTCTGCTAAAATAAAGTTTATACTAGAGATTTACTGACTGAGGGGAAGGTCGTCAAATGCACACAACCTAACTGTCCACGGTTAAGAAACTATTTTCACGATTCGAAACTGTCATGCTCAAGTCACCTAAAAGCCTTGATTTACGAAAATTTCCGAAAGGATTAGAAAGTGAGAGACAATAAATGTTGTTGTTATATCAATATTATTCTTGTACAATAACAAAATAAACGATGGGAATATGGGTGAAAAAAACATCTTGGCTTATTAGTTTCGATCCTCAAAAGAGACTCATGTCACGGTTTGTCAGAGGAGGACAATCTGTGGGTGATCATATACATTTAAAATTTACATTGTAATCACGAGTTCGTACACAGCTGGAATGAGCAAAATAGAACACAGCTAGCACTGATTCTTTTAGTTGGCCATGACCTATTGAGATTGCTGTCTTGTTTGACTACAGACAACTTATTGCTGGACTCATTATCCGTATCCAAAAGATTTCAAGACACTGTGAAAGTCAATTTTAGCTCAATCAAAATTTGCTTTGTTTTACAAAAAATGATGTCAGTTCTTTCAGAAAACCTTAGAATATCGGAGGAAGACATGTCATGGCCAGGTTTGCTTGAAAATGAAAGTGATGTGTGTTTGAAAACTTTTAAATTTACAGGAAAGCAATGAATGACATATACCATTAAAATTATGCATCCACTGTTGGTTCTCAATGTGAGGGAAGTGGGTAAGGAAACCATTGCTGTGTACTCTTGAGAAAACTATTATAACAATGCATTCAGATAAACTCACTTCCTTCGTGAGGAATTTCTCAATGCAAAGAAGGGGTAGGAAACCATTTTGTGGTTTGTGAGACTTGATCTTTGGTCGTGTTTTATTAAGGATAGACAGTTCGTTAATCACTTGATAAGTGTACTTTACTCTTGAGAAAGTTATTATAATAATGCATCCAGATAAACCCACCTCCTTCGTGAGGAATTTCTCAATGTGAGGAAGGGTTCTGCAATAAACCGGTGCGACTTGTGAGACTTAATTACCTATCGGTTTAAGAGTGGATGAAATTTTAAACATTCAAATAAACCCACTTCCTTCGTGATGAATTTCTGAGTATCATATGAAAAATATTGAATGGTCACTAATTCCATCTCCTTTCCCATTTTTTTCCCCATTCTCTGAGGTTTGTAACAAATCATCATCTCTACACTTGGAAGTCACTTGCAATATTCCTCAATTGTAGCTTGTTAGAGGATCATCTTATGGTTGGATTTTATCGATCTAAATCTAAATTAAAATTCGATTTTAAACTTCCAATCTGAATTTGGCAAATATGTGGCATATTTTACTTGTACAATACATATTCAAATCTGTTAAAAGTCGAAAAACTAATATGAAAGCTCAATTTGATCCAAATAAGTCATACAAAATTAAAATTTTATCAAACTAAATATGAATCTAAACTCAATTTCATTCTGCACTTACTCAGATGTACATAAAATTTAGAATAGATCATGATCGAATCGCACATCAATAAATATATATCAGATTTTATTAAAAATTATATAACAGATTTAAATTTGAATTTTGATAATCCATCAAAAATATATTCTACTAATTGAAGGTGAGCTCACTACTTTAAAGCATGGGAGGGTTTGTCATTTGTTGTCGACGCACATAGTGTAGCTCCAAAGTATCCTCACTAAACTTTTGATCAATTGAGAGAAAAAGCATCACCGACAATCAAAAAGGTTGTCTTAGTGGAGGATGATTTCATACCCTTTTGATTTTTGAAAGGATTTGAATGTATTTATATGAAAAAAAAAAAAAAAGACTTTTTCTGCAATCTCACTAACATAAACTCTTCCGTACGATTAATGTGAGCCCTCAATTACTATTCTTGCATATAGTGTCAAAGCATCCAATTCTTCACAAGAAAGTGGGATGATTAGGGAGACCCTACAACAAGGCTACCATAAAAGTTAAGGTGGGACAAGCTTTAACATTTTCCTTGAATATAGGAACTATCTACTCATATGGGAGAATCTTACTTGAAAATTTCTTGAAATTCAATGTTGATACCTCCAGAAACAATAACGTGAGAAATTGTATCCAAGTGAATATAGATGGTTACAAAAAACCACAAGCCGGAGAATTTTAAAAGTTTGGTTCAATAATGAAACCCTATAGTATTTGTTTAACCATTTTTTTTTTTTGGCATGCTTCATGTGGACCATTTGATTAAAGGAGTCTCACTAACCTTTTAGTGGTTACCATCACATCAATTGCAAATAAAATTTGGTAGGAAAAGCTTATTTGGGTAGTATAATTTTGAACTTGACTATAGTACTGAAAAATAATCTTTTTGTATCATACTGAAATATGTTATATTTGTGGATGCTTTTATTATTGTTATGAGTTTTTATAACTATTGTGATATTAAAATAGTGACCATAATAGTAGTACAAACACCCATAACAATAGTAAAAAAATTCACAAAAATAATAAATTACCTATAAAAGTGGTAAATTTTTTTGCATTGATGAAAAGTGGTAAAAAAAGTTACCATAATTGTGGTAAAAACATCATAGTTATAAAAATATTTATAAAAGTGGTAAAATCAGTTATAAAAGTGATAAATTTTTTGATTGTAAAATAACTCACAAAAATTATAAAAATCCTCTTTGGAGAAGGAAATTTTTGAAGTATGGTTCCAAAATATTTTTGACTACACCTTAATAAAATCCAATAATTGTATATGTTGTCAATTATAAATAGGGATGTGGGTGGTCTTGTAAATTCACAATTATGTGGATAGCATGAATGATGAGGTAACGTTCAAAGTGTGTGGGCTGTGATGTTCCTTCCTTTGAATGCAATCAACCTAGATTTTGACTCTTAAGGCAAATGAATGAAATGATTATATTTTGACTCTTTAAGACATAGAATCATACATGAGGAATTGCACTAAATGAGAGAGAAGCAATCACTGTCAAGAAATATATGAGGGAGAACTGTTTTGTTTCCTGGCCATTTGTTGGTTTTTGATCTTTTATTTTGGAAGTAAAAGAGAAGGGGAATATCACAACCAGTTATTTGGAGCAATGTTAAATACCATCTTTTCTTTTATTCTACATTCGTGGACACGTATGGATAATTCTCAATCAAACCCAATTTCTATCCACATGAGACTTTGAGAGAGACTTCACACAAACTAGTTTTTCTATATTCTCTTTTTTATTTTGTGGCAGATTTAGAGTTGTATAATCCAGGTGGTGTCAAAAGCACAGCCTCTCCCACCCCCATCCGCACCCCCACCCCCACACCCCCCCCCTATGGTACTTTTGGGCACTACAAATTCATACCCTACCCCCTCACTTATCCCGCATACTCCATCTCCTCTGTCCTCTCTCTCTCTCATCAAAACCTTGGAAAGTCTGCTCTTCCTCTTCGTCAGCTTACACCTCTGGGGAAGAATTTCCTTTTTTTTTTGTTCCTTGAACTTTCAGTAAACCTTTTCTTTTCACTTCTTGACCATTTTTCAATCAACATGTCCACCATAGTGTGCCAAGGTGTACAATCATGTCTCGACACACAGCTTGTTGAGACAAGGATTCTCAGACTTACTTTTTCTGCCCCAAAATCCATAGAATTCGGCATGGAAACTAGAGAGAAATGCCATTATGAAGACACCCACAAGAAGGCTACAACACATCTAGACAATGGGGGTTGGAGTTTTCTGCAGTCTCTCTCCAATATCTCACAGACCCACAAAGAAGAAACTTCTGAAAAAAGCCCATATGTCCATCCTTTGGCCAAGCTTTCTTCTTCTTCTTCAAGGCTTACCCAAAAAAGCCTTGAACTATGCACTGAAAACTTGGGCTGTGAGACAGGTACTGATATCAGTGAAAGTACCATTTTCTCCTCCTCTTCATATACAAACAGTGAAAGTTCACCACCAAGGGAGATAAAGAATTGGGTTAAAAAAATGGAGCCCAGGAAGGTGAATTCTGGCAATTTTCCACCTCCATTGACGACAATAAGGGGTTCGAATTCTCTTCAAGTTAGGCCACACCGTGAAGGTGGAAGATTGATTATCAAAGCCGTTGAGTCCCCATCAACACACTCATATTTTCAAGCTGAAAGAAGCAATGGACGCTTTCGACTATCCTTTTTGAAGGACTGTGGCTCAAACTCTGACTTAGAAGAGACTGATGGAGAAAATGAGGAGGGAAACGAAGACGATGACCTAGAGGAAATTGAAAATGAGGCTGATGAAAGAGAAGAAGATAGAGAACAGTTTAGTATACGAGACACTATTCATTGCAGAGTACGTGAATTATCAAATGTAAGTCGCTTTACTCCCGAAGAGAACGTTTTCGTCACTCCTTTACACGAAGAGAATGTTTCTACCACTCGAACCCATCACCGCATAATAGAAAATCAAGATGATGAAGAAAAATATGGACAAGAAGATGAAGAAGAAAGGAGTGTCTACATGGGGAAGGATATGCATGATAATAGTTTTGATGTTGGGGTTGAAATGGGAATGGAAAAGTTTCAAAGCCCAAGCAGGTGCAAGGAAAGTGGGCATGGCAACAAAAGATTATGTAATTGGGAGCCTCTTTGGGTGGCTACTTCCTAAAGTTTTCTTCAGGATGTCTCCATATTCAAATTACATAATTTTCAGTTTTTTTTTTGTTATTTTTTGAGAATTGTAGCAATTATGTTTTTTTTTTTAAATTATGATATATAACAAAGGTCGGAATGTATATTATGATCGATTCACAAATCACGTGCATCACAACAACCAAGTCTTACTTACTAAAATCTCAATGTTTTAATGATCAAAACTCTATCATTTGAGTTACCTTAAAATTGTAATGTTTTCAGAATTCTTTATATTTTCTTACCCTTTTTCTAAGAAATGTGCTTTGTGGGTGGTAGTTATGATCTGAACATACCTCTATAACCCCACCCTCTCTCTATCTCTATCTCTATCTCTATCTCTATCTCTATCTCTCTCTGTCATAATCTTGTGTTCCTTCTTGGGCAATGTGAAATAGAGATAGTGCTGGACTTTACAATTCCCATCAGAAATAGTTCTAAGGAGTAATACCGCACATGTAATATATAGTTCTCAAATCTTGGTAGTGACAAATACTTGAACACTGCCGTGTGAAGTTTTTATTCTCTAAATCCAGTGGTCTATGGTTCAATAGTAAGAGGTATTACTATAGGATTACACGAATCAATTTACCAACTACCACGATGTTCAAAATTAGTGCCCTCTTTGTCATAGTTTTAAATTTATTTCCTAATCTACTGTACTTTTTTATAAAAAGCATGGTTTAAACTCATTATTCTAAGATTTTTTTTATTGAAAATGAGTTTTGTAATATTGACAAGAATTTAATTGTCTTAATGGAATAGGAATAAATTAGAAGTGATGTCACGGACCCGTGCACTCTCCAACAATATCTACATGACAAATATGCACATCAAAGCATGACCTTGGCTCCAGGTCAACAGTAGAGTTGAATATATTTAACTTTGACATTTTCTGGTTCTTATGATTGCTAACTGCCCAAATTTTATATTATTTTGACTCATGATTGTTAGATAAATTTAGAATCGAAGAGATAAGGGAGAGACTCAAAGTTCACTTATCGTGGCTCCCCGAACTTGAAATACAAGTCGAGGGGCTGCTCAATGATAAGAAGAGTCAAGCCATCTCGAGCATGTTTGTGAGACCTTACTCAAGATGCATAGGAAAGTCAACTTATAGACACGGAAGAGCGTCATAACGCTTCCATTTTTTAAGTAAATGTCAAATTCTTAACTCTATTGATGACTCCATCTAAAATAGGGAAGAAGAGAGCCCTACAAGGAAGATTGGGGCTATGAGGAGTTTGACAAGTATCTACAGACCTTCTCACCCTACATCAATGAACAAAACATAATATAATAAAATTTCACTATCAACAAAGGTGAGTAAACGAAGTTTCCTAACCCATATGATTAATAACGAAGTTAGATATCAAAATTGAAGGTCAATATCTTATGTCAAAATTAGGTCGGTCAATCGTGTCGAATGAAACGGATTTTCTTAACAGTTTTAGTGGGTTCGTGTTAAAAAAGAATTTCATTTATACCTAATTTATTTATTAATTCGTATCTAACGAAGCATGTTACATCGGGTTCTTATCATGTATGAATTATTCATAAATCAGTATATAAAATTGTTGTATCGTATATTTTTTTTGATTGATTTTATTCATACTTAATTTATTAATTGTGTAAAATCGGGTCTACACGTTTATTAAAAAAGTGATTTAAAGAATACTCAAATCTTATAATTTTATATCGTGTTAACATATGATGTCATCTACAGTTTATCTACGGGCACGAAAAAAAAGGAATTTTTTAATAGTAATAATGAATTAAAGGACTCAATAAAATCCAGCTGCATTTGATCTGTAGTTCACGTAGACCGGGGCAAGAACAGCAATTGATATCAAGCTGTCGAGCAGAATCCAATTACCTAAAAGCAATAAAAATCCAACCTTATGACGTAAAATAGTTCATAGATAGACACCCCCATCATTATCACGTTCGGTACAGTATTTTTATTTTTTATTTAATAAAAAATATTTTTTATTTAATTAATAATTATAAATAATTCTATTCAAAATTAATAATTCAAATTATTTTTCAACACGACATTGCGGAGGTTACAGTGGCCTTACTCATACAAAAACATAAAAGTCAATGAAAACATGAAACATGTCACAGATATCGGAATATCCACGGTTTTGACAAGTCAAATGATGAAATAGTTTCAAAGATTGGTCAACTATACAATGGATTCAAACATTCATAGTCATACTATAATTTTATCCTTTTGGTTTTGGGAATCAAACTATAATATTAGAAATTAATATAATTTAGTAAAATTATAAATTAATAAAAATTTTGAGGTGTCTTATTGTAGTTGGATGAAAAAATTACTTTGAGTATGGGAGTGAGATTGCACACCATATACTTTTCTAAACTTCATTATAATCGAGAGTTTTCTATAATGAAATGGCAATTGGCCAGCAGTGAGACTATAAACTCTAAGGGGTAGTCGAAGTACTAATAGGGACGAGTTGTAAATTTAGATATCATATTTTCGAATTTTGACAATCTTTTTGGTCTAGGTTATGAGAGATTTATTTTTCATAAATATTTTAATTAATTCCGTTGTGAATGACTTGCATCTTTAATCAAATTAAAAAAAAATTAGTCGAGATACACATAAATCAGTTTGGATAACCTTTATGGTGACCCAAACTTGGTCCCCATCACCATGTGAAATTTTTGTAAAGCGTTTTCTATGTATGTGTTTTTGATCTTCATTGCATAACATTTTTAAAGTCGTATGGACTTAATCCAGAACGAATAGTATGTTACGATGCGGGTTATGAGAAGCTAGGGCAGTCACGCATTGGTTCATCAATCATCGGTGCACCCTCTTCGTTTTATTTCTTAAATTTTAATATTTAATGGCATCAATTATGCTTAGTCCTATCAAACTATATTTTTAGGCAGGTTAAATCAAAGGATCATGTAGCTTAACACATAGATCTTTGACATTTCAATTTAACTTTATTTTTTTTAAAATAAAAGGGACTTAAGTGACATTGTAATCAAATTCTATAGACTAGTGGTATAATTTATACATTTAAAATAAGACCACAATATATTTTCTTGATATAATGTTAAACTATATATACCTTTGTGAAGGAGGGACACAATCTTTGGTAACCAGAAGAGTAACATCAAAGAAGAAGGAGGAGAAAATTGGAGAAGATATGGACTATCAGGCATGGCATGAGTAATATCACAAGAACTTAAAATGTTGATTTAATCAATCACTATCATTGATTTAATTATAGATTTAAGTATTTATTGGACCCATCAATTTTTTTAAGGACAAGTAACAATTTTCCACATGAAAAAGGTCCATAAAGTTGCTTCAATCACGACCGTTGAAGTGTTTGTGCTTATCCTTTTTTTGATTCAGAATCAGTCTGGTGTGGTCTACGAGTAAAACATACAACAGTTGTGTCATGGGAGAGGACAAAAGATAGGGATCCAGCAATCAATATTGGATTTGAGAGAGAGAATAAAATTTGCTTTCGCTTGACAATATTTTGCAATAATACCACATAGAGAGAGAGAGAGAGAGAGAGAGAGAGACCTAAACGGCTGAAAATCATGAGAGAAATATTGAGAATATTCTGCCATCTTGTAAACTTTGGAGAGAGATATACTTTGTGATCTTTTAAATCAACTAATATTTTTCTACCTTCCATATTTGCAATCGAAATACAACTTCTTTTAATCTCGACCAAAAAGACTCGAGAGTCCGTCAGAATGGTAATACTCTCTAAATTTGCATCTATTGGTGCTGAGTTCGACTTTTCTCTTTAATTATATATATATATGGATCAAACATACAAACAACCTTCTTAAAACTCAACAACTCGGATAGAAATTCAGAGTCTCTCAAATTCAAATCCATATATTTTTTCATCATGTAAATCTCCCAAAATTTAACAACTCATATAAGAATTCATTGTCCCTCAAATTCATATCCATATACTTTTTCATCATGTAAATTTCCCAAAATCTAAAAAGAAAAAAGAAAGAAAAAATCTAGAGCTTTCCCCATCCAAAAGATTCCAAGTATATCACAAAAAGACATGTTCCACTCATAACAACCATATCTTCATGCGCTTTAATCTCTTGAAATTCCCATCATTCAAAGAATCTAACACACACATCCTACCAAATGCCTTTCTGTTTTCCAGAAACCCACTTTACTTGCATGCAATATCCAAAAAGTTTAGCAAAATCTATCATTTCCTCACCTCACCAAACAACTCAATAGATTTGCATTATATTTGTCTGGGAATAAATGGAATTTTTTTTTTTTAAAGATTTTGGTGATCTTTTTGGTGGGAAACGTAAGAGACACCTTGTGACCCAACTAGCATAATGTCCCCTCCATCTTTTCAATCATTTCTTGTTAAACTCATGTATCTAATACATTCTACATCAACAAAAGCAATTAGTATCTAAGTCAGAGTAGGGACGATGACAGAGTTAGAATTTTATTTTTATAATACTTAAATAGTGTTGCAATGAAAAACTGTTTATTTCTATTACTTCTTCTATGATTTTCACAGATTTGACCAGATGAAACGGATTCTTGAACTATTATTATTCTCACTATGCATATAAGAGAGGAGCCGTATTTAATATGGTCATTAATATGAGTTATCATCAATGAATATTTAATTGTATACAACTTATCAAAATAAACTTTCACCATCACCAAAATATTTAGGAAAGATTTCAGCTACATCCCTCCTAGTTTACTATATTTTCAATGACACATCCTCTATTATCAAAAATATTACTGACACTCTTTATAGTTTATATTTAAACATTACTAACATCTCCTACCATTAAACTATCATTTCTAACAAAAAAAAAAACTCATCTAAAATATCAAAAATGCCCTTATATAAACCTCAAGTAATTTTTTTACATAAAAATTTATTAAAATTGGAGCCAATTAAAATTTGAACCAATTAAAATTTGGTTGAACCAAATAAATGGGGTCTCATTAAAAATATGTTTATCTATAGGGGGTGTAGATGAAGTTTGTCCTCAAATATATCATGGACAATTTAGTAATATTGCATTTTAGTTAATATTTTTAATCTGATAGGAGTGTCAGTGAAGATTCAAAAAATATAAGGGGTGTCCTTGAAGATAAGGTAAATCATAGGGGGCGTGGTTGAAATTTTCCCAAATATTTATCAAATTCATAAGAAATGTGGGTGGCCAATGGGTTTGGGCCAATCCGACCCATCTATGAACGGCGCATGGTCAGGCGCAAGTCCAATAGCAAATCTAGCCCGCCTAATTAAAACAGAGCCCACAGCCTGATTGTTGCCCCAACAGGCTATCCTGTAACCTACGCGATAGAACCGAGCTTGGCACGTCACAATAATAATTGTTCATGGCCTTATCTCATGGATACAGAGAAAGGTCCGGGTTGCCACTAGACAGTCATGGCGTGTAGGCTATTGGTCTACTAGAGAAAAAATTGTAATCCTAATTGAATCCAAATAATACTCAAAGTTGAGATTCAATGACTAGGACTAATAATCGAGTTTGTGAGTTAAATTTGTCGAACTTATTTTTTTTAAATAAAATTAAAAAATTATTTAAATTCGACTCATTTAAAAAATAAGGTAAGCTTAAAATGAATTGAGTCTGAATAACTTAACTATTTTATATATAAATTAATTAAATTTTACAATTTATTTTTTATAAACAAGTCTAAAATAATATTTTAAATTAACTTTTCAATCAAATAAATGAGCAAATTTGGATGTGGGCCAAGCTAGGCTCGTGAAAAACACCAGCGGCTTGACGGGTCAACCTACGCGGTCTGACTTGTTCACCCCATTTCCTTCCGAAAAGGCACAAAGTCACACAACAAACCAATCAGAAAAAGCCCATTTGATCACGTTTCCGAATTCCAATGAACATTATTAAAACTCACCTCTTCTTCCACTCCAGCGTATAAGAGTGTCTCCCACTTGACTCAAATATAAATTTTAATTTTAATTTAAATCAAAATAATTTTAAAAAAATTTTGAACCTTAAACTCAAACTTATATTAAATGAAGATAAAATTCATTATCAATCCAAATTGAAGTAAACTCAAATATTATACCAAATTTTTAATAATAACTTTTTAATCTATTTAATATTAAAAGATTTTTTCGACGATTTGTTCTCTACTTCTTCTTACCTCTCTCTATTATGCTATTTGAAGCTTTATATAATTTTTTTTTTTAAGATTTTTTTTTTTAAAACTTGATTTTATATACTATATAAACCCTAAGCCTACACATCAAAATTTTTTTTGATTTTTTTCGAGTTAAACACTATTGGTAGCCCAATTTTAAATCAGCGATTATTCATGAAATTTTAAGCTTTACTATCCACAAATTTAGAAAATTCGTCATTTTATTTTTTCAATCTTCCATTTTTGTTAAAACCGTATATTTTTGAGTTCTTCAGATCAAGCCTATATCAAAATATTTATATTTTTTTTATTTGAATTATAAAAAATGATAAGAAATTAAAACAATCTTATAATTCTGGGTTAATTTTTTTTATCTCCATGTAATATTATAAACGTATTCGTTTTTTTTTTAATTACCTATTTGTGGAGATATTTTTATTTATTTTATTAAATATCATGATTTAAATGACACAAAAAAATGAGTTTTTAGTCAATAATTTTTTTAAAAAATTAAATAAATATTTGAATTTGCTCATATTTATGTACTCTATATGAAATCAATTTTTTTGTCAAATTTAAAATTAAATTTTAATTTAAATTGAAATAATGGTCGGAAAGGTCGATTTGATCACGTTTCCGAATCCCAATAAACTTTAAAACTCACCTCTTCTTCTACTCCAACATGTAAAAGCCTCTCTCTCTCTCTCTCTCTCCGCGCAAACACAGGTAATCTCAGCTCAGTAACCAAACCAAACCAAATCCTTTTCCATTTTCTCGAAATTGGAAATTTGTTTCATTTTCCCAGTTGTCATCCACAGTTGTTATATAGGCTATGGCCTTTGATCTGGAATCTATATCGGAGGCAACATCAGGAGCCATAGGAGCACTGGTGAGCACCACCATTTTGTACCCTTTAGACACCTGCAAAACCAAGTACCAAGCTGAAGTTCGTGCTCACAATCAGCAAAGATACAGGTATTAATTTTAATTTTTTTTGCCTTTCCTCTGTATTGGGTCTCACTTGTTCAGATTGCGTTTGACATATTTCTTCTATTTTCTTTGATCTGAATTGATTTGTTGACGATATGGGTGTAGGAATTCTTTTCTTTCTTTGTGATTAATACAACACTTGGGAATCCATGAAAACACACATATTGTGATATGAACTTTGATAGGCATGTGTTAATTTTTGAAATTAATACGACTGATTTAAGTCTTGAATCCGAAAAAAGCAGAGGTTGTTTAGGCCGTTTGGAGGGATCAGATTCTATAAAGTGGTTATTTTTGTTGCTGTTGGATACTTTACATTAGAATTGCGACTTAAGATGATTTGCTTGTGATCATGTCTCAAAAGCTTATATGCCTTTTTGACTACCAAGTACCAATGATCTATTGTGATTTTTTATCCAATCTCTCTGTAAATTACTAATAGGTAATGAGTTCTACCATTGAACCCTACTCGGATTTAGGAGTTATGTGGCATGCGAGAGTCCTAGGAATTTTATACTCAACAACCCAACTTAAATCTACTCATCAAGCCTTGATCTTATTACTCGAGATCGACTACATGGGTCTGTCTTCTTCACTACGTCTTTACAAGCCATATGTACAATTAAGGTCAATTCAACTCTTTTTCATATACGCCCTCAAGCCAACTTTTTTTGGGTCGTCCTCTAGTCTGTTTGGCAGCTTAAACTTGAATACTGTATTCTCGTGTAGTTGATGTACATTGCACTTGGAGATGTCATGTCATCCAGATAGCATCCTCTCATAAAATCATTCAATCATTCCGTGATTGCGTTAATATTTTTTTCTATTTTTCCTTCTATTGGCACTAATGTATCTCAACATGATATCAGCTGTGCTTGCTTTTTGAATGTTCTATTTCTTGATTGCATAGCCGCCTTCTAATTAAACCATGGCGAGTTTTGTCGACTGATTTTATTGAGTAGCTGATAAAACTAATCCTAACTGTTGACCCTATATCTAAAGTTTCCTTATGTGCTTTAAACACATGGTTTTGATAATGTTTATATGCAATTAATCAAATATGAAAAGTACGCGTACTTTTCTGTTATTTAACATTCATGGAAAGGGTGCATCCTTTCATTCAGTGATACTCAAACCTGACCTGCATTTACAATTTCAGCTGATCGTGATATACTGTGGGTTCCTTGCTTACATATCTCTGGTTGCACATGAACTTGAATCTTCTGTCTAATTTTGTCCCTAACTAAGGAGAATCCTATTTTGTCTCGTGTAGTTGATGTACATTGCACTTGGAGATTTATAAAAACTCAAAACTAAGGATTCTCCTTCATTGAATTGCTTCGTGGCAATTCTACTTCAAGTCAGGTTTTGCTCACATAAAAGCTTCTAAGTGTGCATGTACAGTTTTTATATGCACCTGTTTTGCAGTAACTGTCATGGCGGACAATCTACTTCTGTGTTAATTGATTGAATTATTCATTACCTTTCAGAGATGGGAGGGTATATTTGAGAAATAAAAATTATAGGAAATGAATTTCCTTTTAAATGCAAGAAGCTTTAGTTCAACTGTTTATATAGTTGCGTATGGTGTAGTTATTAACAACAATGAACATTTTGGTTGGCAAGGCTATTTTGAACAAGGTTTATTGGAATTGTAAGGCTTTTGGGCTGTTGCCTCTCATGAATCTTTGCAAAACAGACCATACAATGACTTTTGGTTTTTCCTCTGCTACCATGTCCATCAGTCGTGTAGCTGAACTAGGAACATTTATCTTGTTGAAGAAATCCATTTGATATGATGATGAAATTGAATTTTAACTTCTATCTTCTGCATTCAACTGCTTACTTTTTGACCTCCTACTGGATAGCCTATGATTAAGGCCCAATATCGATAACTTGTGCCCTATGTGAAGCAGATTGTGAAAACAAAACTCAGTTGTGAGAAAGATTATCTGATGTAAGTGCTCTGGTTGATGCAGGAACATTTCTGATGTCCTGTGGGAAGCAATTTCTACCCGTCAGGTTCTTTCATTGTACCAGGGTCTTGGGACAAAGAACCTGCAGTCCTTTATTTCTCAATTTGTTTACTTCTATGGATACAGCTTTTTTAAGAGGCTGTACTTGCAAAAAAGTGGATCCAAATCTATTGGAACAAAAGCCAACTTAATTGTTGCTGCTGCTGCTGGGGCGTGTACTGTCATAGTGACACAAGTGAGTCATATTGGCTTGTCATTAGCTACATATATTAGATGCTCAATTGAGTTTCTCAAACTATGTTGACTAAAAAGTGAAATATTGTCATTTACGAGATCATTACATATTCAGATATATGTGCATTGAACACTGCATAAAAAGGAATTTAATTTTGTTTGTCACACATATTGGAGTTACAGTTTTGCTCCTGAGTGGAGACAAAATTTCAGGAAAGGATCACAGAGACACTGTGACCATTTTATAAAGACATTTTTCAGTTTTCAATCAAACAAACTCTTGAAATTATGAAGATATCAACCAATCTCATGAACAATATGGACAACTCTGCAGACCATTTGAAACAAACGGGAAATTTTTTTTCCCCCTTTGATCTCCATGTGGTTGCTTCCTACTCTGTTACAGGTTCGAGTTGCACCTACATTTCTGGTTCTGCATTTCTAATCGAGTTTATTGTTCAGCCTCTTGATACAGCATCCTCAAGGATGCAAACAAGTGCATTTGGGAAATCCAAAAGTTTGTGGAAAACCCTCTCGGAGGGCACTTGGAGTGAAGCATTTGATGGTCTAGGAATATCTCTTCTTCTCACAGCAAATCCCTCTATCCAGGTACTTGATCATGCTTTCCTGGGGTTGGTTTGATGGATAACATATGTTAGACTTTTATGTGATACTTTTGGAATATGCCCCTAAAAGCAGATTTGCTGGAAAAAGATGATATATCGAACAATAACCAAAATTATAATGCTTTGCAGTATACAGTATTTGATCAGTTGAAAGATCGACTATTAAAGGGTCAGCTGGTCAATCAAAGACAGACAGAGTCAT
Organism: Ilex paraguariensis; assembly: GCA_963454935.2. Lineage (NCBI taxonomy): Eukaryota > Viridiplantae > Streptophyta > Magnoliopsida > Aquifoliales > Aquifoliaceae > Ilex > Ilex paraguariensis. The sequence continues at coordinate 92,001 of CAUOFW020000807.1, read as the reverse complement.
CTCCTCAAGCTCTTTCTGCCTTTTCTGCTTTTGTGTTGGGTGCACTCTCAAAGTGCATTGCCACCTGCTTAACATACCCTGCAATCAGGTAAATTGTCCGTTCACTCATTCTTCCTTATCAATTTACTTAATGTTGCTCGTGCATCGTTTCACGACTCTATATCAGGGACCTTAAGAATTTTTGAGGAAGTTATCCTCATTCATTTTCGTATAAGATTTGAATTCACAAGTTCACCTTCCATGTTGGAGTTTTCTGGGAATCCAATAAATGCTGGTCAACATAGAAAAACCCTTGTGTAAGAGTTTTTTTTACACATCTATGGGTGAAATTAAGATCAAATATGCTGCCAGGTGTAAAGTTATGATTCAGTCTGCTGAATCAGATGATGCTGTGAGAGACGAAGCTCAGCTAAAAGCACGAAAAACAGTGTCTGGTGCAATCTATTCCATTTGGAAGAGGGAAGGTCTGCTAGGATTCTTCAAAGGTTTACATGCCCAGATCCTGAAGACTGTGCTAAGCTCAGCATTGCTTTTGATGATAAAAGAAAAGATCACAAAGACCACCTGGGTACTCATGCTAGCACTTCAGAGGTATCTGTTCACAACCCGGACCAGATTAAAAAGCTCCTGAATTAGCCATGATAAACTGGATTTCTCTACATGAATCTATCATAAATAAAGAGGCTCCATTCGAAGCATCCATCACTGGAAGGTTCATTTAAAGTGCAATAAATGTTTAGGGGTAGATAGCAGAAATTCAATGTCTCCAGTAGGAAGGATTTAGTCAGTTTTCCTTTTTATGTTTTTCCAATTTATTCCCACTTTTGCTTCTCCTCAAAGTTGTCATGTTTTTTTGTTGTTTTGTTGTTGTTTGTTTGTTTTAACTTTTGGAGATCAGGTTGTCAAACTAGATCCTGAGTTGGAAAATAATAACACAATGTAAGCCTTGACTGCTGTTGTTGAAAATCTCAAGCTAGCTTCATTTACTAGTATTGAATCATTAGTATATCTTGGCGCATGACTGAAGTGAATGACAAAGACGGACTTATGTTGGTGATCCCAAATGATTGGGACATAAGGTTTAATTTGGTTAGTTGGAATCATTAGTATATCTGTCAAATTATTCTAAACTGTCTTTGAAACTAAGCCAGCCACTTCCCAGCAAAATCCGTAATTTGATCATGTGATCACTAGGAGTACAAAGTTCACGAAAACAAGTACAAAACTGTAAGTAATAAGAGCAATATGTGGTGGATTAGACCAAGCTTAAAAACCAAATTGGCTGATTTGTCGGCCATAAACCTCCCCCTCTGACTTGTTTGTAGTCAAGACAAAACAATCCAGTTATATAAAATTTGTAAAATTTATACAATCCAGCCATAAAGCTCCCCCTCTCACTAGTCGTAACTCATGCCTGAAGGAACGATAAAATATAAAATTTGAGTATCTAAAAAATTGATCTCATTATATTAAATTTTTTCAAAATATATTAACTATAAATTAATTAAATATTAAATGATTAAATATATGATAGAAATAAGTGGTGTGATAATTTTAAGAAAGAAATATATAAATGACTAAGTATGTGATAGAAATGAGTGATGTGATTTGACGTTTAATTTTGACAAAGAAATGATGGGGGATGAGGTAAGTGATTGGTGATGGTTTTGAGGAAAAAAAATATGACTGAGATAAAATTCAAACACACTTCTGTTTTATTATATAGATATATTACAGATTGATCATAATCGGATTCAATAGGTGTATCTAAATTCGAATCTGAAAATATATAACAACAGATTTGAATTCGAATTCAAATTATCATTAGAAATTATCAGTCTATATCTAGCTAATTGAATTCCGATTCAGGTGAGTGGATGAATAATCAATTGTGGGTTTGGTATGGAAAGTGGAGCGGATGAAAAGAAAAAATTTCATTGTTTGGTTACAAAGAAAAATAGGAGAGAAGAAAAATTGGAGGGGAAGTGTTTTTCTCTGACCCACCATTTTTTTTTGTTCCATTTTTGGGAGGAAAGTGATAGGAAAATTGACATCAAATTACATTTTTGAACAAATTAAATTTTTTGTCCTTAAATATATTTCTAAACATTATATCATAATTTCAAATAAAAACCTGCACATTTCTGAAGAAACACTTATAAATATCCTATTATATATATTTTTCCTATGTAAGTTTTTTGGCTATTATTTTTAGTATACATATCTATGTTTATTTGCTTATTTCTTTAAAATTTTATTTGTAATAAATTTGTTTATAAGGATATAATGATAAATTAAATACATTTATCTTTTATTTCCTTCTATTTTTTCTCTAATATCAAGCAATAGAAAATTAATGCTTCTAAGTTTCCATCTATACTACCAAATAAAAAGGAGGGAAAATGTTTTTCCTCTTAGGACAAAAAAGTCTATTACTCAATTTTTGGAAATGTTTTGAAGGAAGACCCAAAAACGACGCCGCCTTGGATTAAGCACTTTTTTGGGGGGTTAAGTTGGATTAAGCACTTTATTCTCTTCTCTCTCTTTTCTTTGACATGCATGATAAAGATCGAACCGTCAATTATTGTCGATTGATCTGAAATCCATGTGTTGGGTGCAGTTGAGGAACCTCAACATGGAAAAAAGGAACCCGAGGACGGTTGTGTCTGTTATACTAGGTGGTGGAGCTGACCCATCTTTTCCCTCTGACTATGCGGCGAGCCAAACTGGCCGTATGTCTTCTGCTTTCTTTCTTGGAGTAACCTTTCTCCCAGTAATTCCAGCTTCCTTCCCAAATTCTGAATACTTCTAGTTTGTCAGTGGTCTAAGATCTGCCTTGATTAAGGCTGATTGATATGCCAATGAGCAACTGTATCAACTGTGGGATCAATAAATCCTACATTCTAACTCAGTTCAACTCAGCATCACTCAAAGGAGGTGTCACATTTGGGGATGGCTATGATGAGGTATATTTGAGTTTCACTATTCTCTTTCCTGTATGCATACACTTCAACAAATAAGCGCTATGCCATGGCGAAAAATTTGTGACTTGTTAGAGATAAATTTTCAAATGGTTCAAGGGGTCATGATATGTCTGCTACATGTCCACGGTAAGAATCAATAGAGATAATAGCTAGAAATCTCACAATTGAACTTGATTGTAATTTGATTCTTCGTTTATCACTACATGATGGCCTACTAGTTGATTTGTTCCATTTCAGGTCCTAGCAGCCACTCAAACGCCATGTGAAGCAGGTAAAAAGTGGTTCCCAGGTACTGCAGATGCTGTATGACAGCTTACATTCACAACTAGAGATGAATGTAAACAGAAGCTGCTAATATCTCTGACAGAATTGTTTAATCATCCCAAGTTGTTTGTGCATGGTTTGGTTGAATAGAGTTGAGCACAAACCTCAAATAATCCCTTGGCCAAAAATGACACAAGCTGCTTGAGCATGACTGTAATTATGTAGGCATATACAGTCTCAAACTTACAGTATTCAATTGTATATTGACATATGCAGCAGTAATTCTGCTTAGCCCCTGCCGGCTGCAATTAAACTTTGTCCAATTTACAACACAGCTTGTTTCCAAATGTTAAAAAATGCTCTATTCAGGCTAGCTAAGTTTCAATATCCAATGATTCCTCCACATATCATTCCTACCTCCACATAATTCTTACCAGTAAATAGAAGCAGATTTCATTCGTGAATGCACATTACCTGTCGATTATGTATCAACCTCAGGGTGCAATATCAGCCACTGTTCTTTCCAGGTCCTGTATGATTAGGATAACAAAAAGGGTGAGACTGTCTTACCCCTCAAGTAATGTATGATGACCCAGAGTATACATATAGGATGCAAGAAGTAAGCACATTGAAGATGTACTTCTTCTATCGGGAGACCACTTGTATCGGATGAGCTATATGGACTTTCTTCACGTAGTACGATACACTACACTTGCTCCTTTCATTTTCAGACTTTTATTCATTCATTCAGAACTTTAGATCAGTAATTTTGATATTAGTAAAATTCCTTCACAGAATCACCGACCAAGTGGTGCAGATATTACTATATCTTCTTTGTCAATGGATGACAGGTAGGATACCCTGTTACCACCGCCACTCAGCTGTTCCATTAACTTTTACCCTGAAATAATCTATGGACTCAAACAAACCTAAAAAGCATGACTTGAGGATACTTAAATCATTTCTTCCTTACAAAATAAAAATTTCTTCATAAAGACGGTTTGAAGCCCACACATCACATTCAAAAAAATAAAATAGAATTTTTGGATTTTAAGCAGTTGTTGGAACGCCGGAACCTAAACACAAGAATAAGCATGCACAATTGATCTTCAGGAATAAGCAGGCCCAAAGGAGATGATTTGAAGGCAATGGTAATACTCAAGTCTTTGATATCCTCCCAAAGCTGAATGGCAATAAAACAGTTCAGCAACTGCTGGACTAATATTATTGGACACTTAGAGGCAGTAGATACCACAGTTTTGGGGCTGTCACAAAACCATATATTGCTTCCATGGGAGTCTATGTCTTCAAGAAGGAGGTACTTCTGAATCACTTAAAGGTACTGAACCATCTGAAATTTCTTTTACCTTCACTATCATCTCACTTGAAGGCAACCTTATCATATGGAAGAGGGCAAACTAAATATGTCATCCTCAACAAATCCCAATCCCCAACCCCAAAAAGGCAAAAAAAAAAAAGGAAAAAGAAGAGGAAAAAAACTGAAATTAATGAAGTAATATATTAACTTCTTTCTAGAAGCTAAGGGTACTTGTGTGGGAACTTTAAGTTACTCTCTAAGATCCAATTTGAATCAATGCTATGAATAATATGGAAGATGATGCTTTTCTATACTCACCGTATTCCAAAAGAGTGGCGAAGAATGTAAAAGATAGAAATTTTTTTAAATGAATTCCTTTCATCAATGAGTAGCATTAGAGAACAGAAGGAGCATGTAAAATTATTCTACCCTGTTTCTTTACTATAGTTCATTATGATATTGAAATGTATATAGAAAGCTGTGCTAAGCAAAGAGGAAATTTTTGTGTCGTGTATTTCTGTTAAATTAGATGGCATTTTCCTACTGCAAATGATTTTGGATCGGAGATAATCCCTGCATCAGCCAGAGAATTTTCCTGAACAGGGAAGGGAACATGCAAAACTAAATGTAAAATTGCTATCAGAATGAATTCAAGTATCCACCATTCTTCGTGAAGCTATGCTTGTTACGCTGTACATACTTCCATATTTTTTCTTTATTTTTGTTGCATTGCAATCATAATTGTTTTGCAACTTTCAAACAATATGCTTTTAAGCCTGACAGATTGGTTCTAATGTTTACCTTTTTCCTTTTCCCTTACGGCCACCAAGATAGAGTTTCTATGATGTAACAAAGTGATGTATACATCAAGAAGGAACTTACCACCTTTAAAGATAGATAACAGCAAGGTTTGTGAATATCAGTAACCGTGAGTAGTTACTGAAGTTTACTTCTGCCAGAAGCATGCTTCCAACATGCTCCAGTGATTTTATCTTCCATGGAAAGAGATGCATCATATGAAATCTACATGTGAGTTTTTTTTTCCCTGCTGCAGATTGTTGATTAAATCATATCACATGGTAGCTTCTTAACTAATTGCCTCATAGAGCACAGCGTAGTTGGTATCCAATCCCGGATAAACTCCAATGTTCACCTAAAGGTTTGTTTTTTTAATCCATTGATAAATGGACTTTGTGTAGTACACTAACTATTTTTAATTACGTATTCTGGATCAATAATAAATTCCTCATTGGTATTGAAATATGATCTTATCAATATCTATCAGAAATGTAATGAAAATAAGATCTTTTCAAGTTTGATAATAAGGTTCTCCATTGCATGTTCAAACTACTTTACTGTACTTTAGAGTCGGTAATACACTGATGATGGCAAAGTACACGCAGGGCACAATGATGCTAGGTGCTGACTACTATGAAACTGATGTTGAAATTGCATCATTATTAGCTGAGGGAAGAGTTCTGATTGGAGTAGGAGAAAATACAAGAATCAAGTACAAATCTATTCAATGTTCTCCCCTTTTATATCTTTCTATTGAAATGCTTTGCAGATTGTTATGGTCTTACATAGTATTATGCAGAGACTGCATCATTGACAAGAATGCCAGAATTGGAAAGAATGTATTATTGCGAACTCAGAGGTAAATTTAGTCATATGATTTATCCTTTTTTATGTTATTTTATTGTTTTTATTCATATGATTTATCATCAAAGGTTTTGGTCAGATAAGAGTGTGTTTATTGAGGGTTATCTTTCCAAACTTTCCACTCCTCGAAGGAAGATATGAAATCTAGCCTGAGCTACAATCATTAATACATAACTTTGACGCATTAGCTACTTATGATGTGCCTAATGAAGAGGAAAAAATAGGTTGGCAGGTTGGATTGTCATTTCGTAGTTAATAATATCTGAGATCCCAATTTGAGTCTTGAGAGATCCCCAATTGATCTGATGCTCGTGTTTTGCAATTGCGCGATTGCGCGCATCCGATATTAGGAAGCTGCAACGATTCTAAAGTGTGTTTTATTGAGGTGGTAAAAAAATATAGATGGAAAAATAGGCAGTTACAACCAAACGTCTAATGTGGCTGTATTTCTGCTCTGCTTGGTTCTCTTTGCTCAAAAGATGTAAAATCAAACCCCTAATTGTAACATTGTCTACACCTCACCAACTTTCAGTCCTTGGATTTTAGCTTCATTGGCAACATTTTTTTTTCTGATCAGGGGATCTCCAATTTTTAATTGAGATTAAGCTTCAAGCTTATGTGGGACCTTCATGCATGGATTTGCAGGGTTTACAAGAGGCTGACAGATCTTCAGAAGGGTTTTTATCAGGCCTTACAATCATGTTGAAAAACTCAACAATCAAAGGTGGTTCTGTGATATGACTAGTATCCAAAAAATTTTGGTCCTGTTTGGCAAATTAAGGCTGGGATCATGAAAATTACTGAGATTTGAGAACATTCACAAATAGCAGAGAGGATGCAACAAGTTTGAATTGATACAAGTTATATTCATTGTTTAAATGCATATTCTTTCTGATATTTTGTGTTAATGTACTGTATCAAAGTTACAGATGCTGTTCTATTTCTTCCAAACGTGGGAGGAAATCAGAGCTTCAAGCCCAATTTAATCAGATAGTTAATAGCACCAACCCACCATCACGGCCAATGCCAGCTTGGTAGTGTGTGTGATGTACAGCAGAAAAGTTTCTTCAAGCCACAACCAGACATGTTACCCTATAGGAGGGAATGAAATACACAGTCGTATTGATTCAACATGAAAAAAATGTTAAGTACCTGGGTTGTTTAATTTTGAATTGGAACCAAAAGGAAAGAAATTATACAGGTATTCAATTTAAACAATAAACCAAGGAGTATGTTATTGATTCGTTCGACCAAAAAAAAGATACCTCATTGTCTGCAAGACCACAAAGAGAAAATGCTGCATAATGTTGCACAGAGCCTTCTTTTGAATCAAGTAGTTCCAATGATGGAACCAACCCACTATTGTGCATAATGCAGAGCAAATAAGAACTATCATAACTAAGGTGTAGACCATTTGAGCGCCAATATAAGAGTACTTAAGACAGAAGAAAAGCAGGGCAACCTTGCTACATTAATTAGTAATCACTGCATAAGAATGTCCTACACCTAGAGCCTACTCTATCATTTCAATTCTTCCTTGCCCAAAAAAACAAAAAAAAAAGAAGCTATTTTGCAAAAATAATTAAATGACCAAGAAGATTTTCCCCAATTCTTGAGTTTAGAAGGTTTTCACCTTCTTCAGTATATAAGCTATTACTTCTATTATCTGAAGGACCATGCCGATTGTTTGAAAAAGATAACATATAGTTCACAACCATCCGACAGTAATGACCAAACAGAAAGAGAGCAGTTCTGCACAAACTCATTCTCCATAAACTGTGATCCAAACAACATAACACTAACCTGTGCCAATCTCACCCAACAAAATAGTAGGTGAATATTACATACTCTCTCTCTCTCTACCAGCCCTTGAAACCACAAAACCAAGTGGTTGAAATTTGAGGTCCACAGCCACCAAGCTAGAAGGAAGACCGGTAGTGAATATTACATACATAAACAGGTTAATGATCATAAAAAAAAATTAAAAAATAGTAAAATAATTTTTTTTGAACTTGATAAAATAATTTAATAACAATGTAATAAGGAATTATGAATGTATACTAACAGTCAATCATGTAATACCATAATTTTAATGAAGAACATAAAAAACAAGTTAATAAAAAGAACATGAAAATAGTAATGAATCTATAAATTGCATTCCGAAAAGTGTGGGTCAAACAAGAGATGAGAGAGATAAACAGATGCACAAATTTGTTTTTTTTAAAATGTATACTTAGTCATGATGATTTATGTATATTTATAATTCCTATGGACTATAGTATTAAACAGTTACATGGACAAAGCATGGATATGAAATAACATATATGGTTTAATATGTATTAGATACATAAATTACTAAAAAATAAATATTATGTGATATCACATTGTAATATTGAATATCTTTATTATGATAGTTCCTTATAATGGTCAATGAAAAAATGCATAAAATATAAAATAACATATATAGTATTTTTAATCCTCGCGCATCATCTAGAAATCAATTTGGTTCCACGGACGAAGACTCGACAGTAAGTGACAAGCAAAGATTATAATTATTGCGAGATGCACAAATACTTAAATTTTTTAAATAGGAATAGGTACACTAGGGCCGACCATTACAATAGTGGCCTAGAGCCTCAAAAATTTAGAGATCCAATTTAATTTTCAGCCTTTTGTTTAGGTTCATATTTTGAGGCTCTTTTGAATGGACCAAATTAAAGATAAAATATATTTCACAAGTCTATTTAAAATCTTATAAAAAAAACTCTAAAATATAACAATATTTTCACAACTCTATATAATTCTTTATAGAACGTCTTCTAAAAAAATCTAAAAATAACGACTTCTGATTTTAAAAGTAGTAATCTCCCTTAAATTATTTTTTCCTCCACTCTCACCGCCTCCCGCCAATTTTTTTTTTCTCTCTCTCTCACTCTCATTATATTAGTTTTTTGTCCTTATCCCAAAACCACTAAATTTTGAAAATAAATTATATTATAAATCTCTATAAAATATTTTTCGCTTCAGCCCTCAAATTGTTGTGTTTTGTTGGGCCGCTGTTGATCTCACTAGAGTAAAGGGCAGACATTTCTCAAGCTGTAAATATGGTGGTTGAAGCATCTCAATCAAAGGCCAGACAGTGCCACTGAACCATATAAATCTGAATCTCAATTCTCAGAAAATGAAAAAAAGAAAAAGAAAAGGGAATTGAAACCTACGAGATACCACCAACGAATCACTATCTCCGCCTCCTCCTCTTGCCCTAACAGTTCCGAATCACAAAACACGCAAATAGATAGACCAGCATAATCAAAGTTGAATATATAAAAGTAATTATATATAAATATATTATATGTAAAAATATGTGTACAAAGACACACACACACACACACATATATATATTACATTGTACCACGTGACATTTAACCCTTCAATACAATGGGGTAGGTGCCTCCTGCTTTCTCGGTTTCAGGCCCACCTCCCAGACAACTTCACTATAATGAACATACCGCACTTTGATCAGCTAAACTTTGATTTCTGGAATTCTGTAAGCCTTCATATCTACCATTACTATCATTACCCGCCGCCATTGCCTCAAAATCCATCTCCACAAATGGAAATCACATACCCACAACATCTCCTCTCTTCCCTTGGCAGGGACAACCCCACAATTGGCTTCACCACCAACGCCTCTCTTACTGGATTGAACTGACACCTAAATCACCCAAGCCAAATATTCACTCAGTAGGCTCTGTACCTTTTCCACTAAATAAGTGTTTCCCGATGTTACAATGAAATTCAAATGGCCAATCGAGGCCATTGCCAAGGTTAAACTAGAGGATGAATAAATTGGGAGGATTTCCAGCCACCTGTTAGTTCGAGGTAACAAATTACTTGTATTTACGGTTGTATTGGAATTGATGCAGTATTATGGACTCTTCATAAATTTCTAAATGCATGCATGGATATGAACATTATGAGTTAGGTTTGAAAAAATAAATTTTACTGCATGGAAAGAAATTTAGTAAAAGGAATTGTCATGCAAACTAGAGCCTAATGCTTCGATATTCAAAGAGATTCACAGCTAGAAGATCACAATGTCCAACCAATGTAGAACTCATCTATTCAAAGCTCATATCACAATACTTTCACAGAACACCACTCATGCTTCTACTATAGGATTGAGGTTCAAAAAATCATTGACAGATTTGTCTTAGACCCTCTGCAAGTCATAGTCAAATCCTTCGCTTCGAAAACCTTTACTAAAATATTGAATATATTTAACTAAGGCTTTAATTCAATACTATATAACAACTATAGGGTGTGTTTGTTTGAGATATAATAGTGATATAAAGGGTGGGATTGGGAGAAATAGTACGTGGGGAGCATTAATACTTTGTTTGTTAACCATTTTTAGTAAGATACTAATTTCCGGATTTCTAATACAACCCGGTATGAACAATGACACTAAACCCATTTATATGGGTATATCTAATACCACCTAAGATGTGATATTAAAATGAGGTAGAAAATTAACAATGGTACTAGATTAGTAAATTATAGTATTGACCCTTCTAATGCCTATGTTCAAATTCAAAACAAGGGCATGAAAGACAATTTAAATTAAATAAATTCCTTACTTTTGTCGTGGGGACCATAAGAGAAGTAAATTACAATATTAGCATTTCAAGTGTCTATTAATCTTAACCAAACAAATGATATTTAAGTCAATTATCAAATGTAATTATTTTTTTTATGTGGGACCTACATACATTGCAAAAGTCACAAGCCAAACATGATAGTATAAAATAAAAAAGGACATTAAATCATGTCTTTCACACCCATGATGTTGGAGAGGATGATAAATAAACCCCTAATCCCATCCATCATTCTCTTTGAAACAAACACACCGGCAAATCAAAATGTTGGATATTGATATTTAGTTGTATATCAAACACCATAAAACTAATAAATTGAACTGACTTCAACTAGTCTTGTACAACACACACTAATACAACAAAACACACACACACACCCCAATACACAGAAACACACACACTAATATTAACACACAAAAAACATAAACACATTTAATAAAAAAAATCAAAATACACATACACTATTCCCCAAAAACACACATACATACTGGGTCAGGTCAGCCCATGGGTCATGGTTTGGTCCACATGTCAGCCTGTTGGTCATGGGTCGAGGTCCGTTCAACTCGTGGGGTCATGGGTCGGATCATGGGTCATGGCGTATGTATTAGTATGCTTGTTTTGGAGGGGGGATTGTGTGTTTTTGGTGTACTAATGTGTGTGTATTTTTGGTGTATTAGTATATTTATTTGGCTAGTTGTTGCCCACGGGCGTTGTACGTATACCATTTTGCGTATAAAATGTTATATATTAAAGTTATCGATCACTTTTCTTCTTACAAAATCCACAACTTTAATAAACTTTAGTAGTTAAATGTCCAAGATTCATATTCTATTAGAACGACCCTCCCCTTCAATAGATTTGTGTGTGCGGGTTTTGATTTCTCGATTTGTGTGTGTGTGTGGGGGGGGGGATTTTGATTTTTGGGTCTGTGTGTGTATGTGCGTGCACGTTTTTTTGTGTGCGGGTGTTTAATTTTTTAAATTTTTAAATTTTTTATTTTTTGTGTGGGTGTTTCTGATTTTTGTGTGTTGGTGTCTAATTTGTGGGTCTGTGTGTGTGTCTAATTTGTGGGTCTTGGTTGAGGATATTGGGTCTGAGTAAACAAAAATCACATTTTGTACACATTGTGTGTGTGGTGATTCCATGGGTGTTGTGTCTGTCTTGTGTGCGTGAGTCCATGTGTTGTGTGCGTGAGTCTTTGTTGTGTGTGTGTTGATTCTGTGTGTAAATTTTGCTAATATTTAGGATAAAATTTGAAGTGTTTATCATGTATTTTATTATTATTTTCATAATTTAGTAAACACAAGTGACTTCTAAATACATTTTCTGTTTTCAATATTTATTACAAAATAAAACAAAAATTATCTCTATTTTTTAATTTTTTGAAAACAAAAAATAAAAATATTACCAAATGCACCTTAAGTTTTCATTCTTACACTTTTGGACTTTGAAGTGCTAAGGAGAACGATCATGCCACTGTTATAAGATTGAAACAAAGCACGATGTATTTGCACAAATACTTTATTTATTGTTTATTTAGTTGGTATCCTTTATGGTTTTCTTTTAGGATGTGATACACGATTAATTAAATAATAAAGTTTGATGATGGACAAAATAGACTTATGCACAATCAACAGTCAAGTGAATGATGTAGGAGAGTTAATAAAGCAGTTAATAAAACAATCATTGGTAAAAAGGTAAATATTCAATCAATACACAGATATATAGTGATTCGGTCAAGGTGACTTATTTCACTTCAAAAACGACAACAATAACCGGAGAATCTTTATTAATAAAGTAAGGTGAGAGAGAGCAAATGTGAGCTCTGTGAAAGATATGGTAGCTAAGAGAGAGAAATAGTTACGTGAAGAGTGTGTAGAGGGATGTCTCTTTCATGTGGAGAGAGCTTACAATTTATAGACACAAAATTTTTAATTTTTTTTTTATACATTGGAAAATAAAAGTCATAAACTGAATAGAGTGCCTAGAGTAAAACACACTGGCCACATCAGCCATAAGAACGTTAGCCATCTGGGGGGGAAGGATCCTAAAGCTCAACAAAAGCATTCGTCTGTTGGACCCCAAGATTGGCCAAAAAATCAGCATATTGGTTTCCTTCTCTGAAAGTACGGATGATGGGGATATGGTTATATCTCATCACATCTTTGCAGCTCTTGATGATAACTTTGCTAGGGTGGACCTCATCAAGATCAGACGACAACAACTTAATTGCCTCCAACAAGTCAGTTTCCACATCCACCTGGGTGATTTGAAGTCTTAGCAGAAGTTCCAGCCCCTTTAAAAATCGCCCAAAGTTCTGCTTGAATACTTGTTGTGTCATTCATTCTCCCATAAAAGCCTGTAATCCACTTGTCTTGGTCGGTTCTGATAATTCCTCCAACTCCTGCAAGTCCAAGATTACGTTTGGAGCATCTATCAGTGTTGAGCGTATTCCATCCTACAAAAGTGAAAGACCATCTGATCAAATTAGATAAGGCATTATTCTTAGCAAAGTGAACATCACAAAGCCTTTAGTTAAGACAGTGACATGAAGGTAAAAACACTAGTCATTCGGGGAGGATAGCTACAAAATGTAAATATAATTAAAAATTATTTTAATCTTCGAGAGTGACTATTCCGATGATTGCTCCACACGTGCTCTAATCTTCTTGAAATATTTGGACCTTGGGCTTGATTGACTCCACGAGCTAGGCTTGACCCATTTTATAGTTGATTTGAGCTTAATCGATTGATTGGGCCTGACCTAATCGACTTTGGGCTCATCAAGGTTTACTAAGGATGGAAATTTTAAACTGATTGATTCGTGACTTCATATACATATAAGTGGTAGGTTTACAATGTAAATGGATAAATGGGTCACATCTTGCGTTAACTCCACTTATCTTGGATGACTAGTAGAAATTAGACGCAGTCCCTCTATTTCACAAAAGCATAAAATTCTCCATATGCAAATTACTCACTGCCTATGAGGAAATACGAAAGCAGAAAATAGTACAAATATCAAAGACTACCATCAACATCATCAACCTTTGACTATGATCCCGCCTGTTGAAACAAAGAAGAGCATCAATCAATGAACAAGTGCACAAATCAATCACATTCACACCACAAGGTCATTGAACATGTAGTACCATTGGGGTGGAGAACTCGGCCAGTGTAGTAGGAAGGCTCCTGGGATGCCAGGAACACATAAGATGGTGCAATTTCATAAGGCTCTGCAGCCCTGCCCATCGGTGTCTCCAACCCTTAGTTTGCAGCCATGTCCTCGGGCATGGATGTCGGCTGTAGTCGAGCTCGGACGGATCCAGGGGCAACGCCATTGACGCGAATTCCTTTATCCAACAGCTGAAGTGCTAGACTCCTGGTGAAAGCCACAATTGCTCCCTTGGTTGAGATGTAGTCCAGCAACACTGGACTGCCGACGTAGGCGGAAACCGAGGTTGCTTTAATGATGGCACTTCCTTCTTTCATGTGCCTCAGAGCATTCCTGCACCCAAATGCAACTGATCACCAAGCTGGCCAAAATGTTTTTGTACCAAGTGAGATATCCTCTACTACACTGTCTCGATGTCTCTCGAGTTTCTTGCTCGGTGAGCGTGGAGGCTTTCATCGAAACGGGAGAGAGAGAGAGAGAGAGAGAGGCCCGGGTGGTTTTTTTTTTTTTTTTTTTGTGTTTTAGTCAAGGGAAAGGGTTGCTTGAGTATGAATAGATTAACTTAAAGGTATTAGTGGAACTACCATTTCTATAGAACAAATTAGGGGTGTTCTAATTTTTGATTGTCCGTAATTTCCTATTTTACTCGATCCTATCTTATTCTATTGAACGGTTATTCACAAAAATCGGGTAAAAATACGAAAGAGTTTTTAATTTTCTGATTAAATCGGATAAGAATATGGAATATCTATCAATTTTTGTGCATTCCTATCTTATTATACTAATAAAAAATATATTAAACTTTTTTATATTTTTTTTAGTAATTATAAGAGTATTTGTGTGATATAATTTATATTATAAACTTTGTGGATGTTTGAGTTGAGAAAACATGAACTTGTTTTTTGTGTAGCTTACATGATTTGTGGTGAACTGGTGATCTATTGAAACAATTATAATTTTAATGTGTTTCATATGGTTTAAATTTAAAATAATTGTTATTGTATTTGTGTAACAATTATGATAAATTGATGTTCATATTTTTTTATGTTTTATTGTATTTGTTGTTGTAGTTGTTTTAAGTTTTAGTGTTATTGATTTATTGTATTGTTAAATTTGTGCATGTTATTTAATTGAATAGTTAAAATGATCCAAAAATTAATAGTTACAAAAGTGTTTACACGACTTCCTACTCGATTAATCGAGTAGAAACACACACCTGATCGTGTAGGGTAAGTCAAAATTTTTTTTTTTTGCAAAGTATCGAATAGGAAGACGAAAAACTATATTTCATACCCGTAGGGTAAAGTGAACACCTCTAGAACAAATGGGAACCTAGTGTAAAGCCTTCTCTCTTAGTGAAAAAAGAGACTAGGCCCTAGTTTAGTTTGCGTCTCAAAAAATAGTATTTAAAAATTAATTTTAAGAAGAGTTTTAGAAAATTATTTTTAATGTTTTTTGTGTCGCATAACTTGTTTAGTTATATGATTCTAAAAACAGTTTTAAAAAATAAAAAATAATAAAACTTATTTGGACAGTAAACCAAAAAATAATAAAAATAAAAATGTGGTGGTGGACATCGTGGTGGTGGTTGGTGGTGGGTGATGGTAGTGATGGTGGAAGGGGGGAGGTAGTGGTGGTGGAAGTGTGGTAATGATGTGGTGGATGTTGTGGTGTTTTCTAAATTCTGAAAATATTGTTTTTAAAAATACAGAAAACTATTCTAATTTTTTTTGTAAATTTACCAATTTTTTGTTTTTAATTTTCAAAAAATAAAAACAAAAAAAGTTTGTTCTCAAAATTATTTTCGAAAACAGAAAACAGCTTGTGAGATCTAAAATAAACACGATCTTAAATTTTTATGCCAAACATCTCCCTATTACACGCACAAACAAATAAAAAACTTCTGCACCCCTTTTAGTAGTAAGATATAAAAAACTAAGGTCTTTATCTTATTTACAAAGGACGCTCCATCCCTGTAACCTCAACATGCCATGGTAGATACTTTAGTCACATCTTACCCCATGGTCAAATTGGATCCCTTCTCAAAAACGATATACAAATCAGGCTCACTACTTGTAAGTGGACTCTATATCAGTATATGGCGGTGACCTATTAGTGAGCGCCGGCCTAATAGTGAGAAAAATTACGACAAAGTATACTAGAGTAGATTTGAATTTGTTAAGAGTACCATAAGATTAATACCAATCACTCACTAGTTTCTCTTACCTAGTCATGAAGAAGAGAGAGAGAGAGAGATGTTTGTCCTAAACACACTCTCAAGCTGAAGCTCAGTGATCTCTTCAATGGAGTTAGTCAGGTGCTGCTCAGCTGCATTGTTCACCAAAATATCTATCCCGCCATATATAAAGACGACCTTATCAACGAGAAATTTGCAGTTTTCGTCCGATCCGACGTTGCTAGCAGTGGTGACGGGGTCTTTCGCATCGTCCGGTAGAAATAAATTTGGAGGGAAGTTCCAAATATTTCAAATTAATGAGTTTTAATTAGATTTTAAATAAAATAATATTTAAAGTCAAAAGATAGACACTTGGACTTGAACTTATTAACGGTTAATTATTTTTGTATTAATTAATGTCTTTTGGCCCAAGAGTTGTATCTCCTCTTTATATCTCTTTGGTCTAAGAGTTGTGTCTCCTTTTTACATCTCTAAGGTATTATAAACACTTGTACAGATCCATTAATACAGATATACAAAAAACGTTTCTCTATTATATTTTCAGAAGAATTTTAGAGTTTGCTATCTAAAATTATGTTTGACTTTATTAATCTTAGAGGAATTTCCATAAACCTAACAACAATATAGCAGGGGCATAATTTCTTTGAGGAGAGTGAATACACGATGATGAAAGCCTTATAATTTGTTGAAGTTATTTTGCTAACATCGTCTACCTTCGCCTCTAGAAGCATCAGCAAGGTATCATTGGCATCCTTCAGCTCTTCATCTTTCATATATGTGATGTGAAGGCTACACTTGCACCTTCTCTGGCAAAGCAACAGCACACAGCCCTACCTATACCAGAGTCTCCTCCACTCACTACTGCCAGCTTCCCCTGAAATGCTTCCAAAATGATTACCCGTAACGACAAAAAATAAAACCAAATGATAAGACGGAAATGATAACTTTTGATAATGAGAAGTTATATTTAATGGTGCTGGGTGACGAATTATTCTTTCAGACTAATAATTATTACTCAAACATAGCATTTTACTGTGATTCATATAATCACAAGATTTATTATTTACCGATTATCCCTCTCCCTTTCCAACCAGCAAAAAAAAAAAAAATCAATATCTATCAGGTAGCTAGCATTAAAAGCAAGCTTACATGGAGTCTGTTGGCAGGCTTGTAGTGAGGGTTTATGGTTTGTGGGATAGGGTTCATGACATGCTCTTTTCCTGGCTGTTTCTCTTGCGACTATCGTGAGAATTTCTGGCCATTCTTTGCCATCACCTATGTTTTTCACAAGAGGTGTGTGTATAGGTATCGGAATAAAAGAAAAGATGGGCATTAATTACTCTTGTCACCACTGAAGGTTATGGGAAACAGAAGATAACTAAACATAGGTGTAGAGTCCAAATGGATGAGCTTTGAGTCAGTAGACATACCACGTGTGGACTGCATAGTCTACGTGTCACTCAGAGTTTCCCATCCATGTGACAAGTCTTTTTTCCAACAAGTTTTTAAGTGTGTATAGCATGGAGTGTCCATAATATTTTCCTGTTGTATAATCTCAAGAACCATCATCTATCACTTCGTCAGCTTTTTTTTAAAAAAAAAAAAAAACTAATTTGTGTATCCATGTACTAGTGTTGTGATAATTTTTCCTCGAGTCTTCGCGCCATTTAATATTGTCATGTGATACGCTTAATTCACAAAATATTTTACTCTTTTTTTTCCCTTCCAATTAGGTGTCATACTTGTTTTTGAATAAGATAATTCATTTTACCTTCTCATGGTATGTCCGAAATGGTAGATTGATTTCGAAGCGGAATGTATCTTAAAAAAAATTAAATTTTCGATTGTTCGAATTCGAATAAGGACGCTGACATTAAAAATCGTTAAATATTCAGATGGAATTTAAATACTTGGCTTTTGTCCAGCCTGCCCACGTCCATATCCATGTAGAGTTCCTCACGTATCTCTCTATCTTTAAGGTGATTTGAACATGTTGATGTGAACATAAAGGGTATTGAAGGATGGAATGGAACATATCATCAAGGCTTCAAAGACTGCATTAGATCCTTTATGTTCGATCTGAGTAGGGTCTACTTGTGGCTTTTTAGTGGTCCTCATATGTCAGGAAGCAAGTGGGTTTTTGCTAGGCAGTCCACAAACTTTTTTCTGGTATCTACGGAAAATTTCGATTCAATCAGACTAAGTTATATGTCAAACTAGTCAAGTAATTGTTCAAATAAGATTTTTTTTTTTTTGGGGGAGAAAGAGAAAAGAGGCATGAACCCTTGATCTTAAGAAAACAAGACCTTCACAAGATAAAGAGTACTATTTGATCAAAAATCCGTTAATTCAAAGATTGTCAGAGTCCAATCTCATTATTTTGAGATCAATATGGAAACTCTTGGGCAGTAGAACATTGACAAATCTACAATGTTATTTATTAAGTCTGCTTTACAGATTAAAAGAAGATCGATCCAATTGAAACATAATTTTTTATATTTTTGGGACTTGTCCTTTTATTTTTGAAAAATCTTAAAGAAAATATTCCATCATCGAACTTTCTGCCTCCTTTTTTTTTTTTGCTCTTAAAAAAAGGGTGAAAAAAAAAAAGAACGTTCAAAGACCACCTCGATAGACTTTCATTTGAGGGATCACGAGACTCTGAACTGCGTCTGTTCCTTCTCTCATGAACGAACTTAACTAAGCTAACATGCTAACATAACAATCAGCCAGCGAGTTCTAGTGTACATTTCAAGATTCAAACCTCCAATTTTAGGGTAAGAAGTTCAGTCAATACTCCATTAGACCACCCCATTCGGTGATATATTACAATGATATCTTGTATGAAAAGCCTGCCAAAATAAACTCTTATACTCTCATCCTTGCCTCCAATAAACTTGGAGTAAAAAACGAGAAAAAAAAAGAAAATTAAATAAATTGCGTTCCGATACAAAATGTTGACCAAATTGAACTGGGGATTATATTCAAACTGCATATGCCTCCTGTTAAAATCATTTTTTTCCGATTGAAAATGGATAAACAAGAAGATTCAAACACATGATAGGAGGGAAGAAAAATAAACTAAAAATCTCCCAAAAAAAAACTAAGTATAGCTTTAAATGGACATGAAAGGCTTATCCAAGCTTTTACAAACAATCAGACAAATCTATTACATGAGATACACAAACCTTATTCAGTGAAACCACTTCCAAACCTATCTCTAAGCAGCTTTTCCATGTACATGATCACCACATATATATCAGTGAAATCCTTGTCTGGACTAGTGGACAAAGATATTAGAAGAATTCACTGAAATATACAACACTTTAACAGCTTTTAGGGTTTAAAGAACTAGCAGATGGGGTAGGGTTATTATTGCAAGGTGTGTGAGGAAGCCCTCTTGAACTATTAGAGTGTCTGTGGAACTTTGTGTTGGATGAAGCGAATCTTCCTCGTCTGTTCTTCCTTCTCGGATGGGACGAACAGGGGATAAAAACCCCAGTTCCTTTGCTTTCTCTTCGGTATATTTGTTCATACAAAAATGATGGTTGTTTGGTTGGATGGATTGCTTCAGAGAAGGCCTAGTTATTTCAAAAAAAAAAATAAGTGATTATAATTTAATATGAAAAGTGAAATGTAATAAAACAAGGACTGCAAGTGTGTTCTGTGTCTGTGTGTGTGTGTGAGTGAGTGAGAGAGAGAGAACATAGTTCCTTTATGTAATACACTGAGAGAAGGTGATGATGAGAAGGCCAAAACATGAAAATGTAAAAGAAAAACGAACATGAGACTGAGTTTGTGTGTGTGTGTGTGTGTGAGAGAGAGAGAGAGAGAGAGAGTTTCTTATGTAATTGACTGTAACAGAGAAAGTGACAGAGAACCTGCAGGGTAACTGAAGGACAATGAACAACCGAGTCTTCATCGTCATCCATGAGTAGAAGAGAAATTCGCTCGCTTAAGTCTGCAAAAAACACATCCTCCTCTATTTCCTTGGACTCCTCCATATATATATGCCCTCAAACAAGTTTGAAGAACTTATGACTGACTTGCACAACCAAAAAAATGGAGAACTTCAATTCATTCTCCTTCTGAATCTTGCTGGTTTTTTTTTTTTTTTTTTCCTTTTCTCATTGACTGGGATAAATGGGGTTTTAAATAAGGAAAGACAAGGGATGGGTTGAGTCAAGTCAAACCAGTTGGCCATGTGGAGTGGTAGGGCCATAAAGATCAGTTGGGCAATCTGTCCACAGCCTCCATAAAGGATCATGAAGTGTTTCATGATATTATCCAGTTGGGAAGGAGATGAGGAGCAGCAAAGCAACGGCCACACCCAGAATATCATGCAGGATAGATTTCATATTTTCAAGATAGACTTCATCTCCAGCACATACTTGGTTGTGAATGTGTGAGCTCTCTCTCTCTCTCATACACACCCCCACACATCCCCACCCCACAGTCACTCAATAGAATAAGTTGTGGTTCACACTTCACCCTACGCTGACACATAGGTGCCAGACTTGCAGAGGTGACATTAGTATTTGTGGCCTAAGCTTCTTTATCTGTATTTTGATTGAGAAGTGGTTGATAGTGCCTATCTGACAAATATAGGTTGGTCAGCAGTAAGTGGCAAAAAGCCTTTCATGGATATGTCATTCATAGTCACCAAACTCGTCATCTAAAATTTAGTTTACCATATATGATGCAATATGAATATTTATATATTTGAACATACCTCCTAGGTCAGATTTTCATCCAAGCATATGTAAGTATCATGTAATCATCAGGATAACAAAGAGATTCATAACGGAAAATTACCCCATTCTGAAACCATGTTAAACATCAAATCAACCAAAAGTTTAAGTTTTTAAAGATGACATAACATAAATATCGCATATACTTCGAGACTAGTCCTGCGTTCAAGTCATCGCAAGCTCAAATGCTGAGATCTAATACTATTAGGGCTTTCCCTTTGCAATACAATATATGATTCTCCTTAATTTTTCCAAGACAAATTGTGAACAAATAATGATCATCCTATTATGCAGCAACACAAAAAAAATGACAAACAATATCTGAGAGAAATTAATTTTTAAGAAGAGAAAGGAAGGATCTCTCAGAATCCCTCCATTCCACTTGACTAGCAGAAAAAGTCTTTCTTGGAGACCTTGCAGTGGGGTAGACAATCATAAATATTAGAATTAGATATGATGTTTTGGTTTTGCTTTCTCATGAGTTTTTAAGGATCCAAATCCCTTCTAATACACTTTCATCCTATTTTCCTTACTGAGAGATCACCCATTGTGTATTGGTGGTTGACCTACTCATGTATAGATGAGCCCAATTGAATTCAGGATAATTGATCCACTATGCGAGAAAATTAAAGAAAAATATAATTATCATAGATCTCACTCCAATTTAGGTTGGGGGAAGTATTCAATGAAGATGGGGTAGTGTTGACTTGTTCTTGAGAGCTCATAGCTCAGCTGCATGTACTTAGCTTCTCTCTGTAAAGCAACTACTGTATCATGGGTGTCCTTTATGGTCCATATTCCTCCTAGTTTGCTGGCTGGCTAAGAATTAAGGACCAGAGAACCACCCATTTGCTGAACATCATTGTGCTTGGATATCCAATGTCATCTCTCTCTCTCCAAATATCTAATGACACAATAATTCAGGCATGACCCTTAAAACCTTCAGTTCCAACATCTACCATAGTTTTGATTGTTTATTCTCGAGGGTTATTGCAGAGTCATAATCTAATTTAACCATACCAAATGAAACAAACTACATATGCTTGGCCATACTAACAGGAAATCTAGTCGTGCTAATGTGGGCACATATTTTTTGATTAATCACTTGACTGACTCATTATGCAATAGGACATAAAAGTAAATCATACATGATGCCCAAAGCTTACAAAATACCAGGACAGAAGAAAAATTAAACCCAGATCTAGAACCAGATGAAACTCCAAAATGAAAGTAGTAGTAGGGAATTCGCCTACATTAGCAACCGATAAATACATGAATAAGCCGCATAATACTACATAGTTCAATCAACATGTACCACAGAAAGGCAAGAACATCAATTTCAACAAAAAACAACTGAAGGATCAATATAAAAAGAGAATCAAGCACATAAAACACACACCACAATAACAGAGCATTCAATTAACAAGTGAACTTTGTTCAAAAAAAATAAATCAAAGAGTGAACCAATTCAAGGTTTATTGACAGCAATTCAGAAGAAGAGTAGAAAATACACGCCTAGAAAGACATCAGCCACAGAATTATTATGTAGCTTCGGGCCTCAATTGAACCAAGGCCAAGGACTCT
The DNA here is from genome assembly GCA_963454935.2 of Ilex paraguariensis. NCBI lineage: Eukaryota > Viridiplantae > Streptophyta > Magnoliopsida > Aquifoliales > Aquifoliaceae > Ilex > Ilex paraguariensis. The sequence goes on along the minus strand of CAUOFW020000807.1, from coordinate 69,408 downwards.
GATATTGAATTCATTGTAAAATTCTAGCTCTTTGTCCTCGATGCGACAAAAACAGAGTCATGTTTGTATGTGCACACACACAAACACCTGAACAGAAACTGAAGATTGAGATTGGAGGCTTCGATTCCGTCCATTTCAATGACTTCGGGGTTGCAATTTACAGCCCAATCCACCCGCAACCACCAACAACACTTTGGCATACTCTTTAACATCATCTTATCGCCTATCAACTACAATACACCGAAGAAAGTGTGAAAGTAGATTAACCATTTTTAAAAATGTCACAGAGAGAGAGAGAGAGAGTTTTGGAGTTACTTCGGGGCCAATTCGAAGTTCGGTCAGACCAGATGGCCGGGCCGGAGAAGGAGCTTGTCGAGGCCTCTTGATCTGCAGGTAACTTTATTTAGGGGGAATGTCACTTTGTACCCCAAAAGATTTAAGTTTTCACACTTTGTCCTTTTAAAGATGAGATTTCTCATATTATACCAATAATTTATTAAAAATATTACAATATAACTCTTGTATCAACTTCCGTTACTCTTTCTGTCAAAAAACATAATTGAGATTAATAGAATGAATAACTAAAACCAATATAAGAATCACATTGTAACATTTTAATACATTGAATTGATGGTACAATATAAAAAATTTAATATTTAAAAGTACAAAATATTTTTTTTTAATTTTTTTAAGATACAAAAATTGCAATTCGTCTCTTTATTTAATTTGAGTTTTGTTTTTCAGAGTCTTCATGAGAAAAAGAAAGCTAAATTATACCGTGCGCCCCTTAGGTTGCATGAAATAACACAATGGGCCCTATTCTCTACAAGTTTCTAACGTGCATACCCCCTTCCTCTCACGGAAACTGCCAACACTAGTGTGACATCTTGAACAAGGGTTGTATTATTAACATTTTGTCATATGGTTTCTTTTTAGGTTGTTATCATGCGTGTAAGCTTTTTTGAGACCCCTTGCTTGGGTTGGGATGTAGCGGCTAAGTACCATAGAGCTAATAGCCCATCGTGCCAATCTCCCAATCCTCTCTGTTTTTTTTTTTGGTCCCCTCGTTTGCCACCGCCATGACACTAGTTCTTTTAATTGCATTCAGCACTGTTAACATACCAATGTGAAAAAAGCAACAGAAATTCACCTAAAAACAATAAAATTCAGCTAAAATTCAGTATGCTTATTTCTGGAAGCTATTGTCTACAATGAAGTATCATGTGTAATAGATACCCAGCCATCAATATGATTTACAACATGTTTGCTAATTGCAGTGTCATTCAAAAGAATGGAACTATACTTGTTGCCAAAAAAAAAAAAGGTGAAAAGAAAAGAGAAAAAAACCAGTATGTGTATATGTCTACAGGAGTTCCCGTCTGCTCACCACTAAAATTGGGTTTTTTCTATGTCAAAAGACAAAAATATAACCAGAACCCCAGCTTCCTTGGATTCAAATCTTCTATTTAAGAAGCCTTGATAAATCCATAATAGTCTTTTCTTGTTGCTTAAGTCTTGGTATGATTCATCATTTCTGTTGTCTTCTTTTTCCAGGATAACCTTTAATGCACTATTGAAGTTTTTTTTTTCTTTTTTTTTTTCCTTGCAGCAAATATATAAAACACTCATAGGCCAACTGCCTCAGATATAGATGAGTTTCACGATCGAGTAGCCTCGCGGTTTAAAAAGAGAGCATAGAGAAGCTCATTCCACGCATCTGGGACTCCAGGCAGACACCAATGGCTGCAGTCCTGCCTATGGAGAGGGGCAGGCCCGACCTTAGGACCCAGATAGTATACAGATGAATGCCCATCTTTCCTCCTCGAAGTCATATGGGTCACATTTAGAACCTCTAACGCTTTACCATCTGATACATTTGAGTGATCTGATAGTACATCGAGGAATACGCTCCATCGGGACCAAGTGTGGGATGACACCAATGAGGAACCCAGCTCTGGTAGTGTCTCCGAGTGACAGTGTCCCCCGGTTCTCCAATCCCCTCCTCTGCAAATACCATGTTAGAGGTTACATCCTCAAACCAATATATGCATAAAGGATTACTCAGAAATAAAGGTAAAACAAAGCAATCAGGCTTGTAATTAAAAGGCATCACATGCAGGAGGATAACAACTTGCCAAGAAGTTGACTCAACAACGAGACTCAGCTTTGATCTAAAAGAATAAGGTTTTTGCTTGATCAATAACTATCTTCAAACTATTGATAGGTTTGTGACAATCGTGTTGAAACTTTGTTTCTCTTAAATTATATTTTGTCTGATATGTGGGTTTCTAACACCACATTACAGTTTAAGCAATGCAGCTTTAACTTTCCTAACATAATGATTTTGCTCAAATATGCGTGAATAACAGTGTTGCTTAAAGACATGGACCACTTGGTTGCTCCATCCATGCACAATTATCAAGTCCTGTCAATGTCTTATGATTGATGCTCTAGTCATGAAAAGTACAATCAATACTTGTTCAAATTTTAAACGGCACCACAGTCAAAATCATGTGGGACAGATACAAATATTTCTTAGCTGGAAGTCACCAGGCAAAATATCGAGGGATTCCGGCAGATTTGTGGAGTGGAAATAATAAGACATGAAAACACAGTAGAAACTTCAAAGAAAATAACAATCGAGACAAACCTGAAATGTACAGGAGCATATGTGCGAAAGAACACCTGGGTCTTGCTGTGGTTCACTTGACGATGTATCCAGTCTACAACTGTTTCTATGGACCTCCGGTATGCACCATCAACTTTCATCTCCATATTCACCTCTGCTCCCTCTTGGAAGTAACAACCCCTAAACAGTACATTGAATCTAAAAGTCAAAATGCATATGGAAACAAAACACAAGAGTATAGATGCATTATTGCCTCCCCAAAAGCAAGATGACATTGGCTGTGGATGATTTGAATCATCTATCAATTCTCTACCATATCTCAAGGTTTGATGTTGGCGTGCACACATTAAACAGCAGTATTGGCCTTAACAAAGGGCATCTTAGCTAAAAATTTGTACCTAAAAGATGCATGCAACAAAAAAAATAGGAAACTAATGCTAAAAGACCAAATTACCCTCTTATGGTCTTCTCATAATTCCACCAATGCCCCGTATTGAAAACCAGCACATCTGCGTCTCTCCACTTCAAAGAGCTCCAATCCATCTGATCTAATTTCAGTGTAGTTTTTATTTTTGATGATGAAGTTCCAGGAGGAGGCCGGCTTTGCAATACAAGAAACGGAGCCCTGTAGTACTCCACAGTGCAGTTGTACTCCTCAAATTTGAAAACTAGAAACCCTTTGTGCTTTGTGATTGGAAGGCCATTCACTTCATAGATAGCACTCTTATTTGGAACTGCAGAAGAGAGCATGCAGAGGATGGACTCCCACTGGTTTCTTCCAATAGAGTCCCCAACAAATACTAACCGTTTGTTCTGCAGTTTCTCTAGCATCATCTTTGCATCAAATCTGTTTCAATCGAGCAAATTATTTTCTTCTTTTTCTTATTAAACCAAGATAGACAAGTTTATATACAATGAATCAGAAAATACTAAGACAAATATGTAAGAAGATACCATGCAAATGAATGGATGAGAGTTCATTGATTCCCCTAAGGCCTAAACCCACAAAGTTTTGATTCATTTCATTAAATTCCAAAATGGAATGAAAATGAGAAAAAGAAAAATATAAGGTTATACATCATCACTAATCACTAATTCAACAAGCGGCTAGTGGCTGAGAAAGATACACAAAAACTGGTCCTCTTTTTATTCATTCTTAGGGTGAAAACCATTATATGCTTGTAACATTAAATCGGGTGTGCTGAACAGCCAAAACTATTTGATGGATTGAATAGCATCACACAATCACCAATATCAGTTAAAGATTTATCAAATCAACAACCAATAAATGGTCCAGCCAAATGGAAACAAAAATGATGCTAAAATGTTTTCAAGAGAACTGAATTTGGCCTAAAAGGCATAAAACATTAAAGAACATCGTCCATTAATTCGTATGCATCGTCCATAAGTTTGTATGCATAGACATTGAAAGAAACAAAGCAAGATGCCAAGAACCAATGAAGAGAATAAATATAGAAAAACAAAAGGAAAAAGGACAAAGTCCAAAAAGAACATAGAAAATTCACCAACCTTATGCTTGACAGTGCCTCAAATGATTCAATAATTTTATTTTTATTTTTTTGGGTACAATTCAATAATTTTCAATCCTGTGAACTATATTATCTTGTATAAGAACACTAACCCAAAAAAAAAAAATCTTGTTGAAGAATAAATAGCAGTATATGGATTGATTCTGAAGGGAAACCACAGGAAGTGATCTTTTTCATAGCACAGTGAGACTAAATCGTGTGAAATGTGGCTTGTAAGAAAATTACATATAATACTAAGGGAACAGACGAAACACACAGCCAACATCAGAAAGTTCCAAAACAGAACTGACAAAAATCCATAATGCCGAATCCTGCATTTGATTACCCAGAAAATATGAAACACGGAAGTTATCCAAACAATTGTGACGAACTGACTTGTCCAACTCCAATTTAATATTCAACATTATATATCAACTTCTTGCCACAAAACTACGTTTTTCCCAGAAATCTGAGGAAAATGAATTTCCTAAAAAATTCCAACAAAACACAGAAATTACCAAAAAATTGTGAGGCACTTAGATGTTCAAATCCAATTTAATATTCAAAACTCATTTTACCATTCTTGCTACATAATTATCTAATTAACCAAATTGTTTCCATCAAAATGAAATTCAAATGAAAACCTGGGCAAGTTGCAATCTTTGGGTTGCCAACGCCATTTGGTGTAGAACAAATCAGGCCTTCCATTCTCAGAACACCTAAACCCGTCATCCAAAAACCTGCAATCTCTGGACTGATACAAAGGATAATTCTCATCCCACACCCAATCACCTTCAAACACATCACACCCACTGCCCTCCTCACTCAAATATTCAACTTTTTTACTCTCACTAGAGCCATCAAATTTCGACCACAATAACCTTTCAGATTGGGTTGAAAATTGAAGCCCTTTTGCAACCGCTCTGTAATCCAAGTAAAAGAAGCAAAAAATAACAGAGACAGTAGCAAAAAATAACCCAATAACGCCCAAAGAGGGCTCAAGTAGTTTCAAACGCTTGATTTTCTTGAACATATTCATGCAAGTCAGTGTCTCAAACTTTGATGAGATGGCTTTTTAGACATTGTACCTGGAGCTAGTTTTGGGTATCTGGTAGAGAGAGAAACATATACTAAGAGGAAAGAGAACAGGTATACAGGGGTAGTGTGAAAGCAAGAGAACATACACGGCCAGTTGGGTTAGTAATGACTACTGGCAATTTTATTGAGAGTCTGGTCAGTTAGGAAAGAGATGGGTGTGAAAAAAGCAAGGTAGCATTCACGGAAGAACTGTAAATTCACAAATTACAACTTTCTTTCTGCTTTTTTTCAGAGAAAGAAAAGAGAGTGGGAGGTAAATAGAAAGATGGTGGGTCTGCTGCTGGTAACGATGATTAACTCCCAAATCTAGGGACAATCTGGAAATGCTGAATTTAAGTATAGAATGTCTCTCTCTCTCTCTCACAGACACACACACTCAAACACACGAGACTATGCTTATAAAACTGTGTTTAGAGACAGTTTTAGAAAAGGAAAAGGTGAACAGTCGCACTAAAAACGTGGGTTCGTGATTTATGGGTGGTGGCCAAAGAACAGAAAAAAAGTTATATAACGGATAAAAAACTAGTGTACCACGTTTTGCCTTCGAGGGCCGTTTGGAAACCAGAATTAAATCAACCAAGGGTGAGGATAACTGGATCTTTGTAGATAGGCATACCAATGAATCAGATTCGTATCAGAGAATCCGATTAATTATATATAAATTAATATTTTTTATTGATAATTTGAATTTGATATCTTATATTTTATTAATTCAGATTTAAATATATCTATATTTAATCCGAATTATTTATTTATTTTTATACAAATATTAAAAATTAATTAAAAAATTTAATTAAAATTTACGTATAATTTGTTAAAATTTAGTTCATTAAATTTTTTTGAATCGGATCGAATTTTTGGATTATTAACGAATTCAAATATAGACTACGAAAATAAAATCTGTTGGATTATCAAACTAAACTTTTGAAATTGAATTCGAATTCGGATCAATCAAAATCCGATCTAAGCCCAATCCTTTGCGGGAAGGTATGTATTTTGTAAAAGTAGATATGATTGAGTGGTCCGGCGAATAAGAATTTGAGTTTGCATAAGACCATCTTCGATGGAGATTAGTATCCTTATTCAAATTTGAGTAAAAAAAATGTAAAAAATTTTGATTTGGTATAAACCACTCTAATGAAGAAACTCAACTTTAAAGAAATAGAAACTCAAATTTAAAAGAGAGTAAAATATGATTATTGAATCTTTAAAAAATGATGAAATCTAATCATTAAAAATTTAAGTATGAATTTGAATCTCCCTTAATTTGAGTAAAACAAAGAGTCACCCTTAATTTAATAAAAGTATAAGTCTATCATTGGAAAAAATTTTAAGAGTTTCTTTTACCAAATTTAAATTTAGATTTAAAAAAAATGTAAGAATTGAAGATGCTCTAACTATGACATTTAATAGAGTTAAACTTATTCTTTAGTGTAAGATAATAGCTTAAAATGTAAGGGTGCAACTCAAACGGGTTGAGTGGTCAATCATAACCAAATCCTAAGTATATAATTCTCAATTCTAACCCTGATTCTGACGCTAACCCTAACATTAATCCAATGTACTCAAGTAGAGTATTGCATAAGTTTAAAAATGAAAATTTAATTTTTTTTCTAAAAAAATCACAATATATATAAATAATTATATTATATATTAAAATTTAATTTGATTGTTTAAAAGACCAAATTGAACTATCAAATTATCCCAATTAAAGTTAGAATATATGGTGTCCATTACGATTTGAGCTCTTGTTTGATGTTTTAGTTTTATTCAATTAGATAGTATGATTGTATACTAATTATGATTTTTTAAGAAAAAAATTAGATTTTTATTTTTGATTTTATTTTAATAAAGACACAATAGAACATGAATTTTGGTTGTAAAATTCATGTTCTATTATGAATAACTTCGACCCATTGTTTGATTTTATTTTTTTTTAATTTTATTTCAATAGATAGTATAATTGTATACTAATTACCATTTTTTAAGAAAAAAATTGGCTTCTTATTTTTAATTTTATTTCAATAAATGATACAATATAACATAAATTTTGGTTGTAAAATTTAAAATATTTGATAATATATCTTTGAATGAAGTATTTTTTGTCTAAATATAATATTTTAAACTCGAAGAGTCTAAGTATTATACGTCTACAAATTTCAAAGAGTCTGAATGTAATTTAGTAATAGATATAAAAATGGGCATTTGATAGTAAGGGTCTAAGTGTTTCGCCCGTATAAATTTTAGAAAACCCGCGTGTAATACTTTAAATATCAAAAAATTTAAGTAATTAAATAACAAATTTAAAAGGTCAAAATATAATTTTTCCAATAAAAAATCGAATCTCGTTGTAAATGGGTTGTATTTTGCGAGGCATTGTCATAACTGTTTTAATAATGATTATTTATTTATTTATTTATTTGACTTTTTCAAAGTAGGATTACCTTTAGCTGTCAAGTTTTTTTGTGAAAATAAATGTGACAAAATGTGTGCTGTCAATTCTCTTCCTCACTTCGACGCAATTATCATATTTACACTGTTAATTTAAAGGGTGGAATTTAGCACGAGAATAAGGGAAAATTTCATTCACATTCTTTTTAATTTATCATATTTTGAAAGACATTTCTTCTATTTTTTAAATTTTCACCGACATTTCCTATCAGATTAGAGATATTCATTAGAATGCAATATTACTAAATTGTTCACAATATATATTTTTTTAAAAAAACTTCATCCATACCCTCCATATATAAATATATTTTTAATGAGACTCTCTTTATTTTTTAATTTTTTTTATGTATTTAAATTCAATTCAAGCTAATTAAAGTTTATTTTTTATGTATTAAAATTTAAGTCAATTAAAATTTTATTTGAAGCTCAAATCAAATTTTAAATGACTCGAATTAAATTTTAATCAGCCCAAATTTTAATACATAAAAAAAATATAAATTTTAATTGACTCAAATTTTAAAATGTAAAAAATAAATTTTAATAAACTTAAATCAAATTTTAATAAATAAAAAAATTATAAATTTTAATCGAGGTTAACAACTCAAATAAAGCTCAAATCGACTTGAATTTTAATATATAAAAAAATAAAATTCAATCAGCACGAATCAATTTTTAATATGTAGAAAAAAAATTTAATTAGCTCAAATTTTAATATGTAGAAAAATAAATTTTAATTGACTCAAATTTTAATCAAATTTTATGTAGAAAGATTGTTTGAGATTTATTTTGAGGTAATTTTGGTATTTTAAATAATTTATTTTTGTTATAAATGGTAGTTTAATGGCAAAGAGTGTAAGTAGTGTTTAAATATAAATTAGAAGAGTGTCAGTGATTTTTTGATAATAGAGAAAATGTCATTAAAAATATAATAAATTAGAAATGATGTGATTGAAATATTTTTCTTGATAATAATATTGTTCTCGAGTTTCGTTTTTTTTTTGTCGCGAAATATGATATCATTGAATTATAATTGTTCTTGAGCTCACGTCACGGAAATAATTTCCCCACGTCGAGAAATAGAACTGTTTACTTATGCACCCTCAATGCTCCGAACCCACAGCAACGCAAAATTCATTAACTAAACCGACGTTTTCGCAACAACTATATCACCAACTTCGAACTGCTACCTTAAATATGCACCAAGACTAGAACAAACATATAGTTGATGTATATATGCGAGAGGTCCAATATGCACAATGACTATGGCAACATACCTAATCTTTTTGCAGCCGACCTTATTTAATACAGATATAGCCCGTGCCTGAAGGTAAGGTAAAACATAATATTCGAGCGTTCAAAAAATTAATTTTACTATACGAAATAATAATTGTTTACTTCTTTGTTTCTTTCATTGCATCATTTAAAATTAATTTTTACCTATTATTTTTTTAAAAATAACGTTAAAACTTTTTCAAAATGTATAACTCCGATAATTTTTTTTTAACACGCGTACACTAACGTGTGTGGACAATGTATGAAATAAAAATTGTTAAATAATTAAACCTGTGATAACATTAGATAACGTGATGTGTTTAGGAAGAAAAATGTATAAGAGATAAAATTCAACTTATTTTCTTGAATTTTGGGACAATTTACAATCCCACGAGGACGAGTTATGACTCAATAGGGTCCAAAAAACTTAGAGATCGGTTCCAAGTTTTTACTCTTATCAATCCTAAACCCAACAAGCCATCTACTCTCTGCATAATTCAACTTCATTGTCTTATGTGACATTTAAGGGCATGTTTGTTTGAGGATAACGGTGATACAAGGAGGTGGAATTAGAAAAAATAGTACATGACATCCAATAATAACTTGTTTGTTTGCTTTTGTATATATGATACTATTTTTTGGGTCGCATTATCGATCCACTTGTTATGGTGACCGAAACCAATGTATATGGGCTTATATAATACCATCTAAGAGGTGGTATTATTTTTTGGGTTTTTGGTTACCAACGGTATTAAAGAGGTTAAAGACTAAATTACCCTTCGACTTTTAATGTTACTATGAGATTTGGCCACCAACTGTTTTTTGTTTTTTAAATTTATTAATTTTTTTTTAAAAAAAATTTGATTTTGAATTTTTTTTTTCTTGTATTATATTTAAGTGTACGGTGTCACCGTTTTTTTTTTACAATCTTTTTAAAAAAAATTATTTTGAATTTTTTTCTTGTATTATTTTAAGTGTATGCTGTCATTGGTTTTTTTAATTTTTTTAAAAAAATTATTTTAATTTTTTTTCTTGTATTATATTTAAACGTACGGGGTCACCAATTTTTTTTTTCATTTTTAAATTTATTTTAAAAATAATTAATGTTTTCCTTGTATTATGTTTAAACGTACGACGACACCAATTTTTAAAATTTTTTTTTTTCAAATTTTTTCTGTATATTCATCCGGAACATCCATACATATCTCTTAATTTTTTTGTACGGTGTCACCGATTTATAACATTAGATTCTTTATTTTTTACGTGAATTTTTTACATTATTCAGAATTTTTTGGGTATGAATTGTCATACCATGTATTATATCAAATATTGTGCAAAAACCTTACACAATTGAAATAATGAAATGAATGATGTTAAAGGTAAAATTACATATTTGTTATATAAGATGTGACAGAATAGATAGTTATTTGTAGAACTCACTTTACTATTGAACTAACAAACATGAAAGATGATTGAAATATTTTCTATTACTGGTACTAATTTTCAGTATTGAAAGTATAAATAATACATTTCTCAATACCACGTATAGCAATCCTCCAAACAACATGCCTTGAAAGTGAAGCTCTGAATTTTAACTATCTGGGAAAATTTCTAAATAGATATCCTAATAGAGTAACAGTTGACAGAGCCTTGCACCTCAATTAACTCAAGTCATGCTCAGTGGGTTAAATCACCTTTAATGGCTCAGAAGGTGGGAAATCACAGGCGCTCCCATAGAGCCTGGCAGTGAGAGCAGTGGGATTCCCATCGAACATTACTTGCTAACCTCATGGGAGTCTGGGAGAATCCTAAATGGGACATACAAGCCACTGGACCACCAACCCGATGGTGCTTGTTTTACAATTGACAGCACCCTTTTTTCATTTTTTTTTCCGGGGTTTGGGTTGGGAGTTTGTTTGAAGCTGGTTTTATGTGATTGTGTAAAGTCTAGTTCCAGAATATGATGAACGAACAAACGCCAATGAAGATGAACTACTCATTTATTTAGCATCATGCCTCCTCTTCATTACCTAGCCAGTGGTAAATGTTCTCTAACAACATTCAAGTTGTGGAATTGAGTAGTAGGGCAACATTTTGTTCACATAATATCAAAATCTTTTGGCTAAAGGGGACCTAACAGAGCAATGACATTTTTTTTCAAACATCATCTTTATTTCATTTTGTAAGATATAGTTTCACAGTAACTTCTGCTTCTTTGGCAGCTCAAAACTTTCGTCTAAACACAGCTTATCGGTGTAGTCTAATAACTGAATAACACAAGAACCTTTAATGTCTTCCAACATTGTGCTTGTCATTCTGTCAGCTTGACAGCAAATGTTCTTGCAGAAAGAACTAATCCAAATCAAATTAAGAAATTCCTATCCCCTACGAACTGAAACTCTTCAAAGGAAAGATTTTGTAAGGATAACATACTAGAATATTATGATCACAATTGTCATTTCTTAAGGCTCTTAAGTGCCTATCCTTCAAAACTCACCAACAAGAGCATGCAGCACTGCAGTTTTTGCAACACTTTGTATCTTTCACTTTATGATCCTAGTCCAGGATTACCTGAGCAAGTCATAGCCACTCCAAGAAACTAGAAGGCAAATGTGATAGCTATTATAACAATTAGCAATGAAGAAATGAGTTAATTACCCACTCTGCATTGGCGTATATGTCTGGATTAGCAAACTTTTGCTAATTAGATACGACGATTATCAAACACTTAACCTTCATAGCTGTCGATGTAAAATTGCTATCTTCCTAGGAACCAGAAAAAGCTCCACCATTCACTCAGAAAACCAACCCTCCTCAAACTACCATCGCTCGAATTTTGATTCCACCGAAAACAAACCACTAATGCCTCTCCACGCCAATGTGTCTCCTTAAGGAAACAATGATCTTAAACTCTTAATAAAACAGCATCAATTTCTAGACTATTTCTTACCCTAGACATAGCAAATATCTTTCTAATTGTCTCTATTCCTTTTTCAAAATCTCAAACCAACATAAGCAACACCTTTCCATACCAATGATCTACCAAAACTTCGCCTTCCATGATCAGTTCCCCAATTCCTTGAATCACTATTCTTATTTCTAAATCCCAAACTTCCATCTCAAAACCTCAGCATAAACCGTGAACCATCAACTTCGCATTATTATTATTATTATTATTATTATTTTTGCACTTTAAACCCAAATTAGTATATTTTCTTTACACGATAAAAATGGTAACTCTAGGAATAACTCTATACCCACAAAAAAAAAAAATCATTTCCATTACTGCTACTTCAAAATAATACTCTGTGAAATGTTGAATGGAAGAATGTAAGTAAAGCTCAGTTTTCCCTTCGAATAAAAAAATAATACTAACAATAATTATTTGTATGCATAAGTGCATAACCATCTAAAAGGCAAACAAGAAAGGGAAACCCACATTCCACTGCTTCATATATTAGCAAAAGAGCAATGGGAAAGTTTCTACCAGACAAATCTTTAGTTGGAGTTGTCATGAATCGGAAATTGACTCCGAGAGGCTTTCATGGGTTGTTTGGGCATTGTCGAAGCCATTAAGATTAAGCTGGTCTTTACGAGAAGGTTGAGATTGGTCGACAGTGTACTGTGATTTCTCCAGAAACGGCTTGAAACCCAGCTGAAGGGTTAGGTACCCAAAAGCTAGGGCTCCGATCACCACCACCCCTGATCTCATCGCGTTTATCTTCGCCGTCTCTCTCATTCTTTTCTCTCCTTTGTCCCCTTCTCTAATTTCCCTTTTTGTGTAAAACGACCTTGTACTGCTAGCAATTTAAGTCGCAGCTGCAGTCCCGGCCTGTTGATGGGTCGGATTTTTGTCCAAATTCTAACTAGTCCGGCCCAATCAAACCATCCTTCGTCCATTTTTCCGGATTTGACCCAACCCGTTTAATCCTTAATTAACAAATAATATTGGGAAAATTTCATTTTGCCTGTTGAAAGATACAAAAACTCTCATTTTGTCTTCTGAATAATTAATTTTTTCTCATTATCCCCCCAAAAAATAAAAAATATTACAATGTAGCACACCGTTTATTTTTATTTTGTCGTCTGTCTGTTTTGTAATTCCTGATTGGTTAATTTAGCACAAAACAAATGAACGACCAAACGGAAAATAAAGCGCAGACCACAATGCAGCATTTTTATTTTTTTGAAAAGGTAATTTAAAAAATTAATTATTCAGAAGGTAAATTAAAAAATTTTATATTTTTCAAAGGACAAAATAAAATTTACCCAATAAGATTATTGGTCCTACGGCTATGAAACCATCAAATTCTTGCTCTTTCCGGTCTTGTTTTTTTGGTCGGACACTATTAGAGAGGAACGGCGAAGTTTAAACCCAAAATAAAATCTAGCAGCAAGAACAGTGGTTATTAGGCCAACCACTCTTTCCGGGGTCTGAAACCTCTGAAATATAAAGAAAGTCTCATCATTCAATTACTCCATTCGACTCAGTCCATATTTTTGTCAGTACCCTTTTGAAAGTTCAATCACAACTGGAATGAGTGCGTGTGTACTGAAGTTCGACTTCATGGGTTCACTGGGAAAGGTCTAGCAGAAGCAATGCAAGTTACAAAGTCACCAACAGGACCTTAGGCACATTATTGTGAACAGAAGAGTTCCTTTATACTCTTAATCAGGCAAAATGCATGTCAAAAACCAGTATCATTTCCAAAGGCCCACACAGGGTTCATCACTGTCCTAATATTTGTCGCGCAACCAAGTATTAATAGGACATCCACCACCCGGTTTAACAAAATGCTCAGGACAAACTATATATATTCTAATAGGAATCGCACCAATCATACGACGCCCCATCACTGGAGGTTGAAAGCCTAAAGTAAACACAATAATAACCAATAAGCATCACATATTCACATCATCCCAAGGGATCATCAGTTATATCCAGAACTATGCTGGCAACCTCAAGACTTCATGTTGCCACGGTTAAGCAGCAAGATAAGATATCGTTCAACTAGCATTTTTCGTGCAAGATACATAACCTTGACACCATAAATGTTACAGGACACTTGCACAATTAGACAACGTAGGGATCACATTCAAAAGGAGAGTGATAGGTTTACAGTTTGATTCTCGTTGATTTGGAGTAAAATTTCACATTAAGTACCCTGCAACTTGACAATGTAAATGTACGTCAGAGGAGGTTAGAACTTTATAACATCTTTTTGATAGAGAAGTTAAAATTTTACAAGCATGAAAGTCATATTCTATGAAAAACAAAGCTGTGCTACTTCGATCTTTTTCTTTTTTGGGGTAATTATTTCTTCATAGATGGAAAATCTTGAGGGCTAATACTGACTTTCACTATCACTATAGTAAGTTCCCTTCTTCCATATTCAGATAATCTTCCCCATCAAACCCTTCTGCAAATGCCATTTCATCAGAGCATCAGTAAATAAAAGAGCTAAAAATAAGAACAATGTTGAAGAAAGTCTCTCGAAATAGTTTGAACACAAGGAATTCTCTTAAACAAGACAATATGGAAGATTAGTTCATTCCAATATCCTTGCAAAACAGGTTCACATGTAGATATGACATGGAGACATTCTAGCACAATTTTTCATTGTCTAAGAAAAGGATAGTGTGAGCGCATATTTTCAGTCTCAAAGAACGAACATGATAGTAACATGAAGCAATAAACTTAAAACACTGAACGAGGACCATGAGATTTGTCTATGTATAATGAGAGTCCACCTATTTTACAGGATGACGAGAAATGTAATAAGGATGGCGAGACACGCTCAATACTTCAAGTGTGAAGTATGATGATAGAATACTCACATCACCATGCACGTTTCTAGTCTGCCCACACCACCCCTACTCAAGAATCTTCAGGCGGTGGCTGTTGCTGTGGCCACATCTGCTGACCTATGTAAGAATGAGGCTGAGGGCCATAAAGGGCTTGATCCACAGGCTTCCCCATGTACATCCCTGGAGCTCCGACTTGTGAAGCATGTTGCGGTGGCATATAATAGTACGGAAGACCCTCGGTTGGAGCTCCAACAGGAAGGGGGCCCCTTGGGATGGATGAAAACACCTCATCTTTCAAATCTTCCCTTGGGACAATATCGACCAAGAAATCAAATATGTCAGTTCTAGTGATGGCTGCCGCAATATCATTCTTCTGAAGCGTCCTCCTTTTGTTCTCCTCTGTGTGATTCCAAGACCGCAAAGTCAACTCAAGGATAAACATCTCACACGCCCTGGCAAATACGACTGGAGCCTCAGCTGCTATCATTCTAACATCCTCATCTGCTTTCATAATCTTCTTTATCCTCGCCAATGGAAGGCTATGGTTTTTAAAATCAGTTGTCTGCTCGATATCTTGGTACTGGTTTGCCCAAAAATTGTGTAGTTGTTGCTGCAATTGTTGTTGCTGCTGCTGGTGGATGTGCTGATAAGCAAGCTGATTTTGTGCAAGCTGAGCTGGAGAGGCAGAGAGACCAGATGTTTGTGGGGGAGGCTGAACTGATCCAACTGGTGCAGGGGAAGAGAACCCCATCTTTTGGTTAGCTTGATATGGGGCCACACTATATGGCATCTGAACTGAGCTACCCACCACCCCAGTAACTGGAGGCTGGCCAGGCCCTTGCTGATCCATTTTGAGAGAGCAGACTCGCAACCTTTACTCTATGGGAATTTAAAATGTCGAATGCAGAAAAAACCATAAGATTTATTAGAACATAAAATCATATTAAGCACTTCATCATAGAAGATACCAAGCTTCAGTTAGTAGCTTTAAACCAGCAAATATATGGTATACATGCACACCATGCACCTATACAAGTAGCTGCTACTTCTACAGATAACTAAGAAATAAACATTTCCATAAATCCATAACAATCTCAAAAGTAATGAAAGTGAAAATAGATCCGAATGCAGATAACCTCTTGGAGATAATCCAGGAGAAAATCAAATAATTTAGGCCCATAGTCCTTTATGATTATCAAAATCCTCATATTTAAATTCCTCTTCAAGTGTTTCCACCATTCTTGTTAGAAGTTGAATTGCTACTCTCTGCAAGCATCAATTCTTGTTTGAATTCATTAAAAGACCAGTAGGCTTAATTGATCCATATACTAGAGCTTTGCATGGGAGCAGGGAAACATAATCTGCCAATTTCAACAGAGAAATCTCTCCAACACGCAAGATTGTACCATGGGAAACAGAATCCACGTCTCAATTGACTATTAATTATCAGATTCACACTCAGAATGAATAATCATTGGAAGCCAATTTCGATAATTTAACCCAGTTATCGACTACAGCTTTTCATCTCACTTCTTTTCGACAAAGAACTTCGCTGCAAGCAAACATATTTCAGTACGAAAAAAGTTGCCCTCTAGACATTCTGGAAATCTGTGCGTGCCAATGAAATAAATTGAACATGAATGTTTACCTTACAAAGAACCTTTGGAAACTTCTGTACTCTAACACTCTTTTAATTTATGTCAACTTAAATGAACAAATAATGCCGATAATGATGACTGAACACCTTCCATCTGATCAAACAGTGAAAAAAGAACACCATACCACCCACATTTGTAACCAAACATAGTTATTAAGAGCTGATAATCAATTCTTCCAAGGAAGTAAAAAGGAGGAGGCAAAGTAGAATTTTGTTGCTATCACTAATTGATAAACAAATATAAATTCAGAAAGCACCAATTCTCAAATCTACTAATGGCATCTATGGAAACCTCAATTACACAGTTAGTAACGATGCAAAATATTTCTCACGAACAAGCATCTACTAAAACAAGAAATTCAAGCTCACAACCAAGATGGGTTCGCACACACATATATATATACCAATAATCACATAAAAAAACCATTATTCTTGATTTCTAGCTGACATAAATACATGCATGAACCTAAATGACCAAAACGATACCTTGACAGCGATATTTACTTAGAATTCTTGGTCTTGCACAACGATCAAAACCTTACAACCAAAACCTAGAAAAGAATTAAGAGAATCATCATAAAACTTTGATCAAAATCAAATAAAAATCGATATCTACATAATGGTGTTCATAAAAATTCAACCTGTGTTTCGGCAATTGGATATAGTAACAGCGAGTGAGAGAGATATAGAGAGAGATCAACTAGGTTTTGGAATACAGAGACGAGCCAATTGAATGAAAGTGGAGGTCGACTCAAATGCATACATCTATTTACTTCCAAGTTCCAACTGATTAATATTCCCAATGACCTAAAACTACCCACTCTGACCTACTTTGATTTAATCTCGTGATTGAACATTTTGGTCTTTTATTTTAAATTATTTCTTTAAAATTTTAATTATTTATATATAATTTAAGAAAAATTTCAACCAGTTCCCTTCTAGTTTATCGCATCACTAAACATACCTCTCTATTATTAAAAACATCACTCACGCCCTTTTTAATTTAGACACCCTCGCCAGTAAGCCACTAATTATAACAAAAGTAAATTATCTAAAATACTTAAATTACCCATGTATAAACCTTAAATAATATTTTTACATAAAATTCAATTAAAATTTCAGTCGATTAAAATTTATTTTTCTATATATTAAAATTTGAGTTTATTAAAAAAAAAATTTCTACATATTAAAATTTGAGCCAATCAAAAATCGATTTGAATTGATTAAATTTTATTTTTTTAAAATTTAAACCAATTTGAACTCTACTTTGAGTTGTTAATCCCGATTAAAATTCTTTTTGAATAGATTAAAATTTATATTTTTTATTTTATTAAAATTTGATTCAATTTGATTCAAATTTGAGTCAATTAAAATTTATATTTTTTTATGTATCAAAATTCAGGCGGATTAAAATTTAATAGGAGTTGATTAAAATTTGATTTGAGCCTCAAAAAAAATTTTAATAAGTAAAAAAATATAATTTTTAATCAACTCAAATTTTAATAAATAAAAAATAAAGGTCCAAATTTTAATACAGAAAAAAATTAAAAAAATATAGAAGGATTCTCATTGAAGATATGTCTATTTAGAGGGGTGTGGATGAAATTTTTTCTAAAATATATTATAAGTGATTTAGTAAAATTATATTATAATTAACACTTTTAATCTGATAGAGAGATTCAATGAAGATTAAAAAATAGAGGGAATGTCCTTGAAGATATGATAAACTAGAAGGGACTTGGTTGAAAATTTTCTTATAATTTAGGGGATTAACTAAGATAATTGAAAGTTCAGGGAATTTATAATTTAAAACAAAGACATTTTATGAAATTTACTTACAAAATTATTGAATGATTTGAGTAGTGTCAATTCAACTCGGGCTCCACCCAATTTGATATACATTGAACTTCTTTTAATTTATTAAATAAATAAATTTTAACTCAAACTCATTTGATTGATGAGCAAAGTTAGCCGTGACTAAACTCGACCCAAGCTCAAATTGTTCCATATATACAAATTATTTATATTTTATTACAAGGTTTTATTAGCAAATAAATCTAGAATGTAAACACTTTTCTTTTATATTCTTCTCCAACGAATTATATAATTTTTGAATTTTTTTTGTTGTGAAGTCGATTACTTTAGGATTGAATATTAAGTTATAGTGTTTAAATTTTAAAATTATTTACTAAGAAATTAAGTTCAGTTTCAACTTGAGTTTAACTCACATGTATTTAAATTTCTATCAAGCTATGCTTGAGTAAAAATTTAATTTGCACAATCAAAACTCTGCTCAAACTCGAGCTGAGTTAGTCGCAATCAAACTAAATTAGAATATACTAAAAATAGAAAATTATTATTTTTTGCACTCGTCGTTTGTGCTATGTAGCTTTTGAAAACATCAACTTTGCTAAGAGCATTAATTTTTTTACTCCACCAATATTATTATTTAAGTTGTTTTAACATTTAAAAAAGCAAACATGATATGTATTTATATATTAATTTTGATGTACCTCAAAATAAATTTTAAACGCCAGCTCAGGAGGTCAGCTCAACCTAAGAGGTCAGAATAGACGAACAGAACGCGGAAGAGTAAAGTTGGAAGTCCCTTCGAGATAAGCAAGGGCAATAACCACCAAAGCAACAACTGAAAGATCACGAGAGGTTCCTAAAAGC
The DNA here is from genome assembly GCA_963454935.2 of Ilex paraguariensis. Lineage (NCBI taxonomy): Eukaryota > Viridiplantae > Streptophyta > Magnoliopsida > Aquifoliales > Aquifoliaceae > Ilex > Ilex paraguariensis. The sequence continues at coordinate 50,288 of CAUOFW020000807.1, read as the reverse complement.
GTTAGGAAGCAATAATCAAGACACCTAATCTCAATTAACCAAGATCTTCTCCTATAATCAAAGAGAACCCCATGAAATAAGGGTAAGAATCTCGGCCAAGATCCTACTGAATAGGGAACAGCTCTATAAATACTATGTAACGTCCCCAAGAAAAAGGGGAGGACCCTAGAGGCAAAAAACTAGCTAGTGTACTCTTGTAATCATCATTATTGAAAGATAAGGAGCAAGAGTCTCCATTAAAGAGTGGATTAGCCGAGCTCCCGAGCTGGTGAACCACTATATTTCTACTGTGTTAATTCTCCAACTCCCCAACAATTCTCAGTATCATTCATTCGAGTCTAGAATCTCAGATCCCAATAATTTCAATATTGTTTCTTTCATTTATTTGTTGTCACAAATTTGCATCACGTTGAAATACATCATCAGTTTGGCGCCGTCTGTGGGAACGACTGTTCTTGTTACGAATAAAGCTGATTTTTCAGTGACTGATGGTATCAACGCGAAACATGAGCCGAAGTCAGACCAATCATCTACGGATGCACGATTAACAGGAAGCTGTAAATAGCAGACAGCCCGAAAATGCGCAAGAAGCAGATCCCCCCCATAGGGAGTCTTCCTATGAATAATGAGATGGAGGTCATTCGTCTTATCAATGAACGTCTGATAAAACAGAACGAAGAGCTCTTAACGCTCCTACAACGCCCAAAGGAGGAGCGACCGGCCCAAGGAGGCCAGAATAATCCACCACCAACGGAGCAACCGCATCTCGACCCCCTCAGAGAAGTTAATAAGGTGGGAGAGAATAGCCAGACCTTGGGGCAAGAGTCTCGCCTACCTCCTAGGAATGGTCACAACAAGGAAGTACAAAGTCAGTATAAGGAAGGGGAGAGGAGCGACTTCTTCCCTTATCAACAGGAAAGAAGAGAATACCACTGAGAATAACGTTTCAAAGACATCCAGTAAGAGCTGAGCCAGATGAAAGAGGCAGTGAAGAGCAAGGCCTCAGTCTCGATGGATGCCTTGGTACAGCAAACCAAATCCTCATTCACTGTTGGGGTGTTGCACTTTCCTTTCCCACATAAATTCAGAATGCCACAGGTAAATGCTTTCGATGGGACAAATGATCCCATGGACCACCCCAACACCTACAAAAACCAAATGAAGTTGCATGGATATCAAGATCCAGTGAGATGCAGGGCCTTTGTTATCACCCTGAAGGGCTCAGCCTTAGCATGGTTCAATAGACTCCCCCCAACCTCGATCTCCTCTTTCAAAGAGTTGTTAATCTCGTTTGTGTCCCACTTCATCGGAGCTCGAACCTATAGGAAACCAAGCTACCATTTGTTAAATGAAACAGGGACCTAATGAGAACCTACGGTCTTATGTCCAACGGTTCAACTCAGAATCCTTGAAAGTGGATGTCCCAAACGAAAAATTTGTTATTACAGCCTTCATAGCAGGTCTAGGAGTTCAGTCAAAAGATATGATATTTTTCATCTCAAAGAACCCCTAGGCTAGTATGGCGGAGGTGCTTGCCAAAGCAGAAAAGTACATAAATAGTGAGGAAGCGCTCCTCTCCAAGGTCGGGAGCTCTTTGTCGAGAAAGGAGAAAGGGAAGGAAGAAAAGAAGAGAGAATGAAGTCCCAGAAAGGAAAGAGAACGAGGCAGGTCTCCAAGAAGAGACAGAGAGCATTCCCCGAAGAGAAGAGGAAATTTCAGGGATCGCCTCTCCACAACCAGAGCTACAACCGAGGTATGCACCCCGGTAGCTCACGCCTCTAACTGCTACGGTATCTCAAAAATTGTATGAGGTGCAACATGAGAAGTTTTTGAGGTGGCCACCTCGGATGAAAGTAGATCCGATAAAAAGGGATCCTGCGAAGTATTGTGACTTCCACAGAGACCATGGACATCACACCGACGATTGTATCCAATTGAAAAAGGAAATAGAATCTCTGATCCGGCTAGACAGCTGCGACACTATATGGCCAATGATAGTCAAAACCGAGCTCTACCACCTCCACCCCCTCAACATCAAGCGCCAAAGCCACACTAGCAACCTATGGGGGAGATTAAAGTGATATCTGAAGGATTTGTTGGAAGAGGAAGGTCCAGCTCTACTAGAAAGGCCCACTTGCGAAAAATCAGAGCCACAGAAGCTCTCAAAGTACATACTGTGTCTAAGGCTCCACGCTTAGACACGACTATCACTTTCTTAGATTCAGATCTGGAAGGCTACCAACATCTCCATGATAACCCTTTGGTGGTAAGAGCTATGGTGGCCAACAAGACTGTCCATCATGTTTTGATTGATAATGGCAGCTCGACATACATCATTTTTGTTTTTGCCTTCAACAAGATGGATATAGAAAGGGAAAAGCTTGAACCAGTAAGTGCTCACCTATTGGGATTCTTAGGAGAAAGGGTGCTGCCACTAGGGTCAATTCAACTCATCTTGACCTTAGGTGACCCACCCTGTCAGGCTACAACAGTTGTGAGATTCTTAGTGGTTGATGCACCTTCAGTATACAATATACTCCTTGGAAGACCCTCACTCAATTCTATAAGGGCTATTCCCCCTGTCTATCACCTTGTAGTGAAGTTTCCAATAGAAAATGGAGTTAGAGTGGTCCGAGGAGACCAGTGCGTAGCACAGGAATGCTACATGGCATCCATGAAAAATAAGGAGGTCGAGAGCATCCAATTGGATGAGCAGGACATGAGGGATGAGCTCGAAACCAAGCCAACACCATCAGAAGAGCTAGAACCTATTCAAATAGATGAGGAGCCAGAACATCTCGTCTACGTTGGATCCAAGCTGAGTAAGGAGATCAAGGATCTCCTCATTCAATTCCTGAAAAGGAACAAGGAAGTTTTTGCATGGAAGCAAGAGGACATGAAAGGGATTAATCCTTCTGTCATCACTCACAAGCTCAGCGTAAATTCAACCTATAAGCCCGTTAAGCAGAAGAGGAGGAGCTTCACCCCAAAGCGTCAAAAAGTCATCAACGAAGAGGTCAGCAAGCTCTTTCACGCGAAAGCCATTCAAGAAGTGGATTACCCAGTCTGACTAGCTAATGTAGTCCTAGTCAAGAAGACAAATGGCAAATGGCGTCTTTGCATTAACTTTACAGACTTCAACCGTGCTGGCCCAAAAGACAGTTTTCCTTTACCCCGGATAGATTTGATTGTAGATGCCACTACAGGACATGAGCTCCTCAACTTCGTGGATGCCTTATCTGGGTACAATCAGATCACGATGGATCCCAGTGACTAAGAGAAGACTTCATTCATAACTGAGCAAGGGATATACTGCTATCAAGTGATGCCTTTCGGGTTAAAAAATGTAGGTACCACTTACCAGCGCCTGGTGAATAAGATGTTTCAAAAACAGATTAGGACCTCCATGGAGGTCTATATTGACAATATGCTGGTTAAGTCACTGAGGGCAGAGCTCCACATTGGACACCTAGCAGAGTCGTTCCAAGTCCTGAGAGAATACAAGTTGAAGCTCAACCCAGCTAAGTGTGCCTTTGGGGTGTCAACAAGAAAATTTCTGGGCTTCATAGTTAATAGCAGAGGGATAGAGGCTAACCCATAAAAGGTAAAAGCGGTGTTAGATATGCAACCTCCCTCCAACACGAGGGAAATACAGCGTTTAACCGGGAGAATAGCTGCTCTGAGTCGTTTTATTTTCAGATCAAGCAACAAGTGTCAGCCCTTCTTCCAAGTCTTAAAGAAAGCCTTTCAATGGGTTGCTCGGTGTGAAGAAACCTTCAAAGCATTGAAAGAATACTTGAGCTCCTCACCTGTCTTGGTAAGTCCGTTAGAAGGAGAAGTACTTACCCTTTACCTGGCTGTCTCAAAGTTCTCAACCAGTGCAACGCTGGTAAGGGAGAAGGACAGAGCTCAACAACCAGTTTACTGCTACAGTCGAGCTCTGAGGGGGCCAGAAGAAAGATATCCTAAAATAAAAAAAACTCGTTTTAGCCTTAGTGACAACCGCCAGGAGACTTAGACACTACTTCCATGCTCACACTATCGAAGTTCCAACAGATCAACCTATGAAACAGGTGCTGCACAAGCCAGAATCTTCAGGAAGACTGGTTAAATTGGCCATTGAACTTGGTGAGTTTGAAATCAGGCACAAGCCAAGGACAGCCATTAAGGGGCAGATATTGACAGATTTTATTGTAGAATTCACAACTAGAATACCTGCAAACATAGCGCAGTTAGTACCTGACCTCCCCACGTGGAAACTTTCGATAGATGGAGCTGCCAATACTCAGGGCAGCGTAGCTGGTTTGATTTTGACATCCCCTGATGAAATAGAAGTTGAACACGCACTCAGATTTAGATTCAAAGTTTCAAACAACGAAGCCGAGTATGAGGCAGTCATAGTAGGGCTCAACTTAGCTCATTCAATGGAAGTCGAGCAACTGGAGATCTGCAGTGACTCACAACTCATGGTGAAACAGATAGAAGGTGCTTACAAGGCTAAGAGTGAGAAGATGACCCTTTATCTTAGAAAGGTACAAGAATTAATCAAGAAATTTGTGCAAGTAAAGATCAGACATGTCCCTAGAACTGAAAATTCGAGAGCAGAAGTTTTGGCAAGGTTGGTAACAACTTCACAAGAAAGTCTGGACAGGTTGATCCCCATGAAGCATCTGGCGGAACCATCCATTAGTATTGAAGATGAAGAGGTGCTCCCCATACAGAATCCACCAAGTTGGATGGACCTCATCCTGGAGTATCTCCAAAAGGGAGCCTTGCTAGAAGACCCCAAGGAGGTTGCAAAGTTGAGAACCAGGTCAGACAGACTCTTTATTCTGTAGGGAAGCTTGTATAAGCGAGGTTTTTCAACTCCACTCCTTAAATGTGTGGGAGATGAAGACGCCAGCTATATACTCAGAGAAATCCATGCGGAAGTCTGTGGCAATCATATTGGGGCACGGGCTCTGATTGGAAAAACTCTAAGGCATGGGTATTATTGGCCCATTTTGCTCAAGGACGCAACAGATCTGGTCAAAAAATGCAAGGCTTGCCAGATGCATGCCAACATCCTTCACTGTCCACTAGAGTTTCTGACTTCAGTAATAAGTCCTTGGTCATTCCAACAATGAGGTCTAGATATATAAGGGTCTCTTCCCACTGGTGTGGGACAATGCAAATTCGCCATTATAGGGGTGGATTACTTTACCAAATGGGCAGAGGTAGAGCCTTTGGCAACCATAACAGAACAAAAAGTTTAAAATTTTACTTGAAAATCCCTAATCTGCCGATTTGGGATCCCCAGAGCAGTTGTGTCAGACAATAGCAAGCAATTCGACAATCCAAAGTTCAAAAACTTCTGTGTTGAACTCGAAATAAGGAATTACTTCTCTGTCCCAGCTCATCCTCAGTCTAATGGACAAACAGAAGTCACCATCAGGACTATAAAGTTCGCCCTGAAGACCAAACTGGAAAGTCTAAAGAGCAAATGGGTAGAACACTTTCTAGAAGTACTATGGGCTTATAGGATAACCATTAGGTCGGCAACATAAGAGACTCCATTTGCTTTGCCTTTCGGTTCTGAGGTAGTGGTGTCTGTCGAAGTTGGGCTCCCTTTACTTAGAACGGAATTAGCAAACGAGGAAAACAATGATAATTCTCTTTTGCTAAGTTTGGATCTGTTGGAAGAAAAGAGGGAGGCAGCATTGAACAACATAAAGAACTACCAAAGGAAAATAGCTAGGTACTGCGACAAGAAGATCAAGCATAGGAGTTTCAAGATCGGAGATTTGGTGCTAAGGAAGCTTCTGCTAGCAAGAAAGGATCCCACTTATGGGAAACTGGGGCCTAACTGGGAAGGTCCATACATAGTCTCTCGAGTAATTAGACCAAAAAATTATGAGTTACAAACGGAAGAAGGGAAAGTTTTGCCCTATTCATGGAATGCAGAACATCTTAGAAATTTTTTTCAGTAAGTTTATCTTGTATTATGAACTACTGTTTAAAAAAATAACAGCAATTATGTGATTCATCTATTCTTATGAGCATAAAAAAAAAAAAAAAGAGTCCTGGAGGTCACGATGAACTCATTAGTTCATAAAAAAGAGCCCTGAAACTCGTGATGACTCATTAATTCATAAAAAAGAGCCCTGGATCTCGCGATGAATTCATTAGTTCATAAAAAGAGCCCTGGAGCTCGCGATGAACTCATTAGTTCCTAAAAAAAGAGCCCTGGAGCTCGCGATGAACTCGTTAGTTCATAAAAAAGAGTCCTGGAGCTCGTGATGAACTCACTACTTCGTAAAAAGAGTCTTGGAGCTCGCGATGAACTCGTTAGTTCATAACAAGAGACTTAGAGCTCGCGATGAACTCATTAGTTCATAAAAAGAGCTCGGGAGTTCGCAATGAATTCATTAGTTCATAAGAAGAGCTCAAGAGCTCGGGATGAGCTTACTAATTCATACAAAGAATGATGAAATCATTGGTTCATGCAAATATGGGAAAATTGAGATTTTCAGAACATCTGCAGTTACAAGGGTACAATCAAAGCAAAATTCCTAGCCGTCTCTCCAACTCAGTGACCCTCTCCGTTAGACGAAGGTTCTCCTCTTTCAGTTCATCTATTTCCTTCTCAACTGATGATAGATGGTTCATTAGCTTTTGACCAGCAGTGGAGAATAAAACTTCCCCCAGGCCAGAGTCGGAGGTAGGGGAGAAAGAACCATCTCTCTTATGCCTCTTCGAAAGAGCTCTAGTATCTCCGCTTTTATCAGACTCTGAGGAAAAAGAGTCAGGTTCAGGAAAAAAAAGAAAGTCCCGCTCAACCGCAGCAGCACTAAACAAAAACAGATTGTCTAGTGTCATGAGCTCAGAAAAAGACATAGGCTCAGCTTGAGTCGCTAGTTCCACCCTCATCAATTTGAGTAAGTCCAAATCAGGAACGCCTACACACTAAGAAACAAGCTAAGCAGAGAACATCATAAAATTTGATCCTAGTAGAGAGATCGTCATCACATTTACCTGGGTAAAAATAGCTCTTCCAGGATTGAGGGACTCTGCATTCTCTAGTGCCCACCTCGGAAAACCTCCACGAGTCACTTGAAACAAAAAATAAGCGTTGAATCCATCCCGAAGGAGGGGAGGGGAGATCAAATACTAAACGACGAAGCCAAAAATCTCTCCACCGGAAGCAAATAAAGCATGAAAGTTCATCCTCCTCAAGGGTAAAAAAATAGAGAAACTCGGTAACCATAGAAAATTCGCTATTACCTCGAAGACGCTAGAGGAGTAAGAAATTGGTCATGATAGCCCATCCCATGGGTGAAAGATGAGAGGGACACAATCCAATGTAGGCCAAAATAAATCCAATAGAAGGATGAATGGGAAGACACAGACCTAACTCCAAAGCCGCTTCAAAGAAGTACGTCTCCCTAGCAGGAAGGTAATTACAGGGTTTATCGAAGCTTAGAGCACGTAGAGGTAACTCAAAATCAAGAAATAATTTCTTCCTTATCCTCTCTAAATTGAAAGACGTTACCACTGAGGAAACAAAGTACCGAGTATGCCACATCCATTCAATCCCAAATGAGTTTCGCTCTCGAAACAGAACAAAAAAGGAGGCAGACATAGTGGATTCAGGCGAAAAGAGAAGAGAAGGAAATATAAGGCACTAAGCCCTCAAAAATAACAAAGGTATAACCAGAGAAAAGTAATAGCCAGTACTTACAAAAATCTTTTGAAGATCCCAGATTTTTAGGAAGTTGGTCATTACACGAAATCTTAAGTCGGTGGTGGGTCTCTAGGTTTCCAAATTAAGGAAGCAAAAATCATTTTGGTAAGAAGGCCACGCATTAAAGGTAGGCATCAACGACACCCCGAGATAAAACAAGCAAACCTCCAAGGAAGGGTCCAGAGCATAAAGGAAATGTCAAAATAAATCTCTGCACATCAGAAAGGTCAACGAGTCAAAAATAAGGAAATCAATGCACCTAGGCAGCTGCGCCTAAGCATGCTCTTCCAGGTTGTCACCTTGCTAATGGTACATGGTAGCTCAGGAGCTCGGAACAAGGGCACAAGTAGATAGAGCGTGATAATATGTTCTCCACCTTGCTTAATCAAAACAGCTGAACTCACAAAATAGGGAAGAGAACCTGGCCAATGGCTACACATGCGCATGTCCCCTAAGGTTTGCCAAAAGGACCCCTCAAATCGGGTCGGTGGTTATTTAGCCCTGGCGCAAATCAGCACCTAGCCGGTCTGCTATACATGGAAAGGATGAACCCTCACCCTAGGACAAGAGGGAAAGGTCTACTTGTTTCCAACATGATAAATCCTAACCCTAGGGTCTGCCACACCAAGGCAACAGTTTGACCCAGGATCTGGTTTGTCTATCAAGGTCAGCTATGCAAGTCATCATATGGGAGCCCCCTTAAGGGTAAGACTTTAAGTACTCATTGTCTTATATTTCAAACAACAAAAAGCTAGACTCCTACTGTGTATGCTAGACTAACCATGCAAACTTCCTAACCATTTGCTCCAAAAGGTTTAAATGACCTATTTGAAGCAAAGGGGGGGAGAGAGGAAGTTGAGAAGAGTTGCATATGTGAGGTTACACTCTAATATAAAGGAGGTACAACTATGAGTTGATAATTTTTTTAAAAAAAAAGGGGGAGAAAAGACTTGTTTTATGTCCTAAGTCTTTGAGGATGAAGTGAGGGCAGAGCTCTGATGGTCAGTTGCTGGAGTTGGGGCAGAAGCTGGAAACTCAGCTCGGCACATCAGCAGTTATTCCTCACTTCTTTGCTTCAAAGAGTTCTAAACGACCCTTTGAAGCAAGGGGGCGAGGAGTTGAGGAATATCATATTTGATAAACGATAGAATAAAGTAACAAGTTGAAAAACAAAGGAAAAAAAAGAGCTGTAAGTTGTAAATTATACACAAAATGTTACAATTCTGACGTTTTCGTTTCAAATTCTATTTCAAAATGTTACAACTCTAAGATAATTAGCCCAAAGCTACCAAAAAAAAACTTACTCTGCATCCTAAGTTTCTGATGAGGGAATACGGCTAGATCTCTGTTGGTCAGTTGCCGGAACTGGGGCAGAAGCAGGTTCAGAAGTTGGTAGCTAAGCAGAAGTGATGGGCAAATCAACATAGTTTGGGAAGGATCCAACAAAGGGAGCTTCTGAATGTGGGGCCTCTACAGAAGATGGGAGAACTGAAGCCTCAGTGGCAAGGTCAGTAGGGAAGGGGAGCTCGACAGCAGGGACGTCTAAAGAGGCGGGGGGCTCACCTTCACCTTCTGCTTTAGCCACCTCTGTATCTTTATAGCTGGAAATATCAAAGTCAAAATTTAGGCCAGGGTAGGTCTCCTCAGCTTTTTCTTGGAAAGGAAGCCATCCAGAGACCCATTTGGTTGCAACATCATCTCGCAGCTTGGCAAGGTCTTTGTCCTTTGCAGATATGGCAATATTAAGCTCTTCAAGCTCGCTGCAAAGGGCGTCATTAGCATCAGATAGGGCAACAAAATCTCTGGTTAAACTTGCAAAAGAGCTCTGAGCAGTAGAAGCCTCATGGCTAGCCTTGGCCCAGGCATTCCTAGCCTTTTTCTCCCCCTCCTCAACTTTGGCCTTCGCAACCTTTAAGCCCTCAATGGTGGAAGCCTGCTTTCCCACTTTGTCTGTAGCTCTTGTAGCTGAGCTCGCAGATCATCATTTTCAAAAGCCAACTCAGCGACCTTAACTTCGTAAGCCCTCACCATTTTGACAAAATTCTCCGCAGACAGGACCCTGTTCATCAAGCTCTTGACATGAATAGTAGACTTGGGGCAAGAGAAAAACAAACAAAATTAGGAAAGTTCAAAAAAAAAGAAGAGTCATAAATGTGAGCAAGAACTTACTACAGTTAATCCGTGAAGAACAGAGCTTATTGAATCCTCAAGAGATAGTGAAAAGACCCTTTTTATGTCAGTATTGAGAAGAATAGAGGAGAGGGCCCTTGTAGCAAGGTCGGGGTTATTAAGAAAGGAGCCCTCACTTTTGCCTACCTTGAGAAGCTCCTCCTTCACAGCCTTTGAACCCTCAGGAAGGGGAAGATTGATTGGCGCAGCAGGCGGATTAAGAGAGGCCAAGATTCGGGAGGTCGTCTCCATAGCTCTCTCGACCTCAGAAGTAGAGGGGGATGCCTGTCCTGACGCAGCAGTGATTAGAGTAGCAGAAAAAATGCCTTAGGAAGAGAAGTCTGGGATAACTGGAGCAGAAGGAGTGAGTGACATGTCTGTCCTTGGCACCTTGGCAGGAGTAGGGGAGCCATCGACAGAGCTGGGTCCCGACTTGCGTTTGACGCTGCTCTTATTGCTGCCCTTGACATTCTTCATTTGGGAAAGTTTAGCCCTGAGTTCAGCAGTAGTGGGCTCCATTAAGGATGAACCTGCAGGACCTAAGAACAACTAAGCCTCACCCTTAGATAGAGAAAAGAGGAGAGGGGGTATATAGAAAAAGTGTTACTTGATATATCTTTGGCAGAAAGCAGGATGGGGGCAGCAAGCAACGAAAAGTGGAAGGGGAGCTTCAACCCTCACCTCAGGAAGGCAGAACCCGTGTTCTACGAGAGCCCAAGGTTGGATGAGCTCAAAATATTTCTCTGGTTTACACTTTTCTAACTTCCGCAATACCCGTTCTTCTTCAGCGCTGAGCTCTGGTCGGATACCTAGAAAACCAAATAAGACAAGAAATAAGTTAGCAAAGCAGCCAGACTTGGATTAAATACAGTCTGGGCATAACATACCCAAATTATCGGGGACAGACCACTCTGTAGGGGTGGGGAGGGTATCAATTTTATCCTCTAAATTGAACTCCCACTGTGTACCGTCTACAAAGAAAAATTATTTCTTCTAGCTCTTATGGGAGTTGGGGAGGTCAGAGCGACTTATTTTGCCTTAGCCCTCTTGGAAATATACAAAAAATCGTCCGAAGAGGTCTGCTTAACATTGAACAGCTCCATAAGTAAGGAAACAGAAGGGACCCCAAGCTTATGACCTTTAAAGAAGACTAGTAAACTTACAAAAATACCCCAAAAGTTGGGGGAAAGCTGAGTAAGACAGACATTGAAGTGTTGAAGGACACCTTTGATAAAAAGGATGAATGGGGAAGCGAAGACCGTTATCAAAAGCTGCCAAGAAGAAACAGACCTTCTTATGGACATGGTGAACATATATGGTGTACTTATCAGGACTCCAGGGCTGAACCCCTGGGGGAAAACGAAAGCGAGCACTCAGAACCTTCAGGTCAACGGGGGTAAGTCCGCTGGGACCTACAAGTTCAGCGTTCTTAAAGGCAGCCCCTGAGCCTGAACCAATGACTCCCACACCACTCACTTTACCCTTACCCTTATCAGGTCTATCAGGCATGAGAGAAGAGGTAGAGGGGGCCTCCTCGGTTTTCACCTCTACCTCAGCAAAATTCACCCCAGGAAAGTTGTCAATCTTGTCACATACATCCCCTAAATCAGAATCTCTTTTGGTAGACCTATCGCCTAAGAGGGAAACAGAGGAAGGAGTTACTCCAGAGGATGCAGACATGATTGGTAAAGAGAAAGACAGATTAAAAGAATTATAAAAAGGAGGAAGACTAATTAAACACCCCCTGATAATCCTAGGGTCAGTACTGTACCTCCCAACAATAAGAATTCGCACAGTGTAGTTCTAATCTACAAAGCGTGGAAGAGGAGATAGTCAACGATCGCGATTCTAAAAGAAAAAGAACAAAAAAACCCAGAAAAATAATGGCCACCTCGAAATCGAGGGATCCAGAGTGAGGTAAGATAAGAGAAAGAGAAAGGGGTAGAAGGAAGCGTACCTAAACTGGGAAAATAGCAACAAACAACAACCAAGGAACAAAATTTTAGGAGAAGAGCAAAGCAGGACTTCGAGTCGAACCCAAAAAACACAATTTTGAGCAGATAATAAGAGAATCGCATGGAGGAAAGCCCAGAAATCGTAGAGAAATAGCCGGAGACAAAGGTAAATAGCGTAGAAGATGAACAAAAAGTTTTTGAACGATTTTTTGAGCAGTCGATTGAGCATTTAAAGCTTGAGTGACGTGAGTTGAAATATGCACGAGAATTGAGAAAGTCATGATTGTTGTAAATCGTCAAAGAGCCCCCCCACGTGCATCTCACATGCGGGCTAAGGTCAGCTAGGTGTATGTCTGGTCCAAGGTAAAAGTAGCTCAGCCCATGCCCAAGCTCGCTTGGGCCAAGGGCTGGGGGCAACTGATGATACCTTAAAATAAATCTCAAACGCCAGCTCAAGAGGTCAGAATAGACGAACAGAACTCAGAAGAGTAGAGCTGGAGGTCCCTTCGAGATAAGCAAGGGCAATAATAACCAAGACAACAACTGGAAGATCACGAGAGGTTCCTAAAAGCGTTAGGAAGCAATTATCAAGGCATCTAATCTCAACAAACCAAGATCTTCTCCTATAATCACGGAGAACCTCACGAAATGAGGGCAAGAATCTAGGCCAAGATCCCACTGAATAGGGAACAACCCTATAAATACTATGTAACGCCTCCAAGGAAAAGGGGGGACCCTAGAGGCAAAAACTAGCCAGTGTACTCTTGTAATCATCATTATTGAAAGATAAAGAGCAAGAGTCTCCATTAAAGAGTGGATTAGTCGAGCTTCCGAACTGGTGAACTATTATATTTCTACTGCGTTAATTCCTCAATTCCCCGATAATTTTCAGTGTCATTCATTCGAGTCTAGAAGTTCAGATCTCAACAATTTTAATAATGTTTCTTTAATTTATTCGTTATCACAAATTTACATCATATTAAAACACACTATCAAATTTATACTCAATTATATTATTTAATGGTCATTTATTTTCAAGAGTAAAGCTAGGTGAGACAAGACCGGAACATCTTCTCATTTAAATGATTTTTATAGGAGAGAGTCAAGAAGGTATTAAGCAACAATCATTGAGAATCCAAAGTAGTTGTCCACTAGTCGGATTTTAGTTCGAATTCCAATGATTTTTTCATATCGTGAATCAGTGAGTAGATGACCTCTTATTTGTATTATCGGTAGTAGTAATGTGGACTTAAAAAATAGATTTGATAATTTCAACAATTAATTTCATTGTAGATTTCAATATTTATTGGGACCTACTATCTGTTTAATAGTTGAAATTATCAAGTTTAATTTTTAAGTCTAATTTTTAAGTCTATCTAGCATTACTCTTATGAGTACATTTAAATATACTTAAACATTAATTAAAATTATTGTTGTTCTAAAATTGTTGGAATCGACAGAAGTATCCTAATCAACAAATAGTTTTTGAGCGATTGTCTGAATTCAAATATTTTGTTTTAGTACTTTCTTAGATGAAAAAACAACGAACAATCACATAGTGCAAAGAATTAAAAAAAGAGAATTCGTTCATTAATTCAATTGAAAAAACTTTAATTATTGAACGACCGAATAAACAGTCTTGACTATAGCATTAATTGCCTCCTAAATCTAATCTAAAACTACGCCTAACAATACTTGGATCACGAGTCTTTTGATCCAATGCATGTCTTGTACATCCATTGATTTCGATGGTTTTATTTTTGGTGATTTTTGGTGACAGTGAGGGACCAATAACTTTTGAGAAGTTATCTATTTCTTTTCGAATATGACTGTGGTCAATCATCTCCGGCCTTTTTTTTTACCGGTTCTACTACATGACACTTTCTCAATGCCCCTGAGACGTCAAGTGGGTATTCTCCTGGATCCGCCAATTGCTGCAGAATAAAGACTCGAATTCTTGACCTCTAAGTAAAGTTCAAGAGTATGACCACATGAGCTAACTCAGTGAATAGTTTATGGGGGGTGATTAATTGGAGGATAAATAAAAGGGGTAGGTAATGACATTATATATCATGCTCAACCAAGATCATTACTTCATTTTTTTTCATCTCAGACCATTCAAACTTTATTGAAATCAGTTCCTGTACACAGATTGAAGTTCATGACATAAAAAGTCCACTCTCATTCTTCTGTTAACAACTACAAACCAACTCTCACTTACAATTCTTTACATGGAGCCCACTCCTTCATGCCCAGCCCTGATTGACATGAATATCTCTCAATTTTTTCATCCAAAGATACAAACAGTCGTCTACCACTTTGTGGCTGCAAAAACTGATGGCCCTTCCACCTGAAACATCATCCACCAACTTCACAAATCAGCAGTGGTAGGAGAGAGAATATGTGGCTCAAAGTTGCACATATTCAAAACCAAGTAGATTTTTATAGACTACAAAATATTATCTACAAAATGTTGAGGCAATCATCCTATGAGATTAATCTTCATCTTTGTGCCTAGCTAGACCTTTGTTGTCATTTGTTGTATGTCTCTAATCATTGTCTTCCCTCGAGCTAAACTATTGGGGTACGTCAATTCAATGCCCGAGAATTTCATTATTACCGGGTCTGAAGAGGGTCAAATATACACACACAACTTCAATGCTAAATGCAATTATTTTTTTTGTAAGTCAAGATAGAACAATTTTATCGTTGTGAAAATTCCCACGGTACATGGCTTTTACAATTATATCAATATATTTATTTTCCTAGATTTCTTTCCCATCCAAAGAAGATGGAACATGGGATCGTATTGAACAATAAATAAATGATACTAGATGAGGCATGACTGTTATGTTGGTGTGTACCACATATACAGCATACCACATAACAGAGACTACTGACCAAATCTTACTTATTTCAATCCCACTCAAAGTCGATCCACTAACCCCGTAGTGATGGGAGTCTTCATGAAGAAATATTTTTCAGTAAATAAATTGAGTCTTATGGCTAAGTTTCATGACCGCTATGTTTAATTCATACGGGTTGTTATGACCATATGAAAATGTGGCCATAATTAAACAAATATATGATTAGAACAGCAAGTTAATTACCATGAATTTAGCTCCCCAGATTTCCTCCTCAGTGGCAGGAACAGCAGTGACCTTGTTCTTGGGATTTTCATAGCTTCTCAGTTCTCCAACTGCTGTTGAGTAGAAACATCCTGCAAAAAAAAAAAAAACGATTGCACCATTGTCAACTAGCAGTAATAATAAAACAAGATAAATAATAGTGATTTTATTTCATTTTTTTCTGTTTCAAATGTCCATGTGCTCACAATTTATTATATTACTAGTGGGCATTTCAACCCACCAAGTTACAAAAAAGATGGTTCATCATGTAGTTATTAATTTATAAGACGAAAACAGAGAGATGATTTGTGATTAGCCAACTCACCTTGAGGGAAAGAAGCAAGTGACTTGCCACAAGCACCTTTAAGCAAATCAGCATCATCAGCAAATGCAACATACCCATCAGCAGTGATTCCCCAATACAGAGGAACCTTACCAAATTGATCCTGTCACAACACCACCAACCCAATTGTTGGTAAAGTATCCATCTAAACCAAAAGAACAACTATTGTATAGAAAAACTTTAAAAGTGAGATTACAATTCAATTTGGCAAAGCTTACAGCAAAATAATATCATCTGGATCAATCCTATCGGATCGATTCTAACATTGTACGGTTGATCTCAACTTTTTTTTTTACCATAAGTTAACCTTTTGGTATTTTAGCTTAACAAAAATGAATGGTAGTCTCATCAAATTGAATCATAGGCTCACAATTTTGTAGTGGCTTTTGATGTGAAAGTGTATTGGGTACAATAATTCTCAAGCAATAAAGAATTCAAAGGGCAATTGGTTGGTGGAATGACTTACAGTGGCAACAAACAAGGTAGAAGTGGACTTGTCGAAGACAACGAAGGCGAAATTCCCCTCAAGGTGGCCAACAACATGGTTAGGAGGGTAAGGTGCCCGGTCACGGAGGGCCTTGTAAGCCTCGATGACCAAAACCGCCTCGTTCGCAGACTTGGCTAGGCCATATTGTTGCTTCAGACTCCCCAAGTTGTCAAGTGCTCCCTCAAACAAGCAGAATATTTCATCCTTGACTGCAAATGATCTGCCATTTTCATCACCCAGGAGTTAAGTTTCAGTGGAGATAGACCAGGGGGTGAATGAATAAAATCTTACGACTAACAGAAAAAATAAAACCATCACTGGCTAGTTAGCCTGTGTGCTTATAACTTGATCTTGACTTTGTTTATGCCAAATTAAATATTTAGCAGTGATACCGCATTATCACGTAATTTTACCATCTAATAATGAGAATCCATACTTAGGAATTCCTATACATATACATGTCCGATTTCATATAAAGTATATGAATGCTATTTAAGTTGATGTCATAGTGTCACCGTTATATTCAATATTTTCTTCAAACATAAGGTACCCATCTTTTGTTTTCAAGTTTAATTTGAAATCTAAATAATTTATATTATGAAATTTAAAATAAACATATTTGCATGACCTTTTACTAGTTTTATTACATACATTACTATGACTAGATTTGGACTTTCTAAATTATATTTCTTTAATTTTAATTTGGTTTTAATCATCCTTACATTTCATTAGTCTCTACGGGATCAGACTTAGATTCTCCTATATTATTAAACAAAAAACAGAAAATTGAAATGGACACAAATGGAAAGATCAAGATCCAGATAATTGAATGGTCACAAGGTGTTTACCAAACAATACGAAGAAAAGAAGAAAGAAAAGGGAAAGAACATGAAAGAAATGAAAATACATGTTGGATGGGCCGGTAGAGTTAATAATTGAGTCAATCTACTCGAGTTCCAGCTCGATGATCAGACCAGGATGCATCAGACAGAGAGAGAGAGAGGATATTCATATGCATATAAAAGAGACATGCAAGTATAAAACGAAAATAAATTTCTCAAAATTTAGCTGAGAAACTCTCTAAATTCAAACCGAATAATCATAATATTATGAGAATTTGAGCACTTCCGCTGAATAATCTTAATATTTTTTCGATTTTATTATCATACATATGTACCTGGGATGTGAAGCAGACTCGTTGTGGTGACTGTAAGCCATTTGGACGTGATCGCCGATCTGTACAGATACCGCCGAGGAGGTGTTCCCTACGAACCGGTTGACCAGCTTCGCAGCCGTTATCTTCGGCGACGGAGTACGGCAGCCTGCTGCCACCAGCTCGTCCGGTGGCGACACTATTGAGCTGCTAAAAACTCCCAACATGGTTGCCTGTATATTCTCTCTCACTCTCTCTCTCTCTCTACGACGGTGAGGCCTCAGGACAATCCAATAGAAAGGAAAAAGGATGGTGGGTCTGAAAATTTATGGAAAGAGGAGGGAGAGTATTATTGGCACGTTGTGGAAAATTAATCAACATTCCTCACGGTTTACTCAAATTATGAAAGATACCCTTATATTTTCTAAAATTTGATTTGTTTCTCTATTAGATTTTTTCTTCTAATGTAATCAACTGAATACTTTGTTCACTATTTTTCACTTATTTCTTCTTTGTTTATCAAAATAGCTCCCATATCCAAATAACTAAACTTCGTCTAAGCCTATAACAAGCGCTTGTCAAACATACTCCAATCCTTCTTCCATATCCTTTTTCTCTCTTTTTTTTTTATTTCGATTATTTTCTCCAAACAAACCATCTAGATTAGCCAGCCTTCTTCTATTGAATAATTACCACGACCCTAATCAATCCCCCACCATCGACTCAATCGAACCCTCGGTATCACCCCCACAACCATCACTTACTTATAAATAAAACACTTTTACACTCTCAAATTAACTTACACTTTACTCTTTTCTCAAACCACCAACCACACCCACTAGCCATCCTTCTTCAAATCACCAACTCCTTTCCTCATTTTTCATCAAATCCATTAGTCTCCCACTAAAACCCGCAACCAGATCCCACCATATATAGAATCTAGTGATGTAAAAAAGTAAATTCTCTTTTGTTATTCTTTTCTTTTGAGATAAAAAAAATAGATTTCTTTTAGAAAAATAAATTATGTGCATAGTTTGTTGGTACTATTAACCATAGAATTAACGGAGGAGATATGGTGAACTATGAACTGAATAAGGGTGGAGTGAAATGTAATTTTCAAAACTTAAAATTGAATTTAAGTAAACCATAAGGATCGGAGTGTAAGAATTCATTTTCCGTGTCTGATACATTTTTTTCAATCCAAATGTCCAATGGAGTAAAGGGTGCACGTGGAATGGGACCCACTTATGGGCGAGGATCACCATGTTTGGATAAGTGGGGTGGGCCCAACGCCAGAGCTGAAAGCTATAGCCTATACAGGGTGCAATCATACAGTATGGAGTTTATGGAGTCATGCACTCGATCGGTTAATCTTTGAATGTGCATGCCATATGATGCGGCTTAGTCATACATTATAATTTTTTTTCTTTTTTTTTTTAATAACTTGTATTTTTTTTTTTCTGGTATGGAATGTATGCTGGGGAGGCTGTCACGTCCAAGTGGATAAAAGTGGAAACGAAGTCCAAGGAAAAGGAAATAAATAATAAAATATTAAAAAGATGACTAGATGAGATGTAAATTGTTGAAAAAAGATAAGAGACTTGCAAGTTGGTGATGGTGACGCCCATTGTATTGTCCAAGGCCCATGGTATGGGAGCCTCAGCCTGTCATCTTGGCCCTATATTGCCTTCATTTATTTATTGAATTACCCCTATAATACTCCATTTATTAATTTAATGACTATAGTGCTTATTTTATTTATTTTTTTGTTAGAGAGTCTCTTGATTTACGTCGACAATTTTCTTGACCTCTGAGATCATTTATCGTAGCTCAAACGAGTTTAAGGAAATGTCCCATAAAATACAAGATTGATGATGTTAGAAAGTGTAAAACGTATAGAATTTGAGATTT
The DNA here is from genome assembly GCA_963454935.2 of Ilex paraguariensis. Classification (NCBI taxonomy): domain Eukaryota; kingdom Viridiplantae; phylum Streptophyta; class Magnoliopsida; order Aquifoliales; family Aquifoliaceae; genus Ilex; species Ilex paraguariensis. The sequence continues at coordinate 31,419 of CAUOFW020000807.1, read as the reverse complement.
TGTACTCGCAGTATGACATGGTTGATGAAGGCTAAGATGATGTGGTTCTCATGTTGCCTATTAGGGCTCCTTAACAAACAACTTAGTGTTTTGAACAATAGAAGTCATTTTTTTAGGGTATCTAAAAAATAATTTCAAAGAGTAATTTAAGTGGTAATAGGAATAAGTTATAAATCTAAACACAAGGCGGCCCAAAGTATTTTGAGGCCTAAAGTGATAATATTGAATGAGGTCTTTTATTTTTAATATTAAAATTTTACTAAAAATTAATTTATTTTTTATTTATTATATGCGTGTGTGTGATAGATGAAGAATCAGTGTTGTTGATAGAAATGTTTTAACTTTTACTTTTATTTTTTACAAGAAGAGAGTAAATGTGCGGTAAATATAACTTGACTTTTGAGTAAATTTTTTATACATTTAGTTTTTTTTTAACTTTTGATTTTATAATATTATAGGTTGAATCATAAGCCCAAATTATTGAAATTAGAAATTTTGATTCAACTTAAATTTTTTGAGGCCTTTTTATAGGACTTAAATTTTGTGTAAAGTTAAAATTTTGATATAGATTAATTATATAACTCAACTTGTGGGGCTTCTCAAATTGTGGGCCTAAAAACCAAGCTTTATCAACAATGAGGTTGGGTCGGCCCTGTCTAAACGTTTTGAATTTGAATCTTGACATTTTATTTGGGTCAGGCTATAAGAGATTTATCCCTCCTAAAAATTTTAGTCCAAATATGGATGACTTGTCTTTGACTGGACGAGAGATATGATTAGTCAAAGTGCACATACATAAGTTAATCTAGACACCCTTGACTATTGAACAAAAAAAGAATGGAATTGTTTGAGATCGATATAGATAAAAAATAATTCAAATTCTTTAATTTGCCATTTAAATCAAATTGTATCTTAATTAGAACTCGTTTACCAAATTAATCGAGATTGAGCACCATTCACACAATTAATCTTATATACGAGTCTGATTCAATTTAAATGAGCAGAAGTAGAACAAGATGTTTCTAACTCGTCACGAACATGATTCAAGCTAGAACACTCTGAATGTAACAACCCTAAATAGGGTTGATATTCGGGCCAATTCGGTTCATTTTCATTTATGTATATTGTAATTACATTTATGTTACATATATCTAATTGTTTGACTTAATAATTTGTTAGCTAATCTAGACCAATACACAAATTCAAATCATCATGTTTAAGTAATACTCTTGTAATAAGGCATATCTTCTCTAGTATAGAAAATAGGGTGCTATTCTCTAAATAGCACCAAAACGAGCTGTAAAGGAAAAATACATTTTGTAATGCACATCATTAGGATCCCCGACCCCAACAAATATTTGCACAAGTATAACCAAAATTGCCACTTGAAAAAATGACTAGCACTGGAATTGTGGATTTTCATAAACCAACCCCACAAATAGGGCCTAGAGTTATCCTTTAATATGTGAAATCCAAATAAAGGCAAAGATACCTCAAGTAATAATAAGGACGAATTATAAATTCAGATATTCTGAATTCGAATCTTAACAATTTCTTAAAGTCAAGTTATGAAGAATTTATCCTTCACAAATTCTCTAGTCCTAGTGTGAATGACTTGTCTTTGATCGAATTAGGGAGAAAATTAATTGAGGTATGCCTAAGTTGATCCAAATATTCTTGACCATTGAAAAAAAAAAAAATCCAAACAAAAGAACTTAAAGGTACCACCAAAGATTAAAAGGGTTGTACCACAATCACTATTTTCCATGATTATGACTTGTCCCAAATAATATGTTATTCAATCTAGGGAAATTGAAGCCACATATCCTCTTCCTTTTTCCACTCCTCCAAAATGAAAGTGACCATGGTGATTGGGAAGTACATGGATATCTTCGCATCCCCAATTAGCCTACTGGTGTATACATGGATCTAATGTGTGTGTGAGAGGGACCATTCAAAAACATCCACTTAGCTCTTATCCAATGCCACCATTGATTGATTCTCTTTGTTCAATTTTTAATACTAGCATCTTTTATGTGGTCTCAAAAGAAGTCGTTGTTTGGTTCAACTTATTTATCAAAAGAACTTTGTCATTGAATTTGGGAACGGTTCTTTTTATAAATGAGTGAACTTGAAAGAATTTTAATCCAAATTAATCTCAAAATGTTCACTAACAATTTAGTTTATTTACCGCATGCATAACAACTCAACACAAATCAAATACCAGGATTCAAATTCAACTTTCTACAGAATACATCTATATAATAAAACATACAGTCTTGTTTATACAAGACACAACAACAATTCAACTCATTTAAATTCAACGGTTTATATTACGAATTAAATTTTAATATTTTAATCACAATAACTCAATCTATTTATATTTAATTTTTTAATCACAATTAAAAAATGTGTTTTACACGGAATACCCTAGTAACACAATAAGATGCAGGAATCACTAGTGATCTGTCAATTCTCACTCAATTAACAAAACAAAGAGCTCCCATCAGATGATGACATTAACTAACATAATCTCTTTGCAGTTTTCCCAGGGTGTATGGAGGATGATGTGTAAAACTATCTTTAAGTGTTTGTAGTTACCACTTTGTTTGATGAGAAAAAACCACAGGCTCTTTTAGTGTATTATTATCTGCTGCTGTCCACAGTTTGTCATGCAATTTATAGACCTTATTGATTAGCATGAAATCTCCAGCTTAGTAAACAAAGAACCACTGAAAATTCACTAAAAAAGGGGTCCACTTTACAACATATATACATAAATTTTCCCATCATGCTTTTTTTGGGTTGTACCTAATTACACGATGTCAAATAATCATAGGGCCCAACAACCCGTCACGTGTTCGAACTCGGGTCAAGGTTGTTTATCACTTACCTAAAATTCCACTACAAGTGAGAGCTTGGGTTTGGATTCTTTTAGCGTCACTTTCTATTCATAAATCAAAGAATAATTAAGGTAATGTTTTGCACTGTTTTTTGAAAGTGATTTTTTTTTGGCCTCATAAAAACGCCATCTTTTAAGAGTGAGTGTACTTGAGTAGCTTCGGTGTGTAGACTATTGTGTATTATGTGTATGCCTTTGTCCAAACACAACAAAGTGCGTCCCACATCGTTTGCTCAGTACAAAGACTGGAGTATAAGTGGCATATCCCTAATTTCTCTTTTAAGAAAAATTGGTATGTGAGTCTCTCTCCTTGTTAGTGTGCTTGAATAACTTTGGTGTGTGGACTATTGTGTGTTATATGTGCATGACTTTGTACAAAAAAAAAAAAAAGACACCGTCTGATTGAGTCATGTATTCAGAAGTTTATGCTTTCAGCTTCTAAAAGACATAGCTGTCGCGACCATGGAATCGTGAAGATGCAAATTCTCCTCAGGGTCGGCTTGGGCCCGTGGCCCACACTGTTAACCTAACAACCCAATATGTTATATGGGTTGACTCGACTAGTATAAAGGCCATGGACATTAATTGCGACCCGCGTTGGCTTGGACAAATGCCTGCCTAGACCTGACTTGTGCCCAGGCCTAGGTGTCGGTTGATGGGCGGCTCAACCCGGTGATGACCCTAAAATTCTATGATATTGAGTGCCATTTAAAACTCGTTCAAATACACTTAGGTGGTGTAGTGGGTGGGTCTCTTTTCTGGTAATTCAGAGGTTTTATACTTAATCTTTTCTCACACCGGGACAAAAAAAGACAAAATAAATTATCTTCTTCAAGGCAAATCACCCTTATTCATTTGGAAACATGCTCTAGACCAATTCAAACTCGGTGGCCTGCCATTTACGAAGCATGAATATTTTATTGAGGTTGACGTATTTATATCGGATACTTTATTAGATACGATACTCGTCGGATAGTTGATGATACATATGAGATACACCTCATACGTATTCGATAATAATTAAATATTAGCATACTTCACGGATAGGATATGATACTTGACGGATACTCGAGGATACGTATCGGATATACCTCTTGCGTATTCGATAATAATTAAATATTAGCATACTTTACGGATACTTTTATGTTCAAGTAATATATATATAATTTTTGATTTAAATTGTTAACATTTTCTTTTGAATTCACATATCATACAATACATTTACAAAAATTCATACTACTTCAAAGACACATGAATATTTTTTAAGTATTATCTATAATTATATGTTAAAAGAATATAAAATAAATTTATTACATTATAGTTTTAGCAAAAATCACTTCTAAAACTCGGTAAATGTTAGATTTGATTTCTTTAATTAATCACTTCACTTTGTGAATATATCATAGTGATCTAATATATATTTTCTTCAAACTAAAAAGAATTATAAATTTTTCTTATTGTATTAAAGAACTACCAAAAAATATAAGTATTATGCTGATTGAAATTAATAAAAATATTAAATATATTTTATTATAGCCGTATCTTGACCGTACTCGTATTCTTCTTTTTTAGATTTTGTTATATTACTGTATCTGTAACGTATCATATCCATATCTCGTATTCGTATCTAAGCTTCGTAGCCTATCATTGATTTCGAAAGAGTAGTCGGTTCAAACCTAAACATCCTACAACTGTTAGACTCGAGGGAGGCCGGTCAATTTATTACAATTATAAAGAATATTAATGTTATTTAGATTTAATTTATTGATTTAATCTATCACAACCACGGGATTGGTTGCAAATCCCAACATATATTAGAACTTATTATCAACCCAACGATTATAAATAATTAACTCAATAAATTATGTCAAAGTGACATTGGTTTATAAAGAGTTTACTTGAGTCAGAGCATACCAAATTGAGAGCATTCGACAATAATATCAAACTCAATACAAGAGACCTATCAGAACATGAAGTTAGCACACACCGCCTCCTCCTCCAAAAGTGAAGAACTAAAGCCTACCTTTGAAGAAGCCAAATCAAACTCAACAACACTCTCCTCCAACTGATGTGCTCCAATTACAATTGATGTTTTTGTGTCTAAACCACCATCTACAAAACCTAAGCACACCACTTCAGGACTTATCTCCACCATTGAGTTAGCCCCATATACCTTCCAATACACATTCTGGTTCCGAAACACAAATGTTATTACAGGTACATCCACACCAACCATAGTAAAACCCAACATTCTTCTGCTAAAACACTCTGTGAAAGGTGCCACAGGAGCCACTTTGGAAATCTTCATGGCTTTAAGCTCCTCAGCAAATGCTTCAGTAAAAGCCTTGTAAATTGAGCTCTCAAGAACAGTATAGGGGTCTATTGTACTTATTTTTGTCCCCCCAATACCCTTCTTGTTGATAGACAACAATGTTGAATTTATAGAGATGGGTTTTGTGTCAATCATAATAGACTTAACAGCAATGAAGTATTCTGCAGAGGGTCTTCCTTGGTAAACTCCTGCAAAGCTCACAGGATTTATGTAGAGATTAGTGTAAGAAAAACTTTGTGATCTGTCAATGACCTTTGATTTGTTGTAACTTGGATAAAAGAGGTAAGGAGCATCCCCAAACACTATAACACCGTTAGCCTTTGAGGTGGAGGGTAGGCCTATGGCACCAATTTTGGTGGTGTACCTAAATTGACAAGTGAAAACGAGTTAGTTACAAATCATCTCGAGCCACATTCTGATTCTATGACGTCAAGTTACAACTCAAAAATAATGAATCAATCTTTTAATGGACGATCAATTCCAAAAAACTAAAGTTTGTTGTAACTTTTCAAGATTAATTTATAATATTTAGTACGATACTGAAAAATAACTTAACATAAAATCTCACCTTAAAGTGGATGGCAAACACAGGGCAAATTTTCGAGGCAAGCTTCCGCCGAACATTGATGAAAGTTGGCTTGGCAACCCAATTTGAGTCTTTCCAAGGCCTGCCATTCCCTTAGTACCATTAACAAGGCCGCGTAAAAGCCAATCCCCGGTACACGAGAAAATAAATTTTGGGATTATGACGCCTCGACCAATGTGTATCTCTATTTCTGGAGTCGATAATTGATACTGTGACCATGAACCATGGTCAGACATTGTCTTGTCTAGAGCTTGAAGTGAAATGACATCTGTAGCTACTTCTTGGTAGCCTGCAACTCCGGCTATGGTGTTTTCTGGGTCAAGAAGACAAGTGTAATTTGTGCAGCCAGGCTGTGGTGTCCCGAAGCAAAGGTCACAAAGGCTGGCCTTGGCAATTGAACAAGCAGCTGAGCCGCAATGGCCTGGTTGGTAAGTGGAGGAATTGTAGTTGGTGTAGCAATCCATCCATAAGTGTCGGCCACCAAGATCAATGACTAGGTTTATTGGTTTGAGAGGTGTACCTAGGCTCAATTGGGTTGAGTATTGGAGGGTAGAGGGGTCTTTGGAGACTGGGAGGACCAATGCTTTGGGTTTGTGAGATGGTTGGGATTGGCAGAGAGAGAAGAAGATGAGGAGAGAGAAAGTAAATAATTGAAGAGAAGAAGTCATTGAAAGATTGAGAGAGGGAAGAAAGATTGTGTCGAGGGCAATAAGTGAATGGTATGGCTTAAATAACGCCTTTAGGGCAACCCTTAGGGGTGGTCCAGGTCCAGTATCAAGCCTCCCACCTTGCAATTAATTTTCTAAGCCAACTTTCGTATATTTTAATTAATTTTTTTTTTAGTTTAATTAATAACAGGTCATCTATTAGAAAATTAAAGAATTTATGAGAGATAAATTCTTAATAATTTCGCCATAAAATGAGTTGTTTCAAACACAAGATATTTAGATTTATAACTCATTCATGTCTCATTGCGTTATCCCTTGAGATTGAAGTTTTTGTTATCGAACGGTGTTTCAATTCAATCTTATTGGATAAATATCATAATTAATTCTTAAACTTTATCTCTTGTTTGAAAAATATCTTTAAACTTTTGATTGTCTCAATTTAATTACTCAAATATCAATTTTATGTTAATTAAATATTCTATATTTTTCAGATATTAGAATAAACGACGACACAAGACGTAGACACCACGTGCCAAACACATGGCTTATGTTCATTTGTATTAAAGGACAAAAAATTGATAATTAAAAGGTTAAATTGAAATAATTAAAAGTAAAGGGACTATTTTAGCAGATCAGATTCTATGTCCGCAATAGGGAAACTCAAGTTTCAAACATATGTTGTAAAGTTGAAGTTACCTCAAGTGATTCTCACAAAGAACAAGGAAGAACTGAACCTTAACCTTAACTGACCCAGATCAAACACTAGAAGATTATTCTCCATCTGAAATGATCCAATCACCACCGCTTGTTCAGCCGTCACTCCACCGTCTACAAACGCCAAGCACGCCACTTCAGGCCCAACTTGCTTCATGGAGTTAGCTCCATAGATTGTCCAGGTTTTCCCACTACCCAACTCCAAATCAATCTCTGGAACTCGCAGACCAACGCGACTGAATCCAATTGCACTAGTTCTAAGACAGAGACTAAATGACTCCACCGTCTTGGCTCGAGGAATGCCCTTAGTTTCCTGTGAAAAGCTCTTGAGAAATGGTTTGTAAATATCACTCCTGTGTGTGGTGTAAGGGACTACAGAGCTCAGATTTACGCCACCGTGGCCTAATGGGTTCAGTGCCATTGTGATTGTTGAAATTGGGGAGTTCTTTCCGTTGATAGAAATGGCTTTGACGCTGATATAATAGTCTGGTGATTTGGGATTCTTTAGCAATGGAGTGTAAGAGAGAATGCTTGCTGCATCCAAATTCGTGGGTGGGAGGAGATAGTATGGCCCATATCCGAAGAAAATCACCCCCGGAGCCGAAGATGTGGAAGACAAACAAATCGCAAATTTCTTTTTTATTCCGACGGATAAAAGATTGAATAGGGACGGAAGAGAGAGTGGAGCCCATGCAAGTCCGGCAACGCCTAGAACTCCTTTCGGGAAGGACTGCAGGAGGGAAACAGGAGCCAAGAAACATAAAGATGATTTAGACTGATACCTACAGTAGGGGAAAATCGTTATTCCTACTTTCAATAGGCTTCAGTCCTTCTATCCAATTTCATGGAAGCAGGAAAAAAATGGTGGTTAATTATAGTTGAGAGAAAAACCACTAAATACAAGAAAACTTCTATACAGAAAGAGTACAAGGCATACACTCTTGGAAAAATTTACAAACTTTCCGTCTAGAGCATTTTTTAGCAATATCTAATCTAAGCAAATGGACCATATAAAAATAAAATACATTATCCACATTTTATTTTTATATAAAATATCCACATTTTTTCCCCAGAAAGTAAAGCACACATTTTATTAATAGCAAAATAAAATACATTGATGAGACCACTTCAAGCAGTCATGAGTCGTACCCATTTATTTAGCAACTAAAAATCATAACAAATAATATATAATCAAACCACTAGTCCCCAGAAAAAAATAACTCAAAATAAGTGGCCGCTTGGTCCCTTGATGATGAAAGCTTAAGCAATGGAAGTGAAGTTGAAGTTGGCACAAGTTGTTTGCTGGAACAGGAGAGAAGAACTGAACCCTAGTCTTGATGCAGCCAGATCAAACTGCAGAAGATTATCCTCAATTTGATGCCCTCCAATTACTATGGAGGTCGTCGGATTCACCCCTCCATCCACAAACCCTAGACACAACACAGTCTCACTAACTTGCACCATTGAGTTTGCTCCAAAGAGCCTCCAGTACACACTCTGGCTCTGTAGAACAAGATCAATAGGCGGCACCGCCGGACCAACACGGGTGCTTCCGATTTTCTTGGCGTCAAAGCATACCCCAAAGGGTGCCACTGCAGCCACCCTTGGAACATTGGAGAGCTCTTTCACAAAAGCATTAATCACAGCATTGTAGATTGAAGTTTCCAACACTGTGTATGGGTTCACAGTGCTGATCTTAGTTCCTCCATAGCCTTCACTGTTTATAGCCAGAAGGGTTGTGTTTATTGGCACCAATTTTTCATTGATTTGGATGGATTTTACTCCAATGAAGTATTCAGCAGAACGGTCACCTGAAGAGTAAACTGATGCAGTACTTACTGGATTGATGATCAGTGGGGTGTAGATAAGGGACCTTGAGACATCTTTATTGGGAAGAAAAACATAAGGACCATCACCGAAGAAGACGACGCCATTAGACCTTGTTGAAGAACTCAGACAAACGGCAAATTTTCTAGGAAAACTAAAAGCAGCAGAGAATTGAGAAGGAAGTGAGATTCGAGTCCTCCCAAGGCCAGCCATGCCCTTGACACCACTAGCAAGACCTTCTAACAGAAATGTTGATCCACAAACAAACAGAAACTGGGACTCAGAAACAGTCCTGCCGGGATTTTTCCCGTCGGTGGATTTGATGGATACAACGTCGGAACCAAGATCACCGCTGGTGGCGATGCGAGTCACGGTGTTGCCTGGGAAGAGACCACATGTGTTGTTATTGCATCCTGGCCTAGGGGTAGAGAAACACTCTGAACAGGAAGTAGACTTAGCAAGTGAGCATTGAGCTGAGCGACACCGGGCGGGACGATAGGTTGAAGAAACATAGCCTTGATCGCAATCCACCCATAAGTCCTGGCCACCAAGATCAAGGGTCACACTTACCGGGACAAGAGGGGTCCTTTGGTTGATTTGGGTGATGTATTGGAGAGTTGAAGCATCTTTGGATACAGGAAGAACAAGGGCCTTAGGCCTGAAAGAGGGTTCAGCCACAGAGAATGAGATACAGAGGAGAGAGAATAAGAGAAGGGAATGGAGGAGAGAAGCAGCCATGGAGATTGATGGCGTTGAAAGCTGGTTCTAACTTCTAAGCCATCGCCCTTTATATAGCTATTTCTGGAGTGATGGGTGGCTTTAGGCCTCAATTACGCGTGGTCAAAAGGCTTAACAAAGTCGAGGATGGCGAGTTGCTGCCAGCTCAACACATCCATAAGATGGAGGGCACTAAGTTCGACTTTGACCTCCCGACTTATGTGTGCTCATTCTACTTATTAATTTCATAAGAAATTCTCTTTTAGGCCTCATAAATTGTTGTAAAACTGAAAATTAACAGAGTTAGGGTGTGTTTATTTATCGGATAACTAGGGTATTAGAAAGTAGGATACAATAAATTAGTATATAAAACTCACTTATATCTTATTTGTTGTGCAATTTAACTTGAGTACTTGTACTTTTTGTCTTGTAAAGATTTTATCTTCTTCAGGTCAAGAGTTTAAGTCTCCTTTCCCTTTTCCCTTTTCTCTCCCCCAAAAAAACGAAAAAAAAACTATTTTTTGGGTCTCAATCCTGACCCGGTTGCTACAATAATAATGTACTCGTATACATAGATATATTAAATACCATCTAAAATAAGTGGTATAATAAATCGGTATTGATGATACCAAAAATTAACTAAGGTTAAGTTCGGACATCTAAGTTCGGAACCCATAGTTCATGATCATTAACTTAGGGTGCACAGGTCGGAAATTTTTAGTAACAAGACCCTCGTGCATGCGATGACAACAACAACTGACACACTTCAAAAGATCACATCACATTTAGGGAATGTAACAAGTAGTAGTCAAATATTCTGACACATGGGTTGCAATTGCCTCAAGAGGAATCACATTGATTACGCTAAGATGACATCGATTACGGAAAGGATCGAAGAAATCATGCAAGACAATCACGCAAGGCAACAATACATCATAAATAGGGATCAAATCTCTAGAATTTAAAGAATATAACAATCATCTATTTATTTACTCTATGTAATTTCCTTCTCCTCAATTAATAGAAAATTCTTCGGAACTAGAGATTCTATTAGAGTTGACTAATCAAACTCTCGAATTGGTGAATCACTATAAATTTTCTATCTATTCAACTTTGTTATCTGATTGAATCGATAATTCAACCACCAAGAATCAAGCAGTTCACTTCTGACTGAACATTCCAATGATCCCCAAATTTCTAGATAGTTCATCTCTGCTCAGTTACGCAAAACACACCTTCAAGTATTATTCTCACCGATAGTATAAATCACATAATTATTATAATATTTTTTTATCCAAAGTCCCTTTGATGACAATACGATTAATAGTGTCTTTTTGCATGGAATATGTTTCTGCCACATTATCTAGTCTTAAATTTTCATCTTTTTTGTTATACTAGTGTAACATTATTCTAGAGTTATTATTAATAAATTAAAGACGTAAACATTTACTAATGAAAAAAGAGTAATACTATTTTGACCTAAAAATTTGACTTAATTTATTGATATAATGATGTGACTTTAACACAACTATTAGATCAACATTAAATTCTAATGTTTGATGGCCCTACAGTTAATCTAAAAGTCATAGTGAATTAGGTACCAATAGCATTTCTCACAAAAAAAAAATGCATGTTTGAATAGTCTGTGCCTACGTGGCAAAAGCCATATCAGCTTGAATGTTGACTACGGCTCACCGTAAGACTTTTCTCCGGTCCACGACAAAATCGGGTACAAGCCAGCCTTACATGTTTTACCCTCCCCAAAGTCTATGTCCACCGTGCCGTGGTATTTACCCATTACCCATAGGTATCGGCCTTATATTTGTCAAAGCATACCCATAGGTTGTCTTTGTTTGGGAGATATAATGAGTTGAGATAGTGTTTGTTAGTATATGGGTCTTAGATATATTTTATTTGTTACTTATTTTTAACAAAGTATTAATATTTGGATCTTACTACTGATATGAACAGTTACACTAAATCCATCTACATGAGTACATTTAATACCAATTGAAAGATGGTATTAAAAAGCGAGAGAAGGGACACCGACAGCATAAGGCAACGTAATTACTATACTACCCCTTCTCAAGGAATGGAATGGACGGTAAACATGCCTATTTGTTATATGCGATGTGATAGAATAGATGTTTTTTGTGGGTCCTACAATAAAAAAAAATTCAAATATATGAAATAAAATTGCATTTATTTTTATTATCGGTATTAACTTCTCTCGATATTAAAAATGTACAAAATATATTTAATCAATCACATGAATACTAATCCCCTAAAGCAACACACCCTTTATAGTCACGTCCATTTTAATGTGCCTTTCCAGTTATACAAATTGTATTGGAATAAAAATGTATTGAATCTATATTCAATTCATCAATGATTGCTTTATTAATTTTGTATGGTATATAAGTTGAGTTTGTCGAAATGAGAAGTTGTAGGAGTCGACTCATTTACCTAATGAATTTAACTGGTTCACCCACTTATCACTTAAACTTGTTAAAAGACTAATTAAAATTCACTAGACCCATTAACCTCCGAAGAATGAATGGATGAAATATGTATGCAATCAACAAACCAACAATTCAATCGATCACTCCTGCGATGCCTTTAACAAAGCCAACCTCTAGAAAACCCAATTAATAAATATGTCAAATGGAGAAGTTAAACAATTATTTCATCGCACACATCATGTGTGTGAATGTGTGCACTATTGCAAGTGTATATGAAAATTAAAATAATGAAAATCATCCACAATACAAGTAATTTATTGATGCATAAATCCTTATCGAAAAAACCACAAAACCGATCTCGGTTTACCTAGAGCTTAATCCAATAAATTCAAATTCAATTTATAAGTACTCAAGTCTTATGTTTCAAAAATATATTTTATAAAAAAAAAATTAATTTTTATAACTTTTCAATGAAAAATTATTTCTTTTAAAAAAAAATAGGCCCGTGGAGTAGTTAGTGAATAGTAATGGATAACAAGTTGATCCACATAATATGTTTACACTAGATTGGTTTGTGTTAAAAAATATTGAATAAATTATAATGGCACCACTTCTTGTTTCTGAAATTATAATGACACCACAAAAATATTAGAGCAGGAACACAAAAATGAAATGAGAAGGCTAGAGGCCATCCAACAGCGGGAGGCTAGGAAAAGTTACTGCACATGGTAGGCATATTTATACCTGGAGAGTTTGTCCCATATCAGCAGCTTTAGGCAACTCATTGCCTATAAAAGCAATGGGCTGGCTTTTATATTTTAACAAAATGGGGCTTTTAGTTCTTGTTAAGTGATGGACTTTACCCTAGTGTCTATTGGGCCAATTAAAGTTTTCAATGGGTTAGATTTTGAATTTGCGAATTAAGTAAAATGGGAGTGCGGATTTATCCGGAATCCGCTTCTAACTCACGAATCATTTGACTAAAGTCACAATGCATACCTAAAGACAATTATTATTTGCCTTTGATAACATCTTAAAATGAATTAAAAAGTTATTCAATATTTAAAATCCTATCAACTATCATTTAAAGTAGGCCAAAGTCTTAAAAAAAAAACTGATTTAAATGCATAACCATTCTAATTTCCAGAAACATAAAAATTTCAGCCACTAATTGAACAAGCTGACCCAAAAAATAGATTGAAACTCTACAACCAAACCTCATAAAACATTCTTAGAGTTTCTCCATGCATGTCCAAGATAAACCAAAAATCATGAATTATGTAAACCCTAGACAACAAAAATTTTAGAACAATAGTACGCAAACTGTTCTTCTTTGAAAACCTTGTTGATGATGCACTAAATCGATTTGCACACCACCTATCAATTAAACAATATAAAATGTAGTAAGTAGAGGGAGAGAAAAAACAAGATTTATAGTGGTTCGGCCAATGAGATCTACGTCTACTTTCAATTGCTAGGTTCACCGAAAATTTTATTGACTCTAGTATGTTGGGAGAGCAAGAATTACAAGAGGGAGAGGAGATGAGCTTGATTTTTATGAGATGCCCCCCAAGTGTTGGGGGAACTTACAATTTATAGAAGCCTGCATAGTAATTGAGTAGCTTGATGGTTATAACGGATTGGAGACAACTTAATAGCTGGTGATCTCTCCTCTTCTTGGCGACCTCTCCTCTCCCTAGCGACCTCTCCTCTTCCTCGACGGGCAAGGGTATAGCTCCTGGATATTCCCGTAGCTCCCTGATGGGCTTGACCGTCTTGGACTTCATAGGGCTTGCTTGGTCTTCTGCAACCTTGGGCTTTTTTTCATAGATTGGGTTATTTTGGCTTGACCCATCATTTGTCCTCCCAATGCCCCATGTCCAATGAAACTTGGAGAAGTGGGTATTCAACTGAATTTGAATTTTGACCCAAGAATACTCCTCACCCGCTATGTCCATGTTGCGCTATGACAGGTTTGCGAGGTTCCACCTGCCCGGTCAGGTGGCGGGGCCTCAGGGGCAGCGCCCCCCGGACCTTAACACGGCTTTCTGAATCAGACACCAATGCTCTATCTCCATTTTTGATGTAGTTTGCCTTGCTGAACACCTCAAATCTTTTTCATTTGTACTTGAATTTTTAAGAGAGCCCTTGGTTTTTAATTTGAGTTTTTCCCTCTTTGCAAAACCTAAGCTATAAATAGGAGCCCCCCCCCCCCTTTATTCTACCCACTTCAAACAATCTTGAGGGAGGAGGAGAGCTTTTTCTTGGAATCCTTGAGAACAGGTTGGTGAGATTTTCTTGTGATCTTTGTAGACCCAAGGCTTGATATTCTTGAGTTTGTGTACTGAGTCATCAATGTCGACTGTAGAAGAACAGATTCAAGCTTCCATTGATATCAAAGAAGGAGAAACCATCATTCAAGGGAGCTTAGGAGAGAGTGGCTTCGGTGTTGGAGTGGAGGCACCGTTGGGCGTAGCTAGACGAGCACCTATTGTGCCCGAGAGGGGGGTGCTGGGCACCCCTTTCAATGCTGGTTTTATTGGTTTTGGTGAGCAGGAAGACGGGCATGATGTTGGCGAGGATGGGGGCGCACCTGTTGTGCGCGCAATGGAGGTTCCGGGTGTTGAGCAAGCTGATTTTGGTGCTGAGCACGTGCCTGTTGTACTGCTGAATGTAAGGGAGATTGATCTGGGCGAGGAGGCGGGGCGGACAGCTTTGGGCGAGCAGCCGATCGCGCTGAGCAGACCGAGCCAACAGCCTGTTACGTTGGGTAACCTGGGCGAGCAGCCTGCTGCGCTGAGCAGACCGGACAAGCAGCCTGGGCGAGCAGCCTGTTCAAGTTTTTTCAAGCGTAACTTCTCAAAATTATTCTCCTAGTGATCTTTCTAGCTTAGACAGAGCTTTACGCCCTCACGTCACAAAGCATCGAGGTAAGGTAGCTCTCGATGATGATGGGTCCAAGATAAGTACTATCTCTAGCACTTTAAATTCAAATGGTGATATTTTATGGATTGTCTCCACCTATCATATTCTTCTGACTATGCTATATGGTCGAGCCAAGACGGGTGAGCCTGGTTGCGATGACCCCTCCGATGACATTGTTATTTATCAGAAGGTGCTTGAGGCTAGGCTTAGGTTCCCAATGTTTTCTCCTGTTTGTGGCATTCTGAACTATTTTTCCCTGACACTTAGGCGGTTGGCGCCCAACGGTTGGAGAGTGTTGTTGAGTTTCTTAGCATTATGGAAAAGGGTGCACCATGAGGATGTTTCTCCTGAGGAATTTCATGCAGCTTATTACTCAAGTGAACCTCCTTCTCCTAACCGAGGCTGGTATTATTTCACCACGAGGGGAGGCAAGTTGTTTACCAGATTGCCCTTTAAATGTCATAGCTGGAAATCTCGTTTCATATTTGTCGGTGGAGAATGGGCTTCGGATGCTAATAAGGCGTTGGTTCTAACACGATGGGATGTTCCAAAGAAAGTTGGTACGCCCTACATTCTTACTCCTCTCTTACCCCATTCTCTGTAAGCTGTGTACTCATTATATTCCTTGCAGGTGCTCCTGTGCTCTCCAAAGACCAAGAGTGGAAGCTACAGGTTATGAAGTCTTACTCTACAAAAGACTTTGAAGCTCTCATTCTTAGGGGTGGAGGAGTTATTGGTTCTTTTTCTATAGGTGCCAGTGGTCCCTCTCCAAGGTCTAGTGGTCCCTCATTGAAAGGGAAAGATATGTTGATTCTTCTGTATCCTCTTCTTTCACTTTGGTTTTTTTTTTTTATCTTGGTGACACTTTAATTTCTTTGGAGCAGTAGATAGGAAGATGATTGGGTCTTGTCTTTCTAGTAGGAGTCCTCTCCTACCCCAGAATCTCATCTAGAGTCTCGTTTATTGGTCACACCTTTTGCCCCCCATTCATCCACTTCTCTTGTGGGGATTTCTTCTAGGGCACCTTCTTAGATTAACTCTATGCTGGGTAATGTGCAGGTCATCAAGGATCGTCTTGGGAAGTTTTTGTTCACCAATGATGTGAATGAGATTAGTGTCTTGGGCACCGACAAGATCCTCAACTCTTTCCTAGAAGGTTGGGCTCAGGGAAGGGTTTGTTCTCTCCCCTTTCTCCCTTCTTTCCATAAGTTTCTAACATTCTTTTGCCTTCTGTTTCTCTTCAGGCCTCCACTGCAGCTATGTGTTTATTTTCAAGGACCCTCCTTTATCACAAGCTAAAACACAATCATGAAGTGGTGCAAAATAAGCTTCTTGTTGCCCAGAGGAGGATCATCGAGCTTAAAGCTACTAGCAGGGCTTCTGATGTTGACCTTGTGGCAACTCGCGAGAGGGCAGTTGGTCTTGAGATTGAGCTTTTGGCGACCTAGGAGAGGATGGTCAGGTTCGAGGATGAGCTTGCGGAGACTTGTGAGAGGGTCACGCTCAGTGAGGCTGAGCTTTCGGCATCTCATAAAAGGACGACCAAGCTCGAGGCTGAGCTTGTAAAGGTCTGTGAGAGGGCCAGGCTCAGTGAGGTTGAGCTTTTGATGTCCCATAGGAGGACGGCCAAGCTCAAGACTGAGCTTGCAGAGGTCCGTGAGAGAGTTAGGCTTAGTGAGGTTGAGCTTTCGACAATCTATGGGAGGGCAGCCAAGCTCGAGGCTGAGCTTGTAAAGGCCCGTGAGAAGGCCAAACTCAGTGAGGTTGAGCTTTCGGTAACCCATGAGAGGGTGGCCAAGCTCGAGACTGAGCTTGTAGAGGTCTGTGAGAGGGCCATGCTCAGAGAGGCTGCCGCAGAGGTAGAGGTGAAGGTAGCTCATGAGAGAGCTTCGCAAGCTGAGGAGAGGGTTGTGATAGTTGAGAGGGACTTTGATAGTGGCCTTGCAAATGTCTTCATTGACGAATATGAGAAGATTCGGGGAAAGATTTCAGCTGTTTTTCCTGATATTGATGTCTTAGGTTTCTTGCCAACTGAGGCGCCTGAAGATAGTTATGGAGGTTTTGACGATGCCAAGGGTGATGATGAGGAGGAGGATGACGACCATGAGTAGTTAGCATGCTAGAGACTTTTTTGGTTTTTTTTTTTGAAAAAACATGTAGCCATCTTTTTGTAAAAGTGGTTCTTGCCACTAATGCAACTTTGAAGTTGAGAAGTTGAATATGAAAATGCAAAGATCTTTTTGAAGTAAATCTAAAATTTTTATTCATTTTGCTACTTATTCTGCTTATTGGGTAATAGCCCCACAAAAGAGTACAAAAAATAAAACCAAGTCCCCAACGTTTTTACTCTCTCAAGGTGTCACTGATAGTACCTCTTCAGGTGCTCAACATTCCATGGATGGGGCAAAACCTTCCCCTCATAACTTTGTATTTTGACGATGCACAAAATCGATTTACACACACCTGTCAACTAAATAATATAAAATGCAGTAAGTAGAGGTAGAGAGAAGACAAGATTTATAGTGGTTCAGCCAATGAGACTTACGTCCACTTTCAATGGCTAAGTTTGCTGAAAATTTTATTGACTCCAGTACGTTGGGAGAGTAAGAATTACAAGAGGAAGAGGAGATGAACTTGATTTTTATGAGATGCCCCCCAAGTGTTGGGGGAACTTACAATTTATAAAAATCTGTGTAGTAATTGAGTAGTTTGACGGTTATAACAGACTGGAGATAACTTAATAGCTGATGACCTTTCCTCTTCTTGGTAACCTCTCCTCTCCCTAACGACCTCTCCTCTTCCTCAACGGACAAGGGTATTGCTCCTGGATGTTCCCGTAGCTCCCTGATGGGCTTGACCTTCTTTGACTTCATAGGGCTTGCTTGATCTTCTATAAACTTGAACTTTTTTCCATAGATCGGACCATTTGAGCTTGACCCATCACTTGTTTTTCATAACTTCAATATTCAACACTTTAAGTGGATGAACTTTACCTTCTAGATCTCTTTTGACAGACTTGGTGTGAATTCTAGTTGGTTCAAGTGTATTTTAAGTGAAATGTGTGGTGGGTAATGAGTGGTTATAGATATTTAGAGGGATATATACATGAATTTTCTTAACCAAAAAAAAGAAAAAAAAATAATTTAGGGCAAGATTATAACTTTACAACATAAATTAATTCTGTTGAACTGAATATACTCATAAGGGATGTCAGTATAAGTTTAGAAACAATAGGAGGTACAGTGAAAGTGTCGGAAACAAGAAGGGAGTTATTGTAATTTACTCAAAAATATTTCGTCCATATATTTATTAATTCATGTCATATTATATATAATTAACTAGTAATAACCCGTGCCTAAAGACACTTTACAACTGAAAAAACACCGTCACTTTGAAACAATTTTTCTTTCATTTGCTTCAATTAAAGAAATTGAAATCAATCTAGTCTTCACTATTTTTTTAAAAAAAATCGTCATAATTTCCTCTAAAAATAGTAATCTAGAAAAAATCTCGACCTGTATACAAAGATTATATATCTCATAATCATACCCGAATTAACACCATAATATTAACCATTCATGTCATGGTCCATCCTTAAAACAACAATTTAACAACATAACAATTTACCTAGCTATTGGTTAACCCC
The DNA here is from genome assembly GCA_963454935.2 of Ilex paraguariensis. Lineage (NCBI taxonomy): Eukaryota > Viridiplantae > Streptophyta > Magnoliopsida > Aquifoliales > Aquifoliaceae > Ilex > Ilex paraguariensis. The sequence continues at coordinate 12,640 of CAUOFW020000807.1, read as the reverse complement.
ATTCAAGTTTGAATTGCATATAAGTTTAAATTAATATGGGCTTACTATTTTTCAAATAATTTCAACAAAGTCATCTCCAAAAATTAACAATATAAGATTCTTTGGTTATGAAAAAGAATTACAGTCCAACCATGCATTGATCAAGCTATCAGAACAACAACTTTGTGTGACTTAATCAACCTGAAGACTGGAAAGAAAATGAATTAGTCATATTCGTAGAACACTAAACCAGACAAAAAGAAAAGGAAAAATGGAAGCGTATAAGCTTATGCGAGAAAATAAGCATTGCAAACCCAATAAAGCAAATGCGAGAAAATGGAAGCGTGTAAGCAATTGTCTAAACCCAATAAAACAAATGGAAGCACAAAAATAGAACTAATTTGTAACAGAAAAATTGGGAAAACAAAGCTAAGAGGATTCCTTTCGTGATAGGGGTTCTTTCAACATCAACTCAAAACCACACAAAACAAAAAGTTACAATAAAACTTAAGGACATAATCAATAGTTAATTGAGAAAGTTTCTAAAACCCGTAAACTTTTATAGATTTCAAACAAAATAGATCACATTCAAAGTGGTATGACACTAAAAATAAATAACTTAGCTATTCTTAAAATAAATAAAAAATTACCTCCCGACATGAGAGTGTCGAGTGATCGTGATCACCGCTTGAGTTCAACCATAGCAAACATTTCCTTCAATTTGCATCAAATTGAACCTAATGGCAATAGAAACACACGTTTATCACAAAAATCGACCCATCATTCCACAGAAGAGTTGGAAATTAACCAACCTTTATATACCAATGGAGCAATAACATTCAAACCAATTTAACATTCAAAATACCCAAACTATAACAATCAAACTATAACATTCGAACTACAACAAAACTTATCAAACTTATTTGAAAAAACACTCAAATGAACACCAAAATTATCAAATCAATTTCGAGCATCCAAATTCCAATTGAAAATTGACAACTTGATATCTCATCAAAAGTATGCATATTAATATGCTGAAACACGTCTATGAACCTATCAATTTCATTAGGCTATTCAAATTAAACAAAAATTCACAGGGGTTCAAATTAAATACTAAAATTCATATTCAAAACCACATATAATATGTACATCATCAATGCAGATAAAATACTCAGCAAATCAAGCCAAAACTCTCACTTCAGAGCACCAAGGTGGAATAGTTATATAACCCCAGACTGACTCTCAGTATGGAGGAGGCAAACCTGAAAATTATGGAAGAACCATAAATTTAAAAAAACACAAATAAAAGTAGAAACGTATTAGAGTAAAGAAATTGACAACTTCCGACCACTATAGAATGTGTTTGGTTGCTTCATTTACAAAAACTTTTTTAAATGATGGTGTCCTTTAATTCCAAATAAACAAAAAAACTTCATACTAAAAGCTAGATCAGACTTCATAGGTAAATTCAATCTTACACAGTTAAAAAAAATTATGATTCATATATCATATCTCATTTTTTTTCCAATCAACGTGAAAATGAACTCACACTTAGAAGAAGAAACTCCAATTTAGCCCAATACAAAGCTAAAATACTAATGGAATTATATCAGTGCTTTAATGAAATTCGTGAATAGCAGATGGAAGAAACTGTTCGGGAAAAAGAAAATCTCTAATAACCCAGCAAAATAAATTCATTTAAATTATCCAAGAAGTTGGGCAAAGAACATGCGGGTTTTGAAATTCATTTTAATAAAAGATCTCTGATAACCCAGCAAAGCCAGCTTTTGAAATGCAATAAGAGTTTCTCGCAAAGTTATTGGATTTCCAATAAACAAAATCAATTTTTTCTAATCCCATGAATTGTCTATTCTGCAACTTCCTTTTCCATGAAGCAACCAAACACATGATTCATTTGATAAAGAGGAAAAAAAAATGAAAACCCATTAACTTAGGCAAAGAACAACGTGATAATGAACTCAGAAGTGGGTATTTTTTTTTCCACTTAGAAGAAGAAACTCCAATTTAGCCCAATAACAAAGCATACTAATCAAAAAAGGACTGACCCAAAACTTCAACCAACCTCCAAAAATTGAACAGACAAAGAAGAAAGGACTGACCCAAAAGGGTGCTGAGCGAAAGAGTGGGGGAGAAGGAGGTACCTGGGCTGAGCTTGGTGAGATTGGTGAATGGGTGTTGATCATCGTTGGTGTTGCCGTTGAGCCATGGCAGAGGAGTGAGAGGGGTCTGGGTAGAGGGGTAAGGGGTCTAGGTAACGTGTGCTGCTGCTGTGGAAAAGGAAGTGACTGGAGGGGGTAGCGTGGCAAAGGAAGTGACTGGAAGGGGTAGCGTGGCAAAGGAAGTGACTGGAAGGGGTAGCGTGTAAGGGGTGGGTTTGATTTGGGCGGGATTTTTGTTTATGTGAGATGAAATGTGAGCCTTTGGATTAAGTTTGAAGAATTGAGATGAAATCTTGGTCATTGAATTAAAATTAGAATAAATCTGAGTCATCCTTGTGCTTTCCCAAATGAATTTAAATTAAATTAAATTTTAAATTGAGAAAAGATTCAAAATTGGTCCTATCTTATTATTATAGATTATGGAATTTAAAACGACATAGAATAAGAGCTCCCCAACAGATTTCTCATGATTCTGAGTCAAACAAAGCACAAAAAAATTAATGACAAAGCTTCACAAAACTTTCAATCAAAGATATAAAAAAAAAAGAGGAAAAAAAAATCAGAGACAAAGAGGTGGTTTTAGAAAGAGATTAAAAAAATCAGAGACAAAGAAGTAGATTTAGAAAGTACTAGTAACTAATTTCCCATGATCATCGGTCCAAAACAAAGCTGGAAAAAAAAAACAAGGATAATAAAGCTTTACAACAACATTCAATTCAAAGATAGAAAAAACAAATGGAAAAAAAATGAGAGAGATAGAGATTTACAGAATATTGGCAAGGTGAATATCAACTTCGAGAGCTTTAAGAGAATCTTTCAACGACTTTCCCATGGCCACAATTTTCCTGGAAAATTAACTCCCATTCAACAGAAGAAAAATCCCAGGAAAAAAAAATAAAAAAGTAGAATAAAATCTCCAAGTCGGTGGAAGTATGTAAAGGATTTAGAAACCAAAAGGGTAAAGGATTGATTTTTAACTCTGTAGACTAACAGTCCACCATGAAACAAACTTTCTCTTCTAACAAAGAACACACCTTGATCCAATTTAAATAGAATTACAAATAAAAAATTAGTGGATCATACCAATTCTTGTGTTGTTTGCATCTCAGTCACTTGCACTAAGTATGTTTTTATGCCTTCAGCTTCAAACACGAAGAAATGGTCCCACACCATATCTGATTGCCTTCACAAAATGCAGACAATTGCTAATAACCTTGTTGCTGCAACCAAAGGTTTCTTATCAGGTTCTCATTCTTTATATTCCGCCTAGGGCCAGAGTACATTTTTTTCCGTATCAGTCCAACCACCAATATAAATACTTGAAGCAATAACAGACCTATTGGAAACTCCAGAAATCATACTTTCCTGGAAAAAAAAAAGATCATGATAAAAACAATTTTAATTTAAATCACAACTTAGTTGATTCACACAATTTTAATTTAAGCAGTGATGGCTTATAGTCCTAATCCGAACAATTTAAAAAGGAAAATTAGACCTAAGGGCATGTCCTCTACCCCAAACAAATAAAAAAATATCCAATGCATTTATACAGGAAATTATAGAACATGTCGTATTAATGTCCAAGAAAACTCAAGAAATAAGAAGTGGCACTGCGAAAAAACAGGCCCAAATTAAACTATTAGAAAAATGAGGTGACGGCCTACAGTATTGTCGAGAATTTTCACAATCACATATTAATGACTCGCCGCACTTGATAAAATCATGTCTCAACTATTTATGATCGAAAAATTAAAGCCAATTAGATAAAGATAACCAGCAAAAAAAAAATCAAAATCAAATGCATAAATTCAAAATAAGACAAAATCAAATGCATAATCAAACGCCCAGGTACACCCCATCTCTCTCTCTCTCTCTCTCTCCAACACATACACACACAGTCAAACCCACAAATCCTTGAGTATCCATGTTTCATAGATTAGCGGTCTAGTGGATAGTCAGAGAAAAAACAAAGTTGCTGCCAAAGATGAAAAACAGAGAGAAAAAAGGGTATTGCTGGGAAAAACAGAAGCATCGCAAAACATATGGCTGAAGCGGACGCAGCTCCATTGGCTTTGAAGGCTGATTTTGCATTTAGTATGTGATGTACTGAATTTCTTATCAATTAAAAAAAAAATCTGGGCATTGATATGTGATTTATGAAAGCAGATTTTTCAGTTGTTGTTTTATGCTTTATTTTGGTTCTACTTACAAAATGTTGGTACCCAATAATACTTACTTAACTATCACTCAAATACATAATCCAAGTACCCGATGTACAAACGAAGCCAATTTGTTTTCTAACTTAAGGACTTAATTGATCATTGCTTCAAATTCCCAAATTCAATTCTAATAAGCGGGGATGCAAATAACTCATTCATAAGCATTTTGATGTATGTTCACACCTTGTTCACACTGTTCAAGGAATGGTAGGATCAAAGCTCCTACACTCCATTGAAGATTTCTGTACACCATCACAGAAAAAAAACCTTAAAGGACACCCAATCTAAATGTAACCGGAACCAACGTCTTGAATGCGTATTGGATCGGTATCATGCCCGAGAACGTGTTGTTCTCCAAGGACAAAGCTGACAATTTGGGCATGAAACCCATGAACCCAGGTGAGTGAAGAGACCCGATGGGACTAACCCACTAAGGTCCACCACCTTCTGTCCTTAGAGAACTTTCTTCCATTAAAGTTCAAAAACCTCACTGTGTGTGCTGCTGAAAACCCCCATGTTTATGTGCAATGTCATGAAAACCCCCATCAAATTGCTCTTAGCCTGAAAACCCCCATGTTTATGCGCAATGTCATGAAAACCCCCATGTTTCAAAAGTCGGTCATTGGTGAAAGGGATTCGTGTGTGTGAATATGAATGGTGTGTGTGCTGCTAAGCGATTGGAGAGAGAGAGAGGAAGAGAGGGGGAGAGGAAAGTACCTGGGCTGAGCTGTCGCTGGTCGCCGCTGGTGTGTGTGCTGCCCCTGAGAACGTTGGTGTGAATGGTGTGTGCTACCACTGAGCCATGGCAGATGAGTGAGAAGGGTCTGGGTAACGGTGTAAGGGTAGCGTGTAAGGGTACCGCTGTGTTGAGCCATGAGCCATGGCAAAGGAGGTGACTGGTGAACAGTGCAAAGGTGGGTAGCGTGTAGGGGTTTGTTTCATTTGGGCGGGATTTATTTTTTATTTGAGATGAAATGTGAACCATCGGATCAAATCAGAAGAATTGAGGTGAAATTTAGGCCTTTGAATTAAAATTAGATTTAATCTGAACCGTTCTTGTGCTTTCCCAAATTAATTAAAATTGAATTAAATTTTTAAACAAAAAAAAATTCAAATTGAATTCTATCTTATTATTATAGATTGAAATCAAACTAATCCATACTATTTTTCAAAAATTTCGATAAAATTTCATCTAAAAGTAAGAGCCGAGAAAAATATAAACATGTCTACGGAACTTACAATCATACATAATAATCTTCATAATACACCGTACCACCAAATAAATTCACATAAATAAGAATCCTTTGGTTTGAACATTCCATATTTTGAAGTATCGGTCAATAATAAAATTGCAACCCTTAGCAATAAAACAAAACCAAAACAGTATGTATGGTAAAGTATCTCAGAGAATCCATCTACCCATAGAGAACTATTGAGTATTTTCAGCCTTCCATGAGTTGAGGAAAACAAAAATCTATAATACATGAAACAATGTGAACCACCGTCAATGGACTCATTAAACATTAATCCAAGCATCAGAATTTTAAGTGAACAAAAAAATTCATATTCAACTAAAACAATTTAAAATAGCAACATAAGCAAACAACAAAAAAGATGGTGTGTTAATTGAGATGAAATTCATGAAAATAAAATTTGAGAAAAATAAAAAATTCACTTCATTCATGATACCTTATCTACACCATTCGTAGTGTATATAGAAATTCAATAGTATGTCATAGTCTCTATGTAAATAATCAAACCACCAACCATGCACCAAAGAAACCCATTCCCAACCAATCGATCCACTTCGTGAAAATTTCCAAACAATAAAAATCATAGCCTCTTCAAACTCACCTTTTTGCAAGAATTGTGTTGTGCGCGCAAGTGAGGTGCATGAGAATTGGTACAAATCTACTTATCATTAAAAAACACAAGAATTTAAAGAAAACACAACTCAATTCATTTATCGAATTCAATAGCATACTCCAATTCTACTTTAACAAAATCATTTATCAACTACCGCGACAACTCAGTAATATCATCAAACAGACTATGTCGCAATGAGTGTGGATCATGGTTTAGAAAGAACTAATTTTCCATAAAACAAAGAAGCCTAGAAAGTAGAAACCGAACCCACCTTCTTCCTCTTCTTTATTAAATTTTTTATATGTATCCTGTTAATTGCAGTGACTGTCTACAAAATTAAGGAAACCCATAATTCAGTAAAGATAGCAGGGAGTAAGAGAGTGTCTACAATCGGAAACTCAGACAACTCGATTCCACAAAAAGATTTACCAAAAATATTTGAATACATTAATTTCGAGTTCTTTTCATGCAAGCAATACAACAAACACCTTCTGCACGTGCCTACGCCACTTTCCAAATAACTGTCCACAAATACACCAAAACCACATAATGCCTTCAGACACCTTTTGTGATGATTCTTCAATGTAAATATAATGTTTGGAAGGCCATAAATATAGCTACTGTACCCTAACAGTGCACACAAATTTGGAGCAACACCATTATTTAGATGTAAATGAAACCCACTCAAGCGTAATAACTAACGTACGTTTCAGCTATCAAATAGATATTGATCAAGCAACGCCTACACAAAGCTCCAAGGGATCCATTGCTCCAAATAACGATAACACAAAAGAGACACATTGCTCCAAATGATGACAATTGAAACACCACATGATATATTTATTTCGCAAATATTCAAGATAAATGTCGTCTCAATCTCTCAATTTCAAACTAAAGCACTAACAGTTCACATGATATATTTAACATGATAAATTTAACAATAGAGTACCTCTCGGAGGCATTTCAACAAACAGTTCAAGTACACTAACTGAAACACCCAAAGTGATCCAATCCAAGAAAATGGATGGGGAATCTGGCGATACCCTATTCATACCATTAGTGTCAAGGATATTGAAGTTTTCTTAGATAATGCTCACAGATTGAACTATATTTTTGTTATGCTACTGGCAGGGTCGTTGGTGGGTCTCCATGGTGGTGGTCGTTGTTCAGGCTAGTAGATAAGAGAGTGAAGAGAGAAAGATAGAGTGGTGAGAGAAAGATAAGATAGAGATTGGGGAAGACAAAGGGGTTAACAAACGCATGAGAGAGAAGAGATAGGGAGGAGAGAGAACCGAGAGAGAGGGGAATAGAAAGTACCTAGCGGCTGGAGATGGTGACCCCGGTAGGTGGCGCTGGTGGTTTCGGCAGATGACGCTGGTGGTTTCGACTCTAGTGGGTCTGTCTCTCTTGGTGACTTACAAAGTGAGAAGAGAGAGAGAGAGAGAGACACTGAGCGAGAGGTGAGAAAGAAGAAGACAGTACGCTTAATTGGGGTTGTGTGTTGGATTGGGGTAGTGTGTGTGTGGGGTTAAAATGGGCGGGAGATGATATTTACGTAGAATGTATTTTGAGCCTTTGGATTAAGTTGAAAGAATTGAGATGAAATTTGGACTTTTAAATTAAAAGTGGATTTAATCTGAATCGTTCTTGTGCTTTCCCAAATGAATTAAAATTGAAATAAATTTTGAAGTGAAAATGGATTGAAAATTGGTTTATTATTATAGATATATAAACGAATATATGAAGCCACTTATTTATAAAAATAGTGAATTATGAAAGGCTCAAATCCTTCGAATCGTGAAGATGACCATAGTGACCGGCATAGCAAACTATTTGTAAGTGCCGAATCATCTGACGTGATCACAGAACAGAGCTAGTTCTGCCACTCTTTCTCATCGATCTAATTGTGCGATTCTTGCGATGCTAGTCGTTTTCTCTCTGTAAATCGGTAATTCTGTTAACACTCCTATGATTTCATTGATACATGCAATTAATTGGGTTTTGTTCATATAGGTTCTGTAAATATTGTTGCCCTATGTCAGATTAGCTGCGTTTTTAATTTCTTGAAAATACCCAGATTGTTCTTGGGCTTGTTTAGTCTGAATTTGACAATATCTAGGGCTGTCTCTGTTGTTTTTGATTGAAAATACTAGATATTTGACATTGATACATGCATATTAATTGGGTTTTGCTCATATGGGTTCTGTAAATATTGCTGCCCTAATTCAGATTAGCTTCGTTTTTAATTTCTTGAAAATACCCAGATTGTTCTTGGGCTTGTTTAGTCTGAATTTGATAATATCTAGTGCTGTCGCTGTTGTTTTTGATTGAAATTATTGAAAATATCAAATATTTGACATTGATTTGATTCAGGAAAACCAGGCGAAACTGGATATTTATCTTTATATCTATTTGTCAGACTGGAAGAAATCTAACCGACCTGTTTATCAATCGATCCCATGGAATTTTTAGAAATCCCAAATATAATGCCGGAGGATGCAATATTTTGACTGTCAGTTTCACTATTTCCCCTCTGCAGGTTTGCTTCCCTTAGGGTGTGAAGCTCGTATATACATTCTGGACTTGTGGGTGTTTTTATTGTGGAAGAGTTTGAAAAGTTCGATAATTTCTAAGAATTTTTGAGCGGAAAAGCGAGAAAAGATTAGAAGGTTTTTTCTGAATCAGCAATGGATCGATTTGATGAAATCTATAGGGAGCGAATCTCAGCTCTTTGGCAAGCAATGCGTGCAACAAAATGCATAAGAGAGGATAATGTTCCATTCAAAATTGAAGAGGTAAGTAAATCTGAGCTAATAGGTTCTCTACTACTGCATAATTCACTAAATTCCGACTTTCTATTAACAAACATTTTCCCACTTACAATAACCTTGTTATTCTTGGATCTTTCAGGGTCTCTACTTGGGTTCCCTTGGTGCTGCAAATAACAAGAGTGCATTGAAAAGCTTGAATATCACGCACATTTTAACCGTGGCCAATTCATTGGCACCTGCTCATCCCAATGATTTCACATACAAAATTGTTAATGGTAGGAAAGTTTAGGCTTTGATACCTGAAGTAGTCTCCTGTCATTTATTTGCGAATAATGTTCCTTGAGTGAATATTTGCATGCTAGAATGTCCCCTAAGGTCTTATATGTTGTTCAACTTCTTTGCATTGTGTCTTCAAGCTTTGTGCAAAAACGACATTTTAATAGTATCTTTTCTCAAAGCAATTTTGTTTTCAACTTCATATGTTTTGTTTCAGTGGTGATTTTTTTAAGGTAAATAACACTGAAACCACCAGAGTTTGGTGAGACAACAGGCTACCCCTTGATATTTCAAAATTACATGAAGACCCCTTGTGAAAATTTTTAATGAAATTCATTAATCATTTTGACCTTATTTGACTGACTTATGAAGTTTAAATCAATGAAAATAAGGGCAAGTATGGAATTGTAATCTTTTTTTCATTGGTTTCTACTCAGAAGGAGTGACTTTGTTACAATTCAAAAACTCAAGACTCGGGGGGTGTTAATGTAATTTACCCTTCTTTTTCTTAGTATAGTAGTATGTTATTCATTCTTTTACTTGTACTTAATTTCTGATTTTCTGAATAAAAGAGCTTTCAGTTAGGATTTCTTTGATGCTTTTTAATATTTGAAAGCATATTCACTTTTATTGTGGAAATTTGGATTAACTTGTGGTATATGTGGCTTGAGGCAGTCCTAGACAGAGAAGACATAAACATATCGCATTACTTCGATGAATGTTTCGAATTCATTGATGAAGCTAAAAGAAAGGGTGGTGGTGTATTGGTTCATTGCTTTGTGGGAAGATCCAGAAGGTGAATTTTTTTACCTTTGTCTCTTGCTTTGCAGGGATTATGCTTTTATGGCTGATGAAGAGATATTTTGAGCATGTTTTTACCCTATTTCTATGGCGTTTATTGGTTTTTCCAAACAAAGACAGAAACAAACTTCCATAGTTCTATAAGTCAGTTTCTCAATTTTAGATGTGGATATTTGGTAATTTACAAGTCCTCCCCATTAGTAGCTGTGGGCATTGATATCAACAGTTACCAGCTTCAATTCATTTTTCTATGTTAAAAGAATGACTCATTTGGTGATTGATTAGTGTTGTTCTGTGAGCCTGGTGAGGTCCATGCTGTGATTCTTGTGCTTGATCAGATGATGTAGTTCTGTTAGAAAAAAAAAAAATATGATGTAGCTGGGCTTGATCTTGCCTTGAGTTCTGGCTAATCCTTTTCAATCTTTAATTGGTGCATCTGTAAGTAGTTGTGTGTATCTTAATAAATTTCACCTGGTCAGTGATTCTTTACTTCCTCTAGGCTGATACAAATGTGGCCAACTTGCTCCCCCAAAGAAGAGAGAGAGAACGAGGAGACTTTCCTATTTCATTTCCAAAAACGATGTGGATGAGGAAGACGCAGAGCTTATATAATTGAAACCTAAAATATTTCACAACCATTTTAGATGTTTTTTAACTTGCACTAGTGGGTTAATATATCAGTGTGTCGCTTTTAACTATCCTATGAAACCTGTCAAAAGATTTCGTTAAAGAATTGGGTTTTATCCTTAATAGCTAAAAACTACGTAAACCATGAAATTGAGCAAACTGAAACAAATTTCTGTCTTCCACCTGGCAGTGTGACTATTATTGTTGCTTATCTGATGAAAAAGCATGGTATGAGCTTATCCGAAGCCTTGGAACACGTGAAGAGTAAAAGACCAGTGGCATCTCCTAACTCTGGTTTTCTGTTACAGCTACAGAACTTTGAGAAATCTCTTCGAGGTAACCATTGATAATGTAGTTGATTTCACTGATTATTTATAAATTTAGACAGTACTTGATCTGTTTAACCATCTTCCCATGTAAATCCCTGGGTAGGACAAATTCAGACACTGGGAACATGTTGGTGATGTGTTTAAACCAAATGTTAGAAATCAATATGTCAATGTAGTCTGGAAATGGTGAAGTAGTGTGGTAACATCATAATTGACCAATGTTCAGGACTATTATGGAGAAATTTCTAAACATCAGAGTGGGAGTCTTGAATGCTCAGGAAAAGAAAAAAGGCAGGAAAAGTAGGGTCCCCCGCCCGCATGTTTTTTTTTTTTTTGGGGGGGTGGGGGGGGGGGGGTGGGAGTTGATAACTTATGTAATTTGACTTGGATTATGTTTGAAGTTGGCAACTATACCATTTATAGATTACTATTTGGAGTAAATCATCTTAAAGCTTCATGGAAGAACATAGCAATGGATGGAAAACTTTAACAAGTTGGAGGATTCCTGAAAATGCTTTGAGAATAGATGTGAAGATGGTGTTTGTAGCTACTGATTTTGCATTTACTGCACAGTGATACTTTAGAGGACTAGTTTTTTTTTTTTTGCATTTTTGCCCTAACCTTTGTTACGGTAATAGCAGTTTTCTGCTTTAAGCGATATGGTAATTTAGTGATTACTCTGTTCTCTTCCATTGAAATGCAGGAGTGAAGGCAGAAAGATCACATGAAGTTTAGGATTGAACCATGCTAAGTGGATGACCAACACCAAAAGTCATGGTGAACAATGCAAGGAAAAATTGAATCAAGACCTCCTTTCTTGGTTTTTTTTTTTTTTTTTCATTTTCAATGATTAATAAAGTCTAGTATAATTGTATATATGAACTCTATGTAGTCTCCAAATGCTTGATGTTATTACCACTTTCTGAAAGTTTGCATCCTTAGAAAGTTGTCTTCCGTCAATGTCATGATCGGGTTACTTACTGGGGAAAAAATATGGTATTGAGAAGTTATTTTTCGATATTATATTTGTACTTTTTGTTCAATAAAACATAACACGTGTATAGTTATTTTATTGTATACTTTTTCGCTGTCGATGGTTACAACTGAATTAAACAAATATTGAACGAGGTCTCACTCTCGTGCTTACAATTCTTACCTCTTTTTACTGGTTAAAAACAAAAAAATTTGTACTTCTGTAGGAATGTACACTATCACCACTAATTAATAAGGTTTCATTAAAACAAAATGGAAGGAAAAAAAAAAAAAGGAGATTTAGTTGCCGTTTGGAATGATTGAGAAAAAATATTTTTTGGGCTTGTGTTTGTTATCTAACATTTTAAACAAATCATTGGCGTTTTGAATAATCAAGTTAGAAGAAGTCAAGAAAAATATTTATTTAGAAACTTTATTTTTATATCAATCATTGCTGCCACAATCCCCCGCCCCCCAACCACCACCACCCACACCACCAGCATCGTAGCCGTCATCACCATTGTTGCCACCACCCTACATATAAGCCAACTTTTCTTCCATTGCTTTGACGCTATCTTGCAAATAGCTTGGTGGGGGATTGTGCTTCTTGAATCATATTT